>WBNM01019829.1:1472-15011 GCA_013399055.1 Ramphastos sulfuratus
GTGGGTTTGGCACCCTTGGATGCCACAGGGTGTGCCGACGCCGCATCACGCCGCAGCTGTTGCCAGGCAGCTCTTCAATATTGACTGCAGGCTGCAGCCCAGCTGCCAGCCACAGCCACGCAGCAGAGTGACAGCAGAGGCGAACCCAGGAGACCACACTGCTGTTGGCTACCAAAGGAAGGCACGGAGCTGGGCAGCTCCTTTTCATTGTCAGTCAATGTGGTTGCAGACCCCACACGTGAAGGGGATTGGAGGGACAAGGACCCTTCCTTCCTGTGGCTATGCTGGGGAGAGTGAAAAATCACAGGTCTTGAGGTCCCTTCCAACCCAAACCATTCTGTGATCAGGGAACGATGGAATTGTTTTGGTTGAAAAAGGCTTCCAAGATCATTGAGTCCAGCTGTGGAGTCACAGAATGGTAGGGGTTGGATGGGACCCCCTGGAGATCATTGAGTCCAACCTACCTGCCAAAGCAGAGTCACCCAGGGCAGGTCATGCAGGAACACAGCCAGCTGGGTTTGCAAAGTCTCCAGAGGGGGAGACTCCACAACCTCTCTGGACAGCAGACTCCAGCCCTCCAGCACCCTCACACCACAGAAGCTTCTCCTTTTCAGGTGGCACCTCCTGGACTCCAGTTTGTGCCTCTTGCCCTTGTCCTGTCCCTGGGCACCACTGACAAGAGAAAATACTGTACACTTTAGGAAGGAAGTGCTGCAAATAAAGGCAGGCACAGCATGCCCCAGAGGAGCCAGAGGCCCATGATGGTGGAGCACTGCCTGGGCACACAGAGGTGGTCTATGGAAGGTGTCCCTGTGCCACCCTTCCCACACACCACACCCACCCAGCTCCACAAGACTGGGCTTTGTTTCCCCAAATCAGCCCTGAGTGTCTGCAGGGAGGACACTTTGGTGTTCCCCACAGCTGCTGATGTTCCGAACTCTTCTTCTTCCTCCAGGAGCGTCCAAACAGCTCCACAGCTTTCAGTCCCTGCTGGTTGCTTCCCTGCAGCTGTACAGAACAGAAGGTAGCAGGAGCTGCATTCTTTGGGAGGCTTTCAGTGATCTCTGCAGGTTGTAGTGGTGCTGCTGTGCTGCTGATCAGGAGATCATTCTTCAGTGCATTGGCTTTCTGAGGGTAAGGGAAGGGCTCAGAAATGTGTATGAGAAGGACAGGGACTGAGGTGACTAATAGCAAGGTGTAGGAGACATACCTACCTGTTAGTAATGCAGGAGGAATTCAAGATGATTTCATAGAGAACAAAGAAGAGGAAGGGAAAAAAAACATTCAGAGGCACAGCCCTGCCCGCAGAGTGCCTGATGGTGGGCACATGGAGCTTGAAAGTTCCTGTCCCCTGCCCAGGCATGCCAGGCTCTGTACAGTCCTGTGCAATCCTCTGCAGAAAGTGGAATCTGTACAGCAGTCTGTGTCATGGAACAGTTTGGGTTGGAAGGGACCTCAAAGATCATCCAGCTCCCTGTGCTGCTGCTCTCCCTGCTTTGGCTGCAGTCCAGCACACAGCTGCCTGCTGGGCTGGCAGTGACTGTTGCTGGCTCCTGGGAAGTTTGTCACCACCTGACAGCCCCAAGGCCTTCTTCTCCAGGCTGCTCTTCAGCCACTGCTCACTCAGCCTTCTCAGGAGGAGAAAATCATGATTGATTTAGAAAGTAGATGGTTAATAGGGAGAAGCATAGAAGATAGGAACAAGGAGTAGTCTTGGATGTTAGCTAAGGAATGTTTAAGTCATCATCTTAAAATTGTGGGTGTTGGTCTCTTCTCCCTAGTAACAAGTGATGGAACAAATGGCTTCAGCCCAGGGGAGGTTTAGGTTGGGCAGCAGAAGAAACTTCTTTCCTGACAGGCTTCTCAGAACCTGACCCAGGCAACCTGGGGAGGTGGCTGAATGCCCATCTCTGGAGGGATTTCCAGGAGGCAGAGGTGTGGTGCTGAGGGCCATGGCTTAGTCCCAGCATAGTCAGAGTTGGAGAATGGTTGGGGTGGAGGATCTGGAAGGTCTTTTCCAGTCAAGGTGAAGAGACCTGGGGAAGTTGGTGTCTGAGAAGCTCCTCATGAGCCAGCAGTGCCCTCCTGCAGCCCAGAAGGCAGCTGTGTGCTGGGCTACATCCAGAGGAGTGTGGGCGTCAGGGCAAGAGAGGGAATTCTGCCCCTTGGCTCTGCTCTGCTGAGACCTCACCTCCAATCTTGCCTCCAGTGCTGGTGTCCTCAGCAGAAGAAGGACACAGAGCTGGTGGAGAGAGTCCAGAGGAGGCCATAAAGATGATCCAAGGGCTGGAGCAGCTCTGCTGTGAGGACAGGCTGAGGGAGCTGGGGGTGTTCAGCCTGGAGAAGTGAAGGCTTCAGGGGGACCTCAGAGCTGCTTTCCAGTGCCTGAAGAGATCCTGGAGGAAGGCTGCAGAGGAACTTTTCCTGAGGGTGTCTAGAGACAGGCCAAGGGGGAATGGCTTGCAGCTGAGGCAAAGCAGGGTCAGACTGGATCTGAGGAAGAAGTTCTTCAGTCTCAGAGTGGTATGACTGGAACAGGCTGCTCAGGTAGGCTGTGGGTGCCTCCAGTGTGGGAATGTTCAAGGCTTTGAGCAGCTGAGTCTAGTTGAGAGGTGTCCCTGCCCATGGTGGGGAGATTGGAGCAGATGAGCTCTGAAATCCCCTACAGCCTGAGCCATTCAGTGTTTCTGTGATCCTGGCAGTGCAGTGTCTTGGTCCAGGCAGTGCCATGGCAAACATGCAGGTACAACCCAGGAAAACCAGGAATTTGTAGTGCTCACATCAGTGTTAAGCTGGTCTGTGCTGCTGTGGTCCTGGGGGGAACCACAACTTGGAGCAGAGGAGGGTGAAAGAGGTGCAGGGTTGCATCCCTGTAAAATATTGATGAAGGAATGGGAGCATTGCTGGGCTGTGAGATTTGAGACTGCAGAGCTAAAGCCTGCCCTTCTCAGGTGATCATCACTGAGGGCTGCAGGACAGCCACTGCTATTTCCAGCTTCTCTGAGAGCCTCTGTTGGTGTGGTACAGAAAAATTAATGAATCCTTTTCTATCTCAAACTTATTTTTGTTTCCTAATTTAGCATTAAGTGACGGCAAACCAGTCTGTCCAAAGGGACAATTATCAGTTGGAAACTCAGCATTCCAACTCCAGCTTTCAGTAACAATGATTGATTTTTAGCTGGGTGCCTAAAACAATTCAGGCTTCTTATTCCTTGCTTCATGGCAGTGTGGATGAGAAAGTTAAAAATTAATTTATGTTTGTTTTTTGTCTCCTCAGCCGCAGCCCCCCTCTGTGGGTGCATCAAAACCACAAGTGGTGAAGCCAACTGAAACAAAGGTATGAATTCCCCAGACCCTCCTGCAAAAATCTGCAGCAATGGAATCTCTTTTCTAACACTGACACTGAGTAACTTTTATAAGCAGACAGCTTATTTCCTGTCTGCTGTTTAGTTTCCTCTTCAAAAAACTTAGAAAATCCAGCATGGAGGAATTAGAAAGGACCTCTAGAGATCACCCACTCCAACCCCCTGCTTCAACAGGGCACCCACAGCAGCTTGCCCAGGAACACAATGGTCAGGGGGGGTTGGAAGCTCTCCAGAGGAGACTCCACGAGCAGGCTTCCATCACCATAACACCAAAGGAGTTTTACCCTCCTGTTCAGCTGGAACCTCTTGGGTTCCAGTTTGTGCCCTTTGCTCCTTGTCCTGTCCCTGGGCACCACTGAGCAGAGCCTGGCCCTACCCTCTTTCCCCCCACAGCCCCTTTAGCTCTTGCCGAGCATTGATCAGATCTCCTCTGATCTGCTTTTCTTCAGGCTCAACAGCTCCAGGGCTCTCAGCCTTTGCTCCTCACAGAGATGCTCCAGGACCCTCTGCCGCTTTGGGGCCTCCCATGGTCTCTCTCCAGCAGTTCCCTGTCCCTGTTGAACTGGGGAGACCAGAGTTGTCCCCAGGACTCCAGGAGCATGTGTGATCTATCCCAGTGCTTTACAGAGCTCTCTGAAGGTTTTCTGGCATCATAATCCAGAAGAGTTAATTAAAATGGTGGCTTTGATCGCATCCACACTCTGTGACATGCTCACAGCTCCCCCCAGTGCAATCACAGGGTTTTGTGTTTACCTATAACAGACTTCCACTTGCTGGAGGAATCTGGGACAAGTTTCAGCTTTTAGTGTTGGTGCAGTTGCATCACCTCATCAATCTCATCCCCTTGCCTGCCTGACAGCTTCCGTGCCTTTGTCCTTTATGCGTGTTCTGTCTTGTTTGATGAGCAGGGCTGCTGTAGTTGGTAGCTGTGTCATCAGTCATGCCCTGTGCTTGTTAGCAAGGAGTCATGCTCCTACCTCAAGCCTCTGCTGCCTCAGGAATGCACCCGTCTTGTTTGAGCAGTGATTAATGTTCTTGTCCCTCCTCCATTTTCCGCAAGCCCAACAATGAAACCCACAGAAACCTCAAATGAGAACAGCATGGACTTGTGCAGCTTGTGGCAGCACAAGGGAAGGGACACAAAGGCCCCAAAGCTGCTGAGGGTCCTGGAGCATCTCTGTGAGGAGCAAAGGCTGAGAGCCCTGAGTCTGAGAGCCTGGAGAAGAGCAGCCCCAGAGGGGATCTGATCAATGCTCAGCAAGAGCTAAAGGGGTTGTAGGGGGCAAGAGAATGGTGACAGACTCTGCTCAGTGCTGCCCAGGGACAGGACAAGGGACAAAGGGCACAAACTGTAGCTCAGGTGGTTCCACCTGAGCAGGAGGAGAAAGTTGTTTGGTGTGCGGGTGCTGGCGGACTGGAGCAGGCTGTCCAGAGGTTGTGGAGTCTCCTTGTCTGGAGAGCTTTCAACCCCCTCAGCCATTGTGTTCCTGGGCACGCTGCTTTGGGTGCCCTGCTGAAGCAGGGGGTTGGAGTGGGTGATCTCCAGAGGTCCCTTCTAAGCCCCACCATGAGAGTTTCACAGATTAATTAAATGGTTTGGGTTGGTGGAGACCTCAAAGACCATCCAGCTCCAACCCCCTGTCATGGGCAGGGACACCTTCCACCAGTCCACATTGCTCAAGACCTCATTCAGCCTGGCCCTGAACACCTCCAGGGAGGGCACATCCACAGCCTCCCTGAGCAACCTGTGCCAGGGACTCCTCACCCTCACTACCAAGAATATCTTCCTCCTCTCCAGTCTCAATCTCTTCTCCTCTAACTTCCATTGATTCTGCGTGGTTATGTTAACACTGACAGTGGTGAGGTCAACAGAGCTCTCTGCAGGTCCCATGTCTGTGCAAATCCAGCTCTGCAAGTGGATCAGGCTGCTCAGGGCTCACTGGGCAAGCTTTTGAGTACTTCAGGTGTGGATTTCAGGGCATCTCTGGGTGTCCAGGTCTGATCTGTGATCACCTTCATCATGATAATCTTTCTTCTTCTGTGGAAGGGGAGGGTCCTTTGCTGCTGCTTGCCTCTGCAGGCAGCCCAGCTCCATCTGCTCTGTGTTTGAAGTCAGCCTTTACACACCTCACAGACACTAGAAACCCTTTTACCTTTGCACACCTCTGCCCTGGATCAGCAATGGTGTGGGCAGCAGGAGCAGGGCAGGGATTGTGCCCCCTGTGCTGGGCACTGGTGAGGCCACAGCTTGAGTGCTGGGTTCATTTCTGGGCCACCCCCTCCCAAAAGGACACTGAGGGTCTGGAACAGGTCCAGAGAAGGGCAGCAAAGGTGGGGAAGGGTCTGGAGAAGAGGTCTGGGAGGGGAGCATCTGAGGGAGCTGGGGGTGTTTAGTGTGAAGTGGAGGCTTAGGGGGAGACCTCATTGCCCTCTTCAGCTCCCTGAGAGGAGGCTGCAGCCAGGTTGGGCTTCACTGCCTAGTCTCAGGTGATAGAAGGAGAGGAAATGGCCTGAAATGGTGCCAGGGGAGGTTTAGGTTGGCCATGAGGAACAATTTATGTGTTGCAAGAGAGGTCAGGGATTGGAAGAGGCTGCCCAGGGCGGTGTTGGAGTCCCCATGCCTGGAGGTGTTCCGGAAAGGTACTGCCATGGCACTTGGGGCCATGGTTTAGTGGCCATGGTGGGATTGCATTGATATTGGACTGGATAAACTTCAAGACCTTTTCCAACCCAAACTATCCCATGGTTCAATGACTTGATGACTCACAGTTGTAGCAGAGAGCTGGACAAGAGCCAAACCTTCTCCTTTTGGTGACCATTCCTCATAAATGAAGTCACTTGCAAGGGCCCAGCTCCATCTTGCTGTTGTGCTTGGCAGCAAACTGATTTGTGTCAGGTTCATCACTGAAAATGTTCTTCATATGATTGAACCTCGATGGATGTCCAAAAATAGTGATGGTCCTTTGTTCCTGCCCTCAGAGGAACATGGTGAACATCACCAGCTTCTGATCAGCTGCGTGCAAGTGCAGAGCATAAACAGACAGAAATAGAGGGGCAGAGGCAGACACCAGCCCTGTGAGGCTGCTGGACACAAATCCCTTGGAAACAAAGCCCTGCCCATGACTGGCTGAGGTTATTAATGGTTTATTGTTAATGGCTCCTTGCTGCTGCATTGGGCAAGTCACCTGCATCTGGAGAGTGGAGATGAGGTCCCTGAGTCACCCTCATCTCCAGCCTTGCACATTAACAACTCTTGAGCAACTGCCTGCTGTAACCACGTCTCCCTCGTCCTTCTCAGAGCCTCTCTGCTGTACCACTGCTCTTCAGCCTGTCCTGGACCCCTCTCTAGCTCTCAGAGCTGTGACTGTGAATCCTTTCTCTCAAACTAACCCTCAAGGCCAGACTGGATGAGGCCTTGGGCAACCTGAGCTAGTGAAAGGTTGAAGATCATTCAGTTCCAAGCCCATGGCTTTGCCCATGGCAGGGGGCTTGGAACTGGATGATTTTCAAGGTCCCTTCCAACCCAACTGATTCCATGAGTGCCTTGAGCAGCCTGGGCTGGTGGGAGGTGTCCCTGCCCATGGCAGGGGATTGGAACTGGATAGGCTTTGAGCTCGCTTCCAAGCCAAGCCAGTCTGTGACTCCAGTCCGTGACTCCACGGCTCTTCCAGTTCCTGCAGCAGAGGAAGGAATGTGGAACTTCTTGTTGTGTAGGTGAAGCCCTGGGGCTGGGGTGGAAGTGTTGGAGGACCAGAGCAGGCTTTTGCCCTTTGTACTGGGTGTGCGGTCTTCTGCTGGTATGCTTGGTCTGGCCTGCCTGGAAATATGTATTTTTTTTGTTGGGTTTGGATTTTTTAGTACTGGAAGTGGATCTGAACAGACTTGTGTCCATGTGTGACCATCTGCTCTCCCTTTGGTACACAGCAACTGAATGAACAATTCCAGAGTGGAGTTAACTCCAATTGGAATTCTGTGGAGAGCAAGTTCCACATGGGACAGCAGTGTGCCCTGTGGCCCAGAAGGCCAGTGGCATCCTGGGGCACATGCAGAAGAGTGTGGACAGCAGGACAAGGGAGGTTCTCTTCTCCCTCTGCTGTGCACTGGTGAGACCACAGCTGGAGCACTCTGTCCATTTCTGGGCTCCCTAGTTCCAGAGGGACAGGGAAATACTGGGGAGTGTCAATGATGGCTGTGAGGATGATGAAGGGACTGGAGCATCTGTGGGAGGAAGAAAGGCTGAGAGCCCTGGGGCTGAGAACCTGGAGAAGGGCAGCCCCATAGGGGATCTGATCAGTGCTCAGCAAGAGCTAAATGGGCTGTGGGGACAAGAGGATGAGGCCAGGCTTTACTCAGTAGTGCCCAGAGACAGGGCAAGGGGCACAAACTGGCACCCAGGAGGTTCCATCTGAACAGGAGGAGCAACTTGTTTGGTGTGAGGGTGCTGGAGGGCTGGAGGAGGCTGCCCAAAGAGGTTGTGGAGTCTTCTTCTCTGGAGAGGTTTCATACCTGGATGTGACCTGTCCCTGTGTGACCCTGCTCTGGCAGGGGGTTGGACTAGATGATCTCCAGAGGTCCCCCGCAACCTCACCATGCTGGGGTTTAACTACAGCATGTGATTAACCCTTTGCTCTAGATGCCACTGAAGCTCATCCAATGTTTTTTAGCTTAAGGACTGGAAAAGTTTGGGATTAATCTTTCCATAAAGAGGATGATTTGGTGCAGAACTGCAGAAATGGATGTGGGTGTCTTTGGGTGAACTCTGTAATGGCCCTGTGCCAAGGATGGGAGTACTTGAAAGGTGCCTGAGTCTGAGAAGTGTTTTAGTCAGGGTAGGCATCCAGAGACAATCCAAAAGGGAGGATCTAGGAGGTTAAGTGATTTTTGATAATAATTTTTCTGTTGTTTTGGTTTGCATTTGGGGTTTGGGAGCTGTTTGCCTTCTCTCTCTATCAGTATTTTACCTGTTGGGGCTTCCTCCTGTGTGGTGCTCTACTCTCTGCTGTGGTAATTAGTGTTTGGCAGCTGAAATTAAAACATCACAAAGCAATGGAAATGCTTAAGTTAGCACCTGATGGGGTTTAGGGGTTTGGCTGGGGTTAGTTTTTTTTTGGTCTTTCATTGAGTTTTAATAGGCCTCAGGGAAAAAAAAAACAACCCTATTATTTGACTTTACAACATTGGGCCGTTCTGTGCTAATCATAGCACAACTGAAGCAGCAAGAGCAAGAAANCTGCCAGGGAGTAAGAGACAGAAGGAGAAGAACTGGCCTGAAATGGTGCTAGGGGAGGTTGAGATTGGCCATGAGGAACAATTTCTGTGCTGCCACAGTGGTCAGGCGTTGGCATAGGCTGCCCAGGGAGATGGTGGAATTGCCATGCCTGGGAGTGTTCCAGAAATGTTAGATCATGGCATCTGGGGCATGGTTTGATGCCCTTGGTGGGATTGGGTTGGTGATTGGATGATCTTGGAGGGCTTTTCCAACCCATAGAGTTCCATGGTTCTGTGAATCTAGGTGTGAACCTGTCTGACTGTTGTCTGCAGACCCTCACCCCTTGATCTCTGACTGAAAACATCTCGCTTACATTTCAGCCCACAGCAGCCACACCCCAGATGGAGCCTGGAAAGAACACAGAGCCCACCAAGGTAAATACTGACCTGTCACTGGGGGCCAGAGCTTGGACTTTGCACTTGGGCTGCCCCTGAAGGAAGAGGTGCAACTCTTGGCTGCTGCAGAGAGCTGCCCCAAGGAGCTGTGCTGGGGAACACAGCAGTGTGCCAGGGAGAAGGCAGCTGGCAGGTGTGGGGGTGCAGTGTCTGGGAGGAGCTGTCAGGGAGCTTTATTGCTTCACAGCAGCATGGGAAGTGCCCTGTGGACTGTCCCTGAACCTGCCTGGTACTGGCTGGAGCCAGAGCAGGTTGTGCTGCACAGCACTGGGTGGTAGCCTGGCTAAATCCTCTCCATCTCTGTTGTGCTGCAGGCAAAGGACTCTCAGAACAAGCAGCTGTCTGAAGAGGGGAGAAGGGAACCCACTGCTGTAAGTTGAGTAGTTCCTCTCTCTCTTCTTTCCATTACAGATGGGATTTTCATGGCTTTCTCTGGTTCTTCTCCTTGTCATCCTGCTTTTGCTTTCCCTTTCCTTTTCCCTTGTTCTTGCCCTTGTCTCTTTTCATTTTCGTTGTCCTTTTCCTTTATCCTTCTGCTTTTCCTTGTCATTGTGTTTTTCCTTTTCCTTCCTTTTACCTTCTAATTTTCCCTTCTCTTTCCTCTTTCTCCTTTGCCCTTTCCCCTTCCTGCTTTTGTCTTCCCTTTTTCATTTACCTTTCTTCCCCCTTCCCCTTTGCCTTCTCCTTCCCTTTCCACTTTCCCTTTCCCTTCTTTATTTTCCTCTTTTCCCCCGCCCCCTCCCCTTCCCCCTTTCTCTTCCCCTACCCTCACCTGTTTATATTAAAAGCAAACCAGGATCCCATTCCCAGCACAGCCATCCCAGGAACGTTTCCCTGTCTCACGATCAGTTTTGCTCTGCACAGGAGAAAAGCCAAAGCTCCCCTCCTGTGACAGCAGCTTCTGACCCCAAGAATGCAGGACAAGTGACAGCAGCTTCTGACCCCAAGAATGCAGGACAAGTGACAGCAGCTTCTGACCCCAAGAATGCAGGACAAGTGACAGCAGCTTCTGACTCCAAGAATGCAGGACAAGTGACAGCAGCTTCTGACTCCAAGAACGCAGGACAAGTGACAGCAGCTGGAGCTGCGCAGCCTCCACCAGCAGCCTCCCCAGGGACAGCACAGGTGTGACACAACATCCCAGTTTCTGTGATTTCTCTTCCTGTGCGGCTCAGAAGTTCAGGTCAGGGTGGGTTCTTATGCTGAACATTGTGAAGTGAGACTGAGCCCTCCAAATCCCCACGTGGAAAGGCTCAGCAGCTGCCTGGTGTTCAAAGGGCAGTGTGGCAAAGCTGCTTGTGCTGCTCTGAAGCCTGGCACTCGGAAACTCCAGCCTTACTTCAGCAGCATCCTGAAGGCGCCAACGCTGCCAGAGAGCCCTGATAAGCATCAGCTGCAGGCAGCTGTCCAGCCAGAGAGTAGTTTGTGCTGGTTGTGATCATCTTCACCTGCACCCACCTTTGGTGGTCCTCTTTGTCCATCTGTTATTGTCCCACACGCTCTGGCTGTTGGCCAAGCAAAGGACATGAAGATGATCACAGTTGTGTGGCCTCTTTGAAGCTCCTCTTTCATTCATGGAAGCTTTTTGCAAGCTCTTGCTGCTACCTGGGTGTAACCTTCTTCATCATTCTCCTCCCCACTGTCCTGGTGAGGCCACTTCTGGAGTCCTGGGTCCACTTCTGGGCTCCCCAGTTCAAGAGGAACACGGAGCTACTGGGGAGAGTCTAGTGGAGGCTATGAGAATAATGAAGGGATTGGAACATCTCTGCTATGAGGAAAGACTGAGGGCCCTGGCTGGGGCTATTGAGCCTGAAGAAGAGCAGATCAGAGGGGATCTGATCAATGCTCAGCAAGAGCTAAAGGAGCTGTAGGGAGCAAGAGAATGCGGCCAAGATCTGCTCAGTGGTGCCCAGGGGCAGGACAAGGGCCAAGGGCCCCAAACTGGAACCCAGGAGATTCCATCTGAACAGGAGAAGCAACTTGTTTGATGTCAGGATGCTGGAGGGCTGGGGCAGGCTGCCTAGAGAGGTTGTGAAGTCTCCTCTGCAGACTTTCCAAACCCACCTTGATGAGTTCCTGTGTGACCTGCCTTGGGAGATCCTACTCTGGCAGAGGTTTGGACTTGATGATCTCTGGAGGTCCCTTACAACCCTTCCCAATCTGTGGTTCCCTTGCCTCATCACTGCAGAAGAGGAACAGAGGGGACTGCTTGGTCAGTCAGGCAAATACTCTGCTGAAATGGGCACTGCCAGCATGGAGCTCCTTCCCCTGTGTGCTTTCAGGCACTTCTGTAGCAGCTCCAAATGCAGCAGGCTTCCAGGATGCAGCCTGCAAGGCTACAGAGAGCAGGAGAGAAGCTGAGGGGCAGTCAGTTCAGAAGGGCAGGTGGAGAGCAGAAGTGATAGAATCAGAATATAGATCTGGGCTGCAGGGGTGTGGATGAAAGGCCAGAGTACAGTGGAGGACTCCTGCAGCTCTCCTGCACCCTAGTTTTTGGCAATAGAGAAGGACGTCAGGAGTGCAGAGGTCTGTGTTTGGTGTTGCCATCCTGCCCAGCTCCCTGGAGCAGTTTTCACCTTACCCAGCTGAGCAGCATTTACTGTGGTGCTGGTGCTGCAGTGCCAGCTGCCTGCTGGGAACAGCATACCCAGGCAAGCTGTGGAAGTGAGCGCAAGAAAAGCCTCTGAGTTTCAGCAAGGTCTGTACCAGGTCCTGCCCCTGGGTTGCGGCAACTCCTGGTATCAATCCAGATTGAGATGTAGAGCTGGAGAGCAGCCCTGAGAAGAATTTGGAGTGCTGGGGATGCAAAGCTGGAGCCAACACCAAGTGCTGCCAGCCCTGCCCTGGGCTGATCCCCAGCAGCAGGGGCAGGGAGGGGATTCTGCCCCTCTGCTGGGCTCTACTGAGACCTCCCCTGCAGTCCTGGGGCAGCTCTGGAGTCCTCAGCACAGACAGGTCCAGAGGAGGCCACAGCAGTGCGGGCAGGGCTGGAAACCTTCTGCTGTGAAGCCAGGTTGGGAGAGTTGGGGGTGTCCAGCCTGGAGAGGAGAAGGCTCCAGGGACACTTTCTGGTGCCTTTCAGTGCCTAAAGGGGCCCAGCAGAAAGCTGGGGACAGACTTTTGAGCAGTGCCTGTTGTGACAGACCAAGGGAGAATGGTTTGGACTCAAAGAGGGAGATTGAGAGTGGAGAGAAGGGAGAAAAGTTTGCCTGAGGGTGGGGAGAGCCTGGCCCAAGGTCCCCAGAGAGGTGGGAGCTGCCCCATGGCTGGCACCATTGCAGGTCAGGTTGTTTGTGGCTGTGAGCAACCTGCTGTGGTTGGGGACGTCCCTGCTGGCTGCATGGGGTAGGACTGGATAAGTTCTGACAGATCCCTTCCAACAGAGAGTATCCTGTGGCTCTGTGCTGTGGTTCTGAATGAAAGCTTTCCAGGGAGGCTTGGAAGGGGCCCACAGTCTGTGCACTGTGGAGCACTTGGAGTAGCTTGTCTTGGACATCAGAATCCCAGTGCAGGCAGCATCTCTGCATAGCATTGCATATGAGTGGCTGCTGCCCCTGCCCCAGCAGCTGGACACTTTACAGGTCAGAAGAATATCTGTGACCTCAGGGCTGGATTCATGGAAGCATAGGATCACAGAATGGGTTGGGTTGGAAGGGACCTCAAAGATCATCCAGACCAACCTCCAACTAGCCCAGGTTGCTCAAGGCCTCATTCAGCCTGGCCTTCAACACCTCCAGGGAGGAGACATCCACAGCCTTCCTGTGCAACCTGTGCCAGTGTGTCTCCCCACCCTCACTCTCAACAATTTCTTTATCCTCTCCAGTCTCAATCTCCCTCTCCCAGCTCAAAGCCATTGTCCCTCATTCTGTCACTCCCAGCCCTTGTCCAAAGTCCCTCCCCAGCTCTCCTGGAGCCCCTTCAGGTACTGCAAGGCAGCTCTAAGCTCTCCCTGCAGCCCTCTCTTCTCTAGACTCAACAGCCCCAACTCTCCCAGTCTAATCCCACAGGGAACAGCCTGGGAGAGTTGGGACTGTTCAGCCCTCCGATCATATTCATAGTATTTCTATCCTCCCAAACCCCTCTTGGAAGGGTTGGATTTATTGTTTGGCCTTAATTTTTCTCTTCTTTCTCCAGCCTAAGCCCGAAAAGCTATCCACAACTGCAAGCGCAGTTGGTGCAGGCACAGTCAGTCCTGGTGTGGTTGCTGCAGCTGATAAACCAAGTGCTGAGGTTGGTAAACAGTCACAAACAAATGCTGCCTATGGAGAGATGTCTCTGAAAGACATCAGAAAAATGGAAATGGTAACTACTGAAACTGGTTGGTCATGATGGTGAAGATTACCTGAAGGAAAGTGAGCAAACCGGTGGTGTGGCATTGCTGTTTTGTCAGACAGGACTGATCTAGAGTCACTTTTAGCTCAGCCAGCATAGAATTGTGGCTCCTCCTCATCTCTGAGTGGCTTTGTGAGCTGCTGTTTAAATAGAAACACCCCTCTGCTCTGCTCTGCTC
>WBNM01019832.1:0-25150 GCA_013399055.1 Ramphastos sulfuratus
TTCTATGATTCTGTAATTTGCATCTGAGAGGTGAGGAGATCTGTGCTGCAAAACTGTTTTCAAAGGCCTCAGGAATACAAGAACAAAAAGGAGTATTTAGTGCAGTTTTCAAATCATCTGATCAAGTTCTAACTTAGCAAACCGCTTTGGAAAACCAGGTTGAGAGCCTTCCTACAACTCCAGGTGCCCAAATGTCCTGGACTTAAAATATGTGGCACTTAAAAAAAAAAAAAAAAAATCTCTGATTGTGTCCTAGGAGGTTTTTAATACCAGCTTATTTCTATTGTTTCAGAAGTTCTACTGGTAAGACAACATAAATCAAGCAGTGTAATCACCCTGTACATTTTTAGAGCTCTTCTCTTTCAGAATAAAAATCTGTGTAAAGCTGCAGCTTTTCCACTGAATTCAGATTTCATGCCTGTAATTGTCTGCAGATGCTAACATTTGGACAATCACTCTAAGCATAAAATGCACTTGGGAAAAATGGAAGAAACTTCCTGAAGTTTCCCCAGATATGTTTAAGCACCGAGCTCCCACTAAAATCTGCAGACATCTAGGATCATTTACAGAAGGTCACTTATACCTATCTGGTACAGATTTCCTTGGGATTTAAGTGATAAGCAATACTCTGGCAATCACTAAAGTAGAAGATGTAGCTCTCTTCCACGTCAGGGTCTTGAGAATAGGTCTTATGAGGACTGTCTGAGGGACCTGGGGTTCTTTACTTGGAAGAAAATGAGGCTGAGGGAAGAACTTCTCACTCTCTGCCAACTACCTGAAAGGAGGTTGTAGAGATGTGGCTGTTGGTTTCTCCTCACAAGTCACAGCTGACAGAACAAGAGGAAATGGCATCAAGTTACACCAGGGGAGGTTTAGATTAGTCATTAGGAAATAGACATCAGGAATAACTGAGGCAGGCTGCCCAGAGTAGCGGTCATTAAGATATGGTGGTCAAGGATACGGTGTAGTGGTGGCCCTGGTAGAGACAGATAATGATTAGACTTGATGATCTTGAAGGGCTTTTCCAACCATAGTGATTCTGTGATTCTGTGAGATTCTGTGACTACTGCTGTCTCCACTGAGAATAGCACAGAATTTTATCTTGAATAGCATGGAATTTAATAGCATAGAATTTTATCTCGGAAAGACAATTCCTTTTAAAAAGTGCACATACTTCAGAGACAAAGTCACACTGCATAGACAAAGTCACACTGCAGAGAACACAGCTCCACTTATTTCACTGTGTACATACTCCAGTTTATCATTCATAACCTTTTTTGACTTCTAATATGAGCTAGCAGAAGGACTAACCATCCTCCTTGCACTCCACTTTTGTTTTCCAAGTTCCCCTTCATCTTTTTCACTCCAGCACTTCAAACTTGTTGGCATAAGTAACTCATTTGCGTGACATGACTATACAGAACATCTGCACTGGGAACTTGCCTCAGGGAAAGAGAGTTAAGGATTGCATCAATCTTTTAATAAACCTGTAAGGTTTCTTTTTCCAGTTTTACAAGATTCTATAGTGACAGTGTAATTTTTCACCTGCACAGGATAGAAAATAGCCTGAAGCATGGGCAGGACATCACTGAAGAAAAAATCCCAGGTTTCAGCTAAGGTATCCAGTAGTTTCTGCCCTGCAAAACCACAAAACAAACATTTAGGCTGTCATCAGCTAAGTACAAAGTCTAAAACATGCAGGAAACAATGTAAATCTATTATATACAAGATGCATCATGTACCAGCTACTATTAGTAGTGTGGAATTAGTGTTCCCTTCAGTGCACATTACTCAGTATTTGTGTCTTTTCAGGTCTCTTAGTAAACTCAGAGATTCTGAGGTGAAAGTTTACTCAGAAAACAAATGTGAAGAACCCAAGTTATCTCCTCCTCTTCTTGCAGCATACCTACTGGGCAAGACTGTAGAGGAAAGCAGGAGGAGGAGAACACAGCAGGTTAAGTCAGTCCTGTATAGCTTGCCCATAACCTGACTTACATAGAAAACCTCACTCAAGACCTAGGTAAAAAAGCCAGTGGTGTTGTGGCTCTATTTTTCACTAAACTTTACAGATGCAGTCAAAACCTGCTATGACTTGAGCTAGGCTGGTCTTTACGGAGTCACATCCTCTTTCTCCACCCTCTCCCAGCTGCAGCCTCCCCAGTGGAAAGTGAAGAAGCTCTGGCCAGGTTGTACTACCACACTGGACACAGAGCTCCTCACAGAACATTTTGTAAAACACAGAGGCAAATGCAGGGGCTGTGATCTACAGGTGAGGAAGTCTGGCTCAATTGCTGGATGCTGGCTTCAAATCCCTTTCCCCAAAACAACCTGTGTGACCATGGGGGGCAAGCTTTTTAGCATGCCTGTGCCCCTAACCCAACTATGAAAGAAGAGCAATGCCACTACATGTCCACCAGCAACTATCATGGAGATAAATATATCAATGATTGTGAGGCACTCAGAAAAGACAGTATGACTTATCAGGAAATAAATTCACTAGCAACCCATCAATATTACCATTGGTATCAGAATCAGATACTATTCTTAGTTTGTGTATTACAGCATTACTTAAGGCTTTAGCCAGGGAACATTTTGCCCAGAATTACTACACCTATCACGCAGAAATTCTGCATGAAAGCACTCAAAGTTAGCCAAGTGCCAGTCTTTATTATGGGGCACTTGATCTCCATGCATTTTTCAGCACATGACAAATAGCACCAGCTCTGGCCCATCTGCAACTCCTGAATTATTCCTGGGTCGATGCCTTTAAGTGCTTTCAGTGACAAATGTGCAACACCATGCCATACTGCAGCTGCTGGCTTGTGAACCATGCCAAGATCTTCCCTTCCACACCACCAGGCAGGAGTGCCCTCTGTCCAACACACCCATACACCAGGCAGAAAAGGGTGTTCTTTCATTTGGAAGTTTGTCTCACATTAGTTCTAGTGAAACACAGCAAGGATCCAGGTCCAAACCTTCCTAGCAGCTGTAGCAATCGTAACTGACATAATCATCACCATCATCAAAACACCGTTGCATTGTAACCTTCCTATACTAGCGTCTGAAACACAAAAGTGTGTCAAAGATATATATCTGAAGAAGAAGCCCAAGCATTCTATGCCTTGAGGGCAGAGTTTTCTTTAAAAGAGCTATACATGTTAGCTGCCCACAAGTTGAAGTTAAGTGGAAACTAAACCCTTACAAATCTGGCTCCAGATGTGGCTGCTAAACATGGGTCTTTTCCAAGTCTTGCTGCTAGGACTGCATGAGGTCAAACTGCCCTGCAGAGAAAAATGTGCCTTTACTCTTGCACACTGCTTTCATCTGTGGGCAGCTCCTTTTGTGAAGTCATGGATTTCTGCACAGCCGCTCAAAAGGTTGCAGAGTTACCTGCCTTTGCCAGGCAGGCCTTCTAGAGGGGTTGAAGAAGAATTCCTACAGTTTGTTGGTGCTGAGTATCTTTCACAGACAGACACGTGACTTCTGTGTCCTTTCAAGAGTGTGTTTGTTTTACTGTCAGGCACAGATCCCTATATTTACCATAAGCATTTGTTGGATTACAGAAAGTTAGGTTACTCTAAATGCTCATTTTACTGCAGCACAATAGTCAAATTTGTATATAACATAGCAATGCATGTAGCATTGTTCTACATGCTCACAGTGCTTCTAAAAGTTAATTGAAACTCCTGCAAGAAAACAGAAGAATAAAAAAATATTTTTTTTCAAAACAAAGGTGAAAAATTTCAAAACCTCTTGCAAGACAACAACTCTTCAATGTATGCTATGAAGTAATTTTTCTTTTCTTGAAAACTTCAACACCAACTGGACAGGGGAGCTCAAATCATGGGCTGCAGGACAATCTGGGATTGGAGGGCAGGACCACTGCGGCTACAGACCTACAAAGGGCACCCTGCTGAGAATGAGAGCTCCCAGACTTTGTCTTGGGTGCTTTGGGAGCTATGTGATCATTTGGCTATGGAATGGACTCTGAGGCGTTGCTGCCTCTGCTGCCAGGAAACCCAAATTCCGGCCTGGGAAAATCACCTCCATCAGTATCTCCCCAGGCAAGCTAACAGAAAGCTGTCTGTTAGAAAGACTCTCTCTGAATGAGACTCTCAAATTTCAGCTACTTTCCACTAACTTGACAGTGTTAGTGAGTTGACATTTCCAAGGATGAACTTGGAAAAACCAGGATCAATTTAAACATCACCATATTTTTAGGGGCATCCACAAAATGAGACAGCAAATACAAAACCAAAATAAACTTAACAGCTTGCTGAATTTTTCCATTTGCTAAACATTCTCCTATGTCTGAGAGCCTTTTAGTGGTCGCTCATTTCAATTTCTCATCTCAGCTTTGCTCTCAAACATCAGACAGGATTTTTCACTTTCAAGATAGTAAAACCAGGAGAAAAAAAAAGAAAAAGGTTGAACTTTGGTAGGTCTCTGCATGTAATCTGCTGATTTGGCACTTAAAAAAAACCACTTCCTTTGTGATTAACAAAGCAGCTATAAGGATCTCAAGATCTTTACAGTTTCCCTTGTGCTCTCTAAGATGCTGTTTTATATAACAAATGAATTCAGTGTTCAGCTTAAAGAGTTTGCCTACTTTTGGAGGGTATGAAATTTGTCCTTATTTTAGTGTTCAGGGCTGTTGCCTTTTCATCAGAAAATCTGTGTCCCACAGTACCATCTTAACCTGATCAGCTGTATTGTTGGTAATGAAAGGTCACAGTTAGGATACAGAAATAGCTGTAACTAATGGGAATGGTTGTCTCTAGGCTACTGCTCAAACAGCCTCTTTACACTAAGTGGTATTATGACTGCAGCTTTGGAGAAGGAAAGAGGCGTTTCTTTAAAATCGCCTCAAGACTTGTCAAAGATCTTCAGACTTCCTTCCATGGGCAGTTCCAAAACTATTTCACCCTCTGATGTCACATAGAATCATAGAATCATTTAGGTTGGAAAAGGCCTTTAAGATCGTTGAGTCCAACTGCAAACCTAACACTGCTAAGTCCAATGCTAATCCATGTCCCTGTCTGCCACATCTACATGGCTTTTAAATGCCTTCAGAAATGGTGACTCAACCACTTTACTGTTCCCTGTTTAAGTGCTTTGAAGTCCTTTCAGTGAAGAAATATTTCCTGATATCCAATCTAAACCTGCTCAGTGCAACTTGTATACCTGCATCTGGGACAAAAGAGCAGATTTAATGGTGTATCTAAAAGCCACAGTATACCACGGGACACAACATGAGAATGACTGTAAAATGATACATTGGGTGGAGGTTATCCTTGATGTTTACTTCCAGAAGGTGAGACCTTGAGAAGCTGCAGACAGACAAATGGAGCCTTGCTGCAAAAAAAAAAACAGAAACAAGTGTCTGACCTTGACTACGTAAGTCTGAATCCAGAATGACTCTTAAAACAACCAACAGCATTATTTTGGACTTTGCCAGACACTTCAACCACTGGGGTCTTACTGTTTATAGTTTTTTTTGTTTATCGAGATATCTCACTCAATTTGTCCATTTTCCCTTAACACTGAGCAGGCTATAATTGAAGAAGGAAAAGTCCATGCTGGAGGTAATCTTTCCTTTACTCCCTCACTGCTGCTGTAGGCAATCACCTCTCCTTGATGAAAGCCAGGACACAAGAGACTGCGGGAATGAATAGATGCAAGCTAATCCATAGTCCTGGAAAGACAGTGAAAAGCATCACAATCCAGAATGCCTCTGCTGAGCCTCCTGTGACAGAAAGAGAGAGCCATGCTAAAAATCCAAGTTACCTTCATAAAACCGGATCTTGTCCCTTAGGATCACCATGCCTTTTGTGAGCAGCTGGTTCTGTAAATAAAATACAGACTACCTTTACTCAGTTCTGTACTTCCCTACTGCCATCTTGTTTCACATGCTGCTCATTCTTAACTTTTGACACTGAAGGGGGTCTTTTATTCTAATCACCAATTGTCAGGGGCCTCCTCCTGTGTCCATATTGCTGACCCTTGTCAAATGATCTCATTACCTCCTGCTGACAGGATACAGCACCTGTTGTGTGTGGTACAAAGTGCTCCCCAGACTTTAAACGCCTGACCCACAAACCAGGCATCCTGTCTCAGAGAAGCAGAAAGGGTGCTGCTTCAATAGACAGTGTGTGCTTAGAGCTAAACATCTTTCCTGCCAACCACACTACAATGAATTTAACTGGTTCACTCAAGAGCTTACATTTTAAGTTAAAAAAAGAATGTCTGAAGTCCCCTGAAAGACAGTAATGTCATGGAGAAACACAGTGACTGCACAAATCTATTCCACAGCTTGGGCTTTTGCTTGCTATCCATTCATCCACCCATCCATCTATCTATCCATCTATCCATCCATCCATCCATCCATCCAATACAAATCTCACTAATCCATCCACCTATCCACCTATCCATTCATCCATCTATCCATCCATGCACCCATCCATCTATCTATCCATCCATTCATCCATCCACCCACTCACCTATCTATCCATCTATCCATCCATCCATCCATCCAATACAAATCTCACTAATCCATCCACCTATCCACCTATCCATCCATCCATCCATTCATCTAGCCACCTATCTATTTACCTATCCATCCATCCATCCATCCATCCACCTATCTATCCATCCATCCATCCAACTAATACAAATCTCATCAATCCAAAAGGACAGAACAAAGAAGCCAAGGGATATGTTGGATTGGTTTCAAGAGTCTCCAGATCAGCATTTAGAGTGGGTGAAATGATTTTGCTCAGTTGCATACAATGAAATCTGACTTAAATTTGAAAAAAACAACACATGCCTACCTGTAGGTATTCAGTGAAAAATGATCCCAGTTCTGTTTTCAATAATTGCCTGTATTAAAAACAACGAGAAAGAAGGATCTGTGTAATCAGCAAATTGTATTAGCTGTGCACTGCACAGAAAAGAGGAAGTCACCAATAGCAAATTATTTTCCTATAAGCACAGAGCCTGTCTGTAATGCCTAACAGAAACAGAGAAAATAAGGTCAACAACACCAAGACTCCCAACCAGCAGTTCTGTGTGTTGAAAAATACCTGCTGTGCTTTTAGATTATTCAGTTGCTCAAGGAAAGGCAGATTTGACAACAGGAGGATGCTTTCCATTCTACATCTAATACTTGTCAAAATACTCAAATTGTTCTCTTGCCATGCCAAGGTTTAACCAGTGCCTAGTATTGCACACATGGGAGAGCTCCTGATGTTTTCTGCCCATCTGTGGGCCTGAGCCAAAAACACAGCATGTGAATAGGCTGGCGTGTTTAGAGCTAACTCATCCCTCTGCTGGGTAAGGTTGAAAAAACTGAGCACATGGAGAAACGTTTAGAAAGCATCAGGAAGCAGGATGATATTCTATGGCTTTTGTCCTGTGTGTGAAACTCAGCCAGTTTTCAGTGAAATGGTCATTATCTTCAACTCAGGAGGCTCATGACAGCTGATGTTTCATCACAAGGTTTCAGTGAAAAAGCAGGTTGGAACGTGTTAGTTTAGCTCTGCCTTTCCTGATTCCTTGCAAAGAAATCTCAGCAAACCAAACTCACATAAAAACAAAACAAAATGCTAAACCACCCCCCAAAAAAACCCCCAAAACAAACAACAAAACAAAAAACAAAACCAAATCCAACCAACCATAAACAATTTCCACAAACTGACCTCAAATTCAGAAACTGAGTTCAACTTGATCTGCAAGTTCAACATTTTTCTCCAGGTAAAACTCACTACATAGCTAAAAAGCTGTATGCTATTTCAGTCTCACACATAAGATGCCAGATACACTTCTCTACACTCAGGTGGCTCTTCAGATGCATAAATGAGAGTTCAGAGCTTATAAAAATGTAGTCCCAGATGTTTGTTTTTTTTCTTAAATGTGCAATCCTGGAGCTCCTTTGAAAGCCTGCCTCTGTGTGAGCACCTAAAATTTGACTCAAAATCTGAGATTCCACTTTGATTACAGAATCACAGAATTAGCCAGGTTGGGAAAGACCTCCGAGATCATCGAGTACAACCTAAAATTAGGGTAGCTATCTAAGTTATAAATATTACATATTATCATCTATTTCTTTGGATGATGTCACTAGCTAACAAATAACTAATGAAGCAAATTATTTAACTAGTAACTTGGTCAGCAGGTTGAGGGAAGTGATCCTCCCACTCTACTCTGCACTGGTGAGACACCACCTGGAGTGCTGCGTCCAGTTCTGATGCCACTATTACAAGAAGGATATGGATGTGCTGGAAGGTGTCCCGAGAAGGGCCACAAGGATGATCAGAGGGCTGGAGCACCTTTCCATTGAGGAGAGACTGAGGGAGTTGGGGCTGTTCAGTCTGGAGAGGAGAAGGCTCCAAGGTGACCTTATTGTGACCTTTCCGTATCTTAAGGGGGCCTACAAGAAAGCTGGGGAGGGACTTTTTAGGATGTCAGGTAGTGATAGGACTAGAGGGAATGGAACAAAGCTAGAAATGAGTAGATTCAGACTGGATGTTAGGAAGAAGTTCTTCACCATGAAGGTGGTGAGAACCTGGAATGGATTGCCCAGGGAGGTGGTGGAAGCCCCATCCCTGGAGGTGTTTAAGGGCAGGCTGGATGAGGCTGTAGACAGTCTGATCTAGTGTGAGGTGTCCCTGCCCATGGGAGGGGGGTTGGAGCTATATGATCCTTGTGGTCCTTTCCAACCCCGACTGATTCTACGATTAAACAAATACATGTCTGATCTAAAAACTCCAGCATATCCCTCATTCCATGAAAAAGTCTGCAGGATTTGGATCTGATGTTTTTAACCCCACATGCTTCAACACAGCCTTTTTGAGATATTCTGCAAGCTCAGGGAATGGAGGAGCAGGTCAATCTTTAGGAGGCTGAAATACGATATCTTATTTATTTATCCTTAAGGATACATCCACACTGACCTCACAGCATGCTGTGGAAACACTCTAGGCATAAATGAAATGGAGGATTTGCAGAAGAAAAAGTTTTCAGATGCTCCTAAGCATCAAAATCCTTTTCTGCTAGAAACTCGATTGGTTCACACAAACCACAAAATTTTTGGAAGCCAGCTCAGGCTTTGGTGGTAGGTCTCTCATTGTCACAAATGACCATAGTATGGCTAGTCCCCTTGGCACGCTATTGCAACATAAGGGAGAGAGCATCCCTTGAAGTGCCCTGAGACTCCATCATCAATGGAGATCACTGAGGAGCACTTGGCAGAGGTTAAAACCCACGTCCTTCAAAGACTGTTGAAGTCTTAAAGCCTGAAGAGGATGTTAATGACTACAAGGATGCTATTAGGCAAATTGTGGCATAAAATCATAGAATGGTTTAGGGTGTAGGCACCCTTCAGATACTAGAAAGCTACTACAAGGTCTTCTCCAGGCTGAAGAGCCCCAACTCTCGTAGCCTGTCCTCATAGCAGAGCTACTCCAGCCCTCTGACCATATTCGTGGCCCTCCTCCAGATTCCCTCCAACAGTTCCATGTCCTTCTTGCACGCTCAACTACAGTGGAAATTTACTGTCCAAGTGGTGTCATTTTTTCTGGGTTGAAAATGACAGTACTAAAGGTTTTTTCAACTTTGAACATGGATATATAAACCCTTTTTAGGTTAAAATAACATGCAAGTTGCAGGTTTGAATTCTTCTATGACAGAGAAAATGTATTCCCAGATATATTATTGTGCCACTGTTCCAAAAAAACACTGATATTTTATGCTGACAGATTTTGCTTAATTTTCTACTCTCTCCTCTTTGAAGTTTAGTTCTTGGACTCCTCACAGCCTTGATTTGAAAATATATTTTCTTTTCATGTTTTAGGTTCTACTGATAATTTCTGGCATTTAGGGCAGGAAATACAAAACTGTGTTCTATTTATTCAATAACTAGCCCTCTGACAAAACAAAATTCCACCACATTTCCACTCTTTCTGCTACCAAGGAAATAAATCTTGTAGTTAATTATATGCACTGGATTGCATCACACCAAGCAACACTATGGCTACATCAGCATCTCTTGTTTACAGAGTAGAAGAACTGACAGCACAGTTAACGTGTCTTCTTTTTTGAATCCCTAAGAATATAGATACTTTTTGCCACTTAATTAATTTCAAGTGAATAGCAAGGCCCTCGGGCCACATTGGAACACTGGTGTTTGATGTTCTCCGTACAACAAAATTGCATCCAAGACATTGCTTGCAAGTTTTGGGTTTTTTTTCTCTTTGCTTAATTTCCCCCTCAATAAAAATCTGTTAGGTTGTCATCTGTGAGATTCTGGATAATCCAGGCTACTAAACAACTTCACGTCCTTATGTAGACATGTGTGCATCATGGTGCAATCAGGTAAAGATCTGATTAAGCCTAAAAGAGATCCCTGATCAGATAGCAGAGACTTTGTTTCAAATGCATATGTTTTTGATTCTTGTGTATCATCGGCATCTGGTCCTCACTGCCTGCTTAATGACTTGATAAATTCAGGTGATAACATAAATTCACAAAAAATATGCTAAAGGAGCTCCTGACTTTTGTATCTTTGCCACTACTGCTTTGGTTCATTTCCAAATGCCACTAAAATGTGTTTTGTCTGCATTGAGTTGATATCCTGGCACTCAGAAAAGAGACAGCTATAAATATGTATTAGTTTTAATACAGGATATCCTGCTTCCACTGTTTCCCTTTCCTTCTTCTCCTTCCTTGATTTACAAGTGGTGTAAATAAATACCTTGAAGTGACATATGGTACACGAAATGAAAAAGGAAAAAAACACTGTATGATTGCTAACATCACACACGTGCACCAAGAGAAATACTAACCAGTAAGTACATGTATACTGAATTTAATTACCTGACTTTTGAAACAATTGATTTAATAAAATCATCTAGTTAGAGCTCAGAAGCAGTAATGTACAGGCCATACACTGGCAATACTGTCAGTTACTGAAGTATCTTCTCAAAGCCCTACTGTATCTCGCTAGCTTCGGTAGTTATTCAGAAGTTACAGCAATAAGAAAGATACTGAAATCACACACTAGATTTATTTGTAGTATGGCTTCTGAGTGCTGTCTAACTCCCTGTTTAAGGCCACTTTCTAATGCCAGAGGAATGTAAGAAGGGTGTCAAAAGGCGTTGGTGTAAATGGCTTTTACAAGCCAAACCCAGAAGAAAAGTAAATGGCACCGTGCTGATTATTTAGGAAAACCTCAGTGGGTGCAAATCTGTACAGTAGCATTTACTGTTCTCCTAGGCTTAGCTCATAAGAGCTATACATAATCTTGGTTCAAAGCCTTAAGATGTGTTCAGAAAAAGAAGTTACACAAATTTCTTTGTACTTATGTGACATAATAGATGTGACATTCCTGAGCCAAAATGAGGGCATGCAAACATTGTGGGCAAAATCCAACTGTTCAAATATTTAAGCTTGGTCTGTGAATCAACTTGGACATTCAAGGTTTAATAATGAAAAGTAACCTAGAATCTGTTTGATTAAAAGTGATAAAATAAATTAACTTAATTTACTGTCCTGTAATTGTTGTGAAAATTACATTTACCTGAACACTTCTACACTCAAATATTGTCCAGTGGAAATAATGGCTAATTTGGTTCTTTTTATTTTTGTACTTGTGAAGAAAATGAAGCATGCAGCTGAAGTGCAGCAGCTTTTGGAAAAGGGTCACGGCTGGACATCTGAATAGGCACATTTTAAAAACACCACTCTAATGCTTTCCTCTACAAAGAGATCTTTTGGCTGTCATGTCCTCTTCACCCTCTCACAGTTTTCTATCATCTTAGTTTTTTTTTTTTCTGTTAATGAAGCAAGTGGGACACACATGAGAAGCTTCACAAAAACAAAGTCAGAGCTGTCACTGAGAGGATGGACAGCTTTTGGCAGTAAGTTAGAAGGCTGTTCAGGCCAAGCTGCAGGCCAGAGGGAAATTCTATGCAGCAGCAGACAAGAACCACTCTAAAAAGCCATGCTGCATCTCACCAAACACTTACTGGTACCAGGAGTTACACTGCTGATACCTCATTTATGACAGCAGCTTTCTAGCTCAACAGTGTTCTTCCAAACAGAGCAAAATGGAGCTATCAGCTGAGATAACAGAAGAGCAGCATTATTCTTACCTTAACATTAAAAAAAAAAAAAAAAAAAAGGGTCTTTGCAGTAGCAAAGCTCACCACAAAACAGGAAAAAAAAAATCAGTCTATCTGTGGTCTGTTTGGCTACCTGAGATACTGCAATAAATTCCATGTAACTATATTAGCAAGCATCATCACGATGCGGGGTTTATGCCCAAGTAATTCAAAGCAAAATTGAGCACAGCTCACCAAATAACATCTGTCTATCCTCTACTTGTTAGTTCATACAAGATTATATTCGTCTGTCACATTAGCAGATAATTCTCCTTTTCTACCCCTCATCAGCAGACAAGCAGCCTACAGCAAATGCATCGGGCCAGGAAATCTCTGCCCAGAACTACCATTTTTTGTCATTCAGATGAAACTGAAGAATCCTAACTGCACTTAGAGTAATAATGTTCAACCATTATTTCAATAACTAACTCAAAATGATTGATGGATCATGCTAACTGACAGCCATCCTAGAACACCTATTATTTGTATGTCATCTTCTCTCTAGGGGAAAAAGAAATAGCTGGAGAATAAGTTTCTTTTGATTTTGAAAAGACAGAGAGCAGGGAAAAAGAGAGATCAAATGGCATTTGCCTGGACTTCTCCCAAGTTATCCAGTCTGGGAATCAGACAGGGACCAATAATCCCAGAATATCTGGATATTCTGTGGATACTGTCAGACTTCAGTGCATGGATAGAATGGGAATAAGCAGTTAAGCAGTAAGGGAAAACGAATCAATGAGGCTCTTATCTGAAGACAGCCAGAGAATGTAATAAGCTGTCTGTCTTTTCTAAGTGCAGCTTCTTTTCCATCGTTTATCCTTCAAAGTGTTGGGACAAATTTCTAAAAGGAAATCTGCTACCTTGCCCTTGTCAGTGGGAGAGGGTTTAGTAAGTAATAAGTGCTAGAAAAAATTGTAAAAATTGAAGGGCTGTAAATGCAGCTATCTGCTTATCTCTTGGTAAAGTATTTCTTTTTTCCAACTACAACTTAAATAACTCGGTAGGATTTTCACCTTCTCTCTAGTTTTGGAAGGAAAAAAGTTTCCACCATACATCTTAGTGGTCTATATTTAGTCTGTTGCAAACAGTATCATCACAGTATGTGAAAAAAATAGAGAACACCAAACTTTGTTACTGGGATTAATGTGCTGACAAGACACTTTAAAAATGTCTACAGTATATTCAGCCTGTGCAAAAGGAGAAGCTAGATGTAAGTCACCACCAGGCCGGACATCTTTCCTTGCTGAGTCACACAGAGTACATTGAAGGTTTACAACTCCCATGGATGCAAGCACCTCAGAGTTAGGTCTGGCACCTATGGAAAGGGTAGCATCATTGAATAGGGCTGCATTATTAGAGGGGTCCAGGTTTTTTTTTTTTCCCTTCCTTGGTTTCAATCCAGTACATCAAGAGAGACTGAAATAATCTATTCTCCTCGCAGCTGAATACCTCCCCTGCAGAAGGAGGAACCCAGGTTTCACTACACAGTGAGGTGTTTACACACATCAGCAACAGCTATCACTGAGGCCAAACTGACAGCACCAATTGAAACCAACCCTAGGAAAAACCCACCCCACACTACTGCTGTAGAAGCTTTCAAATGCAAGTGCTAGCAGACAGCACTGTGCACGCTGCCTAAGAACACCTTGCACAGAGTTGAGTCTCTTACCTGACTCCTTCATTGAGGTTGTAAAGTTCATGGTCTGGGAGGCCCTTACGCTGGAACACTGCTATTACTCCATTGTGGATACTGGAAGAGAACACGAGCAGTCATTAAAGTTCTATCACATTTCAGAAGGGTATCACTTCCACAATAATTCTAACATCTCTGCCTAGGCACTGCAGACCTCTTTAAAAGTCATAGCTGACTTCTGGTACCCCATCTCAGATGCCTTAAAAGGAAAAACTGCCCAGAAAATTGTGGCCCTCTGAGCTAGATTTCCATCTCAGACATTAAATAAAAAAAAAAAAAAATAAAAAATCAGGAACACAGAAACTTGGAATTGAAAGAGTACTGGAGTCTCTAAGTGGAGAGGTGAACATTCCAGAGATAGGCCATAAAATGGCAACAATGGATAAGTTAATATAATTTCATTGGAGCATCAAAAGCTTTATGTCTGGAAGCACAGCTTCTATCTCTCCCTTTGATGCTTCTGCTGTGCCTGCTGCTATCCTCCCCCAGCACTTAACCCCATCCCCATCTTCTCCAAGGTTACTATATTCTGGAATAGTTTATTCTGTCTATACCATTCTATTTAGTTTAAACTGTAAAAACACAATTTCATTTTTCTGACTTTCCAAATTCTGAGTTGTAGTGAATTTGCTCTCTCTCTAGGGCAGGTTTATAAAGAACTGGGGGGAGGAATCCACTCTAACCCATCACAAAAATAAATGACCTTTAAAAAAAAAAACAGTTCTTCATTGTTTATTCTAGCTCGGTCTAACTTCAACAGCTGCACATCTGAAATCAGTGATTTCAGAAAAATTGGTATTATATACTGTAGGTACCTCAAATATATTAAGTTTAACTTTTAATATATTCAGATATTAAGCATATTTGAGGCATTTTAAAAAATGTTTTTGTGTCTCTGTCTCACCACAGAGACAATTAACAACTTCACTATGAGATCAGTGATGATATTCTTGGCATTGTGGCATGTATGTGTCCGAGCTACAGTTACTTGATTTTCTTTATCAACAAATCAGCATTTTTCCAGGCAGAACACTGTTATCTGAAGTTTATCCCACCAATACAGCATCCCCTTACTAGAATGTCGTCTCAAGAATAGTTAGTTCCTTTAAAAAAAGAAACACTGGACAATTATGTATTTTAAGTCAATTTAACAAAGCTCTCATTCATTTTGAAAAACAACAGAAAAGGAGCAACTGGTTACAAAGATTGCTTCCTATTATCACTTACTCATTTCTCAAAGATTTGTGTTCTTGCTTTAGCTAAAGGAAAACCTAGGCTGTGCTGAAACAACAGCTCTAAAGTTTCTACAGTGGACAGAGAGAGAGGCAGTAACATGCTTGGCATAGGTCAACCAGATGTCCTACAAAAATACTCCCTTTTCCTTTTCAATGCCATTTTTTAAACTGTTCTGCAACAACTGAAGACAGGATTGAGACCATGAAATTCCCTAGCTCGACACGAAATCACATATCCAACATTGCCCAATCCTGGGGCATGTGGTCACCAGCCCCATAAATTCTAGGACACTAAACAGCAAAAAGATGCCAGGTACTGTAGCCTACCTGGCAACTCATGTGCTTATCAGGGATGCATACCAGTCCCATGAATTTAACCAGACTGCACCTCGAAGGGTTACTGAAATGAGTATATGCTTCAAGATGAAGCTCTGAAATACTCCTGAAATACACCTGACACAATTAGTGGGATGACACATCACATTGTCTGAGGACAAAGGTAAAAAAATGCCAGTGAAAGGTGAGAAGAAACCTGTTCGGGCATTAGAAAGTAGTAGAAGCTTCTTCCCTTAATCCAGTGCCACTTTTTATAGCTTCACAGTTCTGACTCCCAAAGGAAAGAAGACTCATGTGGTCCCTCCATCTGTCCCCACTCCTCCAGTCTGGGAACCGCTTGGCAACTTTTACCACATTTAACTATGGAATGGAAGTCTCCACAATATTACAGTCTTCTAGGCTGCAGCTGGGGCAGAAGTATCTTTTAGTGACCATAGTGCAGAGTGAGCTCAGCCTTTTATTCAACATGCACACAGGTGCTTTACTTTTCCAACACTAGGACACAAGAAAACAGCTTTTATCACTCCACTGCTTGTACTACTTCCACTCCATTTCCAGTATGATTGCTTTTACCTGAAATGACCATTCCCACCACCAGCAGTAACTGCTTACCCTATGTGGAAAATAAAGATGATAGCACTGACCACTAAGGGGTATTTTATGATATATTTTTGAAAATTAAAACAAAAGCAATGAGTGATTATCACTAGCAGCATTACATACCATTATTGTCACTGTCTTTTAATTCTTCCCTCAGAATCCTGCTAATCACAAAGACAAAATACAGACTTTGGCATGTGGCTCTTCCTATTGAAGGTTCCACCTGAGAACAGGAGATGACGTCTTACAAAAATCACAGAGGAGAAGTCTTTCTGCTCTGCATCATCTCCCCAGATGTCTCTTATTCTGCATGCCATCTCTCAGCCTGTACTCAGAAGGAGCAAAGAACAGCAACAACCAGCCTCAGGGACACTCACAAGGTGTATTTAGGAGGCACCAAATTTGATCTCACTTCTAGAACATCTATTGAATGAGAACATGAGAACTGGAGACACTGGAGTTTGGTGCAATGGAGCAGCAACCAGCTTTGGAGATCTTGAAAGCAAGTCCAGGACCAGTCTTGCCTATGCTGGAGGTACCAGGATCTGGAATTTGCCTTGTTTTGTGATTGAGGCAGTATCCATAAGGTCTTCAGAGGGGCAAGGAGCAATGGATGTAAGCTGCAGCATGGGAGGTTCCACCCCAACACAAGGGAGAACTTCTTTACTGTAAGGGTCACAGAGCACTGGAACAGGCTCCCCAGAGAGGTTGTGGAGTCTCCTTCTCTGGAGACTTTCAAGGTCTGTCTGGATGCATTTCTCTGTGACCTGAGCTAGATTATGGTCCTGCTCTGGCAGGGAGGTTGGACTCAATGATCTCTTTGGGTCCTTACCAGCCCCTGACATCCTGTGATCCTGTGAGAGTAATACTGATTCCTACTGGCAGCTTGGTCAGCTCTGGCTTGGTGTTGGCTCCAGGGCCAGACCCATCCACTGCAGGCACTATGCCAAGCAGCAGTGAAGTGTGCCTGGGAATGTCAGGCACCCACATTAAACCTTCCCAGGTCCACAGCAAGACAAGCCCTTCCAATAGTTGCTGCTGGGAGCAGAGGACTGGGCTGAAAGGTAAACCTGACACTGTTTACTGAGAGATTTGAAACACAGGCACACAACAACACTGAAGAGCAAAGCAACACTATTAGAAAAGCTCAGTCATGTTCACCTGTGGAAAAGAAAATTAAAAGTGGCAGGTGAAGGATATGACCCACCATGGAGAAATGCACAAGCAGATAAAAACAGAAACAGTTATCCCCTTCTTTCTTTGGCTCCTTTGACAACATTTTCAGGGCACTAAGTACTCCCTCTGCCACAGCAGTCCCCCTTTACCTCCCACACCCACACTCACAATCTAACCCTGCTTATTGTGGCTGGCTCAAACAGACACACTCAATTTACAATTATTTCAAAATTGGCAGCTAAATGTCTCTGGTATACACAGAAGCAACTTGGGTATTTTAATATTATGAGTAATATGTGAAGTACGATTAATGTAGTGAATAAAACAAGCAGTCTTTACACGCTCCTCTGATTCGGAAATGAACTTTGCAGCCAGCCTTCTGCAGGGAAGAATGACTAAATATCTCTCTTGAAAGACAATGTGATCTCTTTCCTCTCTGGCACTCCTTTCTAAATGAGGGGGAGGTTTTCTCTTTCCAGCTTAACAGGTCCATTATTATTCCTCAAAGCAGTAAGAAAGAAAAAGATGAGTTAAAGGGCACAGGTTGTATTTAAGTTATTGCCTGTGTAGTAGAATTTCCCCTACATAAAACATCTTTTAATCTGTCTAGGATCTCCCTTTTAGTGAGGGACAACTGCCTTGTCTGAAAAATAAGTCTTGGTCCCACTACACTGATCACCTGCCTTGCCTTCCCATTGCAGCCAGCAGCACTTGCATGCAAGGTGCAGGCATGTAGACCCAAACTGCAGGTGATGTGGAAATGCTGCTGCAACCTGGCCCTCCACACTTGATCAAGAGGCAACAAGGAGGGGTTGGAATAAACAAGATGCTATCGGTGGCATAAGCTGGTATCAAGATAATAAAATAGAGAGATTCAGTGCTCTTAGTTACCATAACCTAATGAAAGAGCCAAAGCCAAGCCTTGCTTAAATCAAAGTAATGCTATGGTTTCTATAATGAGTTACTGTTTAAAAGAGTTTTGCCAGAATGGTACAACCTTTTGGTGTAAAGAAAATGTGAGCTGCTGCTTACACACAGAAGTCCTGCAAGATGCCTGAGGTGGGTAGATCACCTTTACTTATGCTTGCAACTGGCCGCCATTGAGGCTTAAGTCAACACTGGATGTAATTAGTCTTGTACTTTAATACTTAAACTGAACTGAAAATGCCCTGTAAACTCCCTTCTGTAACTTTTACAACATTAACGTTAATAATAGCTGTACTCCTGCATTGATATTACTTTGAACACTTCCCAGTAGGTGCTGTGTGTTAAATGTGTGCACAAGAATACAGCACTGCAGGAGACAAAAAGAGAATCCCCCCCCCCAAATTAAGTTCCTGAATTGCCCATGCAACAGTACTGAATAAGACTGCAGTCTCTGCTCAGGACCAGACCTCATGTTGTATGCCCAGGGTTACAAATGCATCCTGGTTTGCTGTATTGTACCAACAGACATGTTTTCCACAGAAGTGCAGATGTAACTCTTACTCCTGCAGCATTGCACTTTCTCCTCCTTAAGAAAACTATCAATCTCCTTCTCTGGAGACTTTCAAGACCCATCCGGATGGGTTCCTGTGTGACCTGCACTAGATTATGGTCCTGCTTTGTCAGGGGGCTTGGACTCGATCTCCAGAGGTCCCTTCCAGCCTCTGTGATCCTGTGCTGCTCCCTGACCTGTATCTTCTGTTGGAACGAGGGGAACCTGGAAGCTCTGTGCATCTGAGCAGTGCCCCTTGGAAACAAGCTACAGACACCTTTTCAGTGTGACAAAAGCTGAATCTCTGAGTTATGGGATTATGTCATCTCTTGAGAGCACACCACCATTAGCCAGCTCTTCAACTGGTGTGAACTGGGGTAAATTGCTGTGGCAGCATTGTTTGACTCAAGTCCAAGCACTGTGATATATTGTGCAGGCACCTTCCTGTAAAAACATTATGCCATGAGTCTCTTGGTCTGAATAAGACATTGTGAAAGACCAGCATTGAGGCAGAAAGAAGTCTAGGAGAAAGTTTCTCATGGGCCATTGGGTGGACAGGGAAGAGAGAAGCACGGCCACAGCAGGCTGGCTCTAGGAGGGGAAATTAGGGTTGGAAAACTGCAGAGACCGGAGGTGGTGGGGTGGTGGGTGGGGGTTGCATTTAGAATTAAGATGAAATGTCAAGTGGTTCCAGCAGTGTATCTATTCCAAAGTGGCCACAGGTTGCCAAAAGAAAACTGCATACAATCAAAAAGATGTTCAACAGCAAAACAAATCAACCCAGTAACCTAAAAAAATTCTCCTCTTTGGAGTAGGTTGTTCATACTAGATTTGCCTGATCCTCCAAAGGGGGTGGCAGCTCTAGGACTCACTATTCAGCTGCCGAAAATGTGAGGTATGGCAGCTCCAGCACACACAGAACACACCTGCCTCACCATTTGCATCAGCATGATGGGACCTGGAAGGAGTAAATCCTCAAGAGCACCACATTGGACATTCTCTGATGGCACACCCAACCACCCTAACAGCATGAGTGCCAACTCTGGGGGTATGGGGAGGTATTCTTATTTTAATTTTTGCATGGTAGAAAGCCACTGCCTATGTAGCTCGACACCACCAAGCCATACAGAAGCCAAGAAAGAAAAAACATTGTAATTAAAACATTGTTTTCTGACAGGTCAGAATCAGTTTGTCCAGAGTCAGGGAACAACTACAAAGTTCATCTCTCAAGTCACCATCTGAATTCCAACCTTACATTTGCTTTAGCCATGGCCATGGTCCTTCCAGCTCAGCATTTCCTGGCAAAGGAGGTGGAGTGGCCCATGTTTCCATTTATGCACAGCACACAGGTAATTCTGGTTCTCTAAAGCAGTCATTACCTTTGTATGCAAACTGCATGGGTGAAAATATTACAGCATCCTTTTATTTGGTGTTTGCAATTTCTCCCCTTCCCAGAGCTCCAGGTGAAGTCCATCAGCAAAAAACAATGCTCTGTGAATAATCACAGTACTGGATAGTTAGAGGCAACATTTCAATTCTTAAAAGGGACTAAGGGACTTCAGGCTCATTTCCTCTGGACAGTTACAGAAATAGCTAATTAACAATAATTAACCTCCTTCAAGACACCCTTACTCCAGAACAAACCCTCTTTTTTTTCTGAATTAGCTTAATCCAATTGAGAAGAGCCCATTTTCAGCACAGCTTCAATTCAGCTGCAACTCCACAGGCCTTCCATGAGGCCTTGACCCTTCCCAGATAAGTTTGTGGCTGCTAGCTCACTGGTATTTCTGCAATTTCTACACAAGGTAAAGCAATCTGCAAATAGGGATAGACTGCAATTACTCACTGGATCATACAACTGAAAATAAGCTGGTCTGCAAAACTCCATCTTTGAAGACTTTGAAAGGCATTAGTTCACCTACTTCACCAATTGAGACAGACAGGTTAAGGGATTTCCCTGAGGTGTTACTAAGAGTTAATATTTCTGTGGAGTGTAGGACTAAGGGAACTTTGGCTTTCAATTATACCTGCACTGAAGAAAGCATAAATGTATTTGGAGGGCCACAAGGAGCAGCAATTCTCTATGTCCATCTCCACTTTCTGTTACTGTAGTCAAGGCTGCCACACACTCCATGGTCCAGTGGTGGCTTGACCAGCTGGTTAAGTTCCCTTCTCCACCTCATCTCTCCTTTGCATCCACAGCTTGGCTCTGTCTGCCCCCATGCACACGTGGCCAAATGCTTCCAAAATGGCTCCAAATAAAGAGCCAGGAAAAAGAAAGTGTGCCTCAGAGAGGCAGAAATAATTAGAAATATTTCTAAATAAACACTAAATATTGGAAGAGAGAAAATTTCTGTGTAGAAGTCACAGATAAATATGCTCGTCTGAAATGTTTTCTCCACTAGAAAAGCCATCCTGTGATCTGAAAAAAACCCATTCATTTTTAATTAGAAGATGAAATATGGTTCCCATGACTGTAAAATTATTTTACAGCAAGTTAACTGTGCTCATTACAACCTTGTAAAAATTAGCTCAAACCATAAAACTCTTTCTGATTTTATATGTCTTATTGAGTTATTGCTGATCTCACTCATGTCACAGGCACCTCATCTGTGGTTTCTTTGCCTTTTCCTTGCTATCTACTACTCCTTCACATTTCTGAGAACTTTCCCCATTTTCTTACACCAAAAAGGATGTAAGTGCCTTTGACTAGAGGCTTTCCCACAGCACAACTCAGACAGTATTAGCTTCTGATTAGGCAGTCTGTGCTAGCTCAGTCAGAATGAAAACCTTACGACGGATTTTATTTGCCCTGAGCGGGCCTCCCCTGGCTTGCAAGCTCAAGATTAAAACCCCTGGGTTTCTCAGGCCAATTGGTTTAGTCAGCATTCAGCTCTCATTTTTTGCCTGAAGCAGAAAAGGGCGGGGAGAAAAGAAATTGAAGACAATGCTGGTGAAAAAAAATCAAAGCTATTTTAATTCAATGCAAATTCTGTGAGCTGTAACGAAACTGCATTGTTCCACTATGTTGCTGTTGGTTGCTAGTCAACGTGCCGGTGTGTTGCTGTACAGATCTTTTGGGGTTCGTGGGAAAGCAAGCTCAAAAATGCCACGACAGAAAGTCTAATTTGCATAGCAGCAGACAGCAGCTCGGCATCGATTTCCCTTTGATCTAACAGCACTGAGAAGTTTTACAGCATTTCAGTTTGGAGGTGAATGAAAGTTTTCAGGGAGGAAGAGCCCTTCCTTGCTAACGCTGAGTGCCACGTGCCCCCTGCACACTGAACCCTGCAACTAGGCTCCAGGAGTTTGCCCTCCCTGAGGGTCAGAAAGCAGCAGGCATGCTCTCATATAAATATGCTCTGAGGGCTGAGATCAGTTTGTACAGAGTGGAGGTGGTGGATGGGATGTCAGACTGCAGCCACACACAAGGCAGTTACAGAAAGGTATCTGTGCAGACCTTGTACCTTGCAGAAGACCTCACCAACAAAATTCCAGCATGGCAGCATTTCAGCATGGGCCCCAGCAGAGCAAAGGTAGCATCCTCCATCTACCTCAAAGGGATGACTTTCAGCACCAGATCGACAATCTCATGCCAAGCAGGGCCTGCCATGCGACTGTGCTTTGCCTCTCCCCACATCAGTTTTGATGAACTTGGTTTGATGCCTCTTTCAAAAGCAGATAGACACATGCCACACCCAAGCACAGCTGCTAACATTAGGCAAGAAACCAGCAGACATTTAAATATAGAACAGCCATGCTTGGTGAGAGGGAAGAGCTCTGCTGGAGCACCTCAGCTTCCTTGATCAGCAAGTTCTTATGCTCAGTATTGCACAGAATGAAACAGCACAGGCAATCTTTTCATTTGGAAGAACGAATACTTCCATAAACCAGTGTTTGGCATGCTTGTCTTCTGTTGGGGTGTTTTAATTTTGTAGGCTAAAAATAAAAAAAACCTTCCACGACCTGAGATTTTGAAAATCCACACGTGGTTTCTGATGAGTCAAAGTTTAGATGCCCCGCTTGTGATATCAGCATTATGATCCATCCTAGACGGCTGAACACCAACTCCCTCAAGACTCCCCTGCCTGTTACACATGCTAAGATGGGCTACAGTGAGTGACTTCTTAATACAGCTAATCCAACAGCACTGAAGCCCTGGCTTTCCTGAGGATAAGATCTGGTTTTACACTCTGTAGAGTATCTACTCTGCTCTGGCAAAAGGGTTGGATTCCATGATCTGTGGAGCTCCCTTCCAACCCCAAACACCCTGTGATCCTGTAAGTTTCTTAGAGCCAAGAGAGGACACTTGAAAAAACTACCCTCACTCTTTCTTCCACTCAGGAGAAAGACTTGCATTATTAAGTAAGAAATAAATGTCCTTCCCTTTGCCCTGGCTGTGCAATTGGTTCATAACCTGAAGTACATGCCACAGCTTTAGGCAGCTGTTAGTGCAGGGTAACCCATGCTCACTTGACTTGCCACTGCAAGTAGCATCAGCCTGCTACCACACAAGTGCTGCCCAGCCAGTGCTCCCAAGGCATTTCAGAGGTGCATGCCACCAAACTGCAGGGATGGCCTGGTGATCCCTGCACAGGGGAAAGGCAAGCAGTGGCAGGGAAGATGATGGGCATGAACTCATGAAAAGCTGTGACAGGATGAGACGTTCCAGGAGCAGACAATGGACAGTTGTCCAATCATTTGGATAAAAGAAGCAGATGTCTAGCTCACTGATTGGCAGCCACTTCTGGCCAGTGCCATACCTGTCCTGTCCAAATCAGAAATAACAAGCTCCTGCTCGAGGTCACCTAGGAAAATCCTCTGGTTTGAGTAGCAGCAGCCTCTAAGCCTAGATCTCTTGACCTCCCAGCAGGACTAGTGTCTGACCTCCTCTCCATTCATCTCTGCCTCCATAGCTCCCTCCCCACAAGCAAGACCTGGAAATCCAAATCCTTGCGAAAGAAAGTTGTCAACACATCATCGTGAAACAGCTTTGGGGACTGTATTCCATCACATTGGTTCACACCAATGAGTATCATACTCCTAGCTGCTTCCCACAGAGCCAGTGACCAAGTGAAGTCCCAACTGGCACAAGCTGAGGTGGTTCAGTCTAGCCATTAATTACCAGCACCATCAGGTGCATCTCTAGGTCATAAAAACAGCATGGTATTTGCACAGAAACTCAGTCTCTTTCGAGACCCCTAGTTTCAGTGCTTAGTGTGCTGCTTGGCATTCAAGGACTAATTCATAATGCTGACATGAAACCACAAAGTGCGTGGTGAGAGGGACAGAAGATGTGATATTTTACAGTACTCTGATCGAAACTGAAATACCTTTAACAAATGTATTAAATAGTTCGCTGCTATTTTTCTTCCTACCACTGCACCTCCACACAATTATAAAACATTACAAATGACTCTTTCCAAGCTGTGACCCAGGAGATGACATTTCATTTTCAAAAAGACATAAGAATAAAATTCCTAATGACTTAGAGGAGACTTAAGGCTCATCTTTAAGAGTGTCACCGGAACGGTCATTAAGATGCTGAATATCTATGCTAAGTAAATCATTCACAACAAAATGTTCACACAGATTCTCTTGTCAAGCAGCAGTAAAATACAGATGAATAAACAATAAAGGAAACAATCAGGGCATATTTTTCTCTGTCCACTTGTGCTTGCATGCACACGTATGCACACAGACGTTATTTGTATCAATGTGAGATTGAGTACATTTTGTCACGTCTCTATCAAGAAGCCGCAATACATTTAGTTATGTAGATGAAAATAATGCATTTTATAGTTGTGTATATGTAATTTTTTTTAAAAACTAAAATAAACCAAACCAGCTTTGAATGAGACTATCTAGACACAAAGACATATTTGTAGCTGGACCCAGCGAAACGAGTCCTTGTCTCTCACAAGGAAGAGCAGGTTGAGCCATCTGCAGGAAAGGCTCTTTGCTACCAGCCTTCAGTGAAAGGTTAAAAGCACTAGAAAAAAAATCCGCTCCCATCTCTTAATTGAACTCCAACTCTGGCACACGTAACGGCACTAACTCAGAAGCCCAAGGTACTGTAACCTTGCTCAGCTGGGAGCAAGGCAGCCCAGCCTGCAAGCTGACGGAGCAGCCACCTGCACATTAACCGTGGCCACGGGAGCACGGGGAGGCAGCAGGGTTGTCAGCACATCATGTGAGACCTTACCTGTTCCAGGTAGCGTTGGAGCAGGCCCGTCGCTGCTGGGACCCCCGCTCATCCAAGGCTGCCTGCTCTCTCTTGCCCAGATCACTGAGGCTGGGAGAACTCATGAACTTCAACCTGCGAAGAGTCCTCATGGTCAAATGTGTGTTTGTGCGTGGCAGCTACAGATACACCATCCTGTTTACACACACACACGCGCGGCTGGAGCGGCAGCAGCAGCAATGCAAGCAGTTCCCTCCGTTTGCTGTTCAAAAAAGAAACTTAAAAAAAAAA
>WBNM01019832.1:25174-77868 GCA_013399055.1 Ramphastos sulfuratus
AAAAAAAAAAAAGAAGAGAGAACCAGTCTCTACGGAGCACACTTCTGCCAGCAAGAAAACAAACCTTTAATCAGATCAACTCTGACGTCATAAACCGTGGTTAATAATTTCTCCAGTCCTTTAAAAAAAACCAAAAGTCAAACTTCTGAGTGCTGCTGTAGCACTTTGAAGGGGCCCCTTGCAACCGCAGCTGCCTCAAGTGCGAGGGCTTCCCCTCCCCCCAGAGTCTGGGCACCACAAGCCGGGAATCTTGCTCAGTGCCGCCGCAGCGTGCTCCACCTGTCATGGGAACCGCTCTGTTCCTCCAGACGCTTGGCTAGGGAGGAACCTGCCAGTAGTTCTCAATCTGTCCTTCTCTCTTCTCAGGACTCGTAAATGGATATGAAACTGGAGGACAACGGACAGGGAAAAAACCAAACCAAACCAAACCAACAAAACAAAACCAAAACAACGAAAACAAACACAAAAAACCCAGCACCCAAGCAACCAATACGGACGAGCTGAGACTACTGGAAAGTTTCGTAACTGCCTGTGCTCTGCCACGTTACGACACTTGCACACAGGCGCTCTGGCTTCTTCGCTCATACATACAGACGGGCTCACTCCAGCACTCCCTCTTCTTCCCTACGCACACAGCACAGCCACATGGCTCGCCTGGGAGGCTACTTCAGCCGCAAATGTCACACAAGCCACAAGACGGAAAGCATTTGCCAGCGATACAACTGCAGGACGAAAGGCGCTGGTTTGGGTTACAGCATTTTGAGGAATTTTTTGGTGGTGCACAGAAGCACCAGATGCTGTCTTTCTCCGTCTTTTCTGTTGTTGTTAAACCAAGATAGCAGCTGCGCAACTCAGGGCATACTTAGTTTCTACAAAAGCCCCAGGCGCCTTATCTTCAAAAGAAAAATCTTCTTTCTCTTTCGGACTGCAGCACTGGAGCTGAAGGATATGCTGCTACAAGAATCCAGCCCATGCTTAGCTTGCTGTCACTCACTTCCAGTTCTGTTTTAAATTCAGGAGTGCCTGGCTCATCTTCTAGGAAGCAGTGTAACAAAATAGTGATTACTCTTCTCAGAAAAGAAATTGTTCACAATAGACCGAGCCAAATCTAAGAACTGCTCTTCTGTTCCTAACGCATTGCTCTGCAAACAGCCCAGTAATTCCACGAGGGCTCCTTGCAGAGTAGCTTTCCACTCACTAGAAGGGGACTGCAATACAGAAGAAATCATCCTTCCTTTTTCCCTCCACTTCCTACCTACTCTTGTTATCTGGGGTAAGTTCTTGTCTAGATTTGGGCTATAATTGCACTTCTTTGTGCCCAAATAATATGGCAAAGCTCACAGCACAACTGAACTTCTCACAGTGGTATCTGCCCTACATGCATCAACCACTGACATATTTTAGTAAGGACTCCTCTCACTACTCACCCAAGCTCAGCTAAGTTTATGGCTATACATACTCACTTCCAAAATTTATACTTGAGGTATTACCTCTGTGGGAAACAGTTGCAGAACAACCAAGGGAAATACATCCATTTTTACCTTGTGCTGCCTTTTGCATTTGTAGTTTTATCCAGCTGCTTGGATTAGCACTGTATTGATTATCTTTCCCACATCAAACCCCTCAAGTATACAAATGAAGCATCACAGTTGATGACATGTAACATTTCACTTTGAAAAGGAACCTGCAGCTCCGCATCTAACCTATGTACAAAGATACCGCTCTCTCCAGTCTCTTCCAGATGTTTAAATCCTTCAAACAAACGAACAACAATCCACTATGTAGACAGCAGCAAGAGGAAAACAAACACAACAATATATGGCTGTATTCTAAGGAATGAGATGGCTTCTACAGCATACAAATCAGGCACCAAAAATAGACACAGCAGAACACTGCTTTGTTCAAATCCAATGAAGGACACTTCGTTTCAGTGGGTAATACAGCCCTGGAGTGCACAGCAACACGACTTGGGCTGAACTTCTGCTGAGGGCTCGGACAAATGGGCATCTACCCTGTTAATGTGAAACAATTAAAACCTGTGTCAATATAAGTCTCTCTAATTTCACTTTCCACCTAGCTCAGTTGCTTTTCTGCTTTTCATACTGGATGAAACCCTTGGAATCGTTAACTCTTTGATCTCTCAGCAGCACTGGAGATTTTATAAACTCTACCCTGATAATGTGAGTATGTCAGCAGCTACATAATGTTTCAGCTGCCTTTTTTTTGTTGTTGTTTTTGTTTTTGTTTTTCTTTCTGAAATCATCAACTAGCTAACTGACTAGACCCAAGGAGCTGCTGTGTCAACCTTGGATATGCCAGGCAATGCTGCAAAAACACAGTACTCGGTTTCCTCATAAAACACCACATCTCAAGAGATGAAAAACAGAAAAGGACCTCTTCTGGCTGTATGTTGAAATATTACACCTATAGAAGTCAAGACTATTTTTATGCCACACCATCAATCTCACTAACTAGATTCAGTTGACATGCACAAAACACATGGGAGAGGCAGCATTTCAGTTTCCTGAAAAATTCCAGATTGAAGTAATGGTGGAGAGGCTTTCCTCTGTACTTCTTCTTTCCTATGATTCCACCTGACCAAATGTTGAGCTATGATAAAATAAATAATTTTCAACAAGGGTTACCTGCACCCATAATTACAGAGTAACACTTCACATTTACATTATGCTGCCTGTCCGTGGACATCCTTGAATTCACGGCATTCATTAATTTAGCTTAAGCAGCTCTTGGGTATGAAGGCAAAAGATACAATCCACACTTCACTGTTCAAGAGCGAAGAACGGAAAGGTGATGTGATTTGCCCAGGCCACCCTATGAGCAAGGTGGCAGAGATGTCAAGAGATCCCAGGACTTCTAACTCTTCATTCCAGCACGCTGCCAAGGGGATGCTCCAGGGATTTGGTAGACAAGGGGTCCCTGAGCCTAGGCTGTCAGAAAGCAACGCAGAAGTCAGAGCTCCTCAACAGAGTTTGCATTGCAGCTGTTCTGGTGTAGCCACTCAAGAAAAGAGTTGTCAAAATACAGCACTGCTCCACGAAGAAGAAGCTAAGCAGCAGGGATTGCTTGCTATTGGTGGTGGAGAGGTATAAGAGCACTGACCAGACTAATTGGGAAGGAGGCAAGGACAAGGGATTGGTGGGGGTGCTCCTGTAGGCTCAATAACAAGCACTACAAGCTTCTTAAATAGAAACCCTGCACTCAGCACATTTAGAGAGCTGAGACTGTAAAGTACTGTTACATTAATTCATTTAATCCCAGCATGCTGTACATGGTGCTAATACCACTACTTTACTCATACGAAACCTGCAGCTCAAACATGAAGCAATTTCATCAAAACCACACAACCACCTCAGTGTGGAAGGCATATTCAGCCCTAGTTCCTAGCTCCTTCCCCTCCAACCTCTCTCCACATAGAAACAGGCCTGTTTCCACTAGAAACCATTCTTTGATCTGCGGGGCCCACATCCTGCGGGTGACTGCGCAGCACATTCTGGAGCTGCCACAGTGCTGGAGATGTAGGAGAATTCTGCTTACCTGGAGTTACTGGCTATCTTGAAGCCTAAAACAATGTACATGAATATAGGCTGACAGCCCAAGATTTATGCTATTATTAAAAGACAACATTAGCACACAGACCTTGTAACAAGCTTTTAAAATAATAACCAAGGGTAACTCCATAGTTACCTTGAGATATGCTTGTTAGCACCTGCAATGATCTAGCCAGGAGCTGTGGCTTAAAGACCACATTTCTGTCCCTAGCAAATATTTAAAACAATCCTGCCAGGTTTCTCAAAGCACATACTTCATTTCATGAGAATGAGATTTGCTAAGAAAACAAACAAAAGAAAAAAACAACAAACAAAAAAAAAATCCCCCACGACAAAACAAAAAAAAAAAAAAAGAAAAAAAAGAAAAAAAAAAAAACCCTATATATTTTCTACATTTTACTTTTGTAATGCTATGTTAATTTTTAGAACACGGGCATACTGTCTTCCTACAAGTTTTTTTTCTTCTATGATCAGAGGGGAAAGGAAGCAAAAAAGCAACATACATGAATGGGAACATGAAGAAATCAACAAGATATGAAATCCATAATAAATCTGCTAATGCTGTGACTGCTATGGGTTGATGCGTCTTTGGCTATTGCAATGATAGGTTAAACTGCAGTGATAGTGGTGCCAGTGGGAGGATATAATCAGCATAAGAATTTGCTACCTCAGCTTTATTCACCAGAGCTTTGCCATGTAAAACACATCTCAATAAATATAAATTTTAATTGGGGGAAAAAAAAAAAGCCTACTACTTCACTTTATCTCCCCATATCTTTTGGAGAAGAGCTGAATGAGAAATGCTGAATGGTTTACACTCTGGGAAGTGTAGAACAAAGAAGTGAAGTGTATCTATGGCAGAAAGGAGTTAAAAACTTCCCTAGACAAATGCACTTTAGTTTTTCATAAACCACACCACAAAACTTAGGGCATGCCTCAACACATGCCAAGGCTCAGGAGCTAGTCTTCTGAAAACTCATAATTTCTTAAAGGCACAGCACATTCTTCTATAGCAGCAGAGGAGGGGCAAGGTATAAAGGAAGGAGATGTGACTACCAGGACAAAAAATAAGAGTAAAGGGGGAAATAAGTTGCAAGCTTTATGACTCATCAATTCCTTCACTAAAACATGCATGCTGAGCTACTTTCTCATTAAAAAAAAAAAAAAAAAAGGAGAGAATAAAGAAACTATGACACCATTTATTAGGCACATTATTATTATTAGAACACGCTCCTCCTCCTCTGTCCCACTGACTGCAACCTCTGGTGATACAGGCAGTCTCAAGGACAGTTTTTGCCTGTTTGTTGAGGCTAGTCACAGGACTGCCTTGGTTTTGCTAGTCCTTTGCTTTATTTCTGCCTTTGCTACAGCCAAGCACTGATTTATAGGAGGGCACCTGGGCTTACTGGGCCACATCCCCAATCTCTGTAACACCTCCTGTGTCCTCCTGTACTTCTGTGACCAATTGTGCCGGCATGCCCACAGTTTCTTTTAGTCAGAGCTGGGCTTTCTGCTCCTTCAGCTGCACGTAGTTCTCACACATGGGGTTCTTTGTTACACTGTGAAAAGAAGACATGCCCAAGACAGTATGTCCTTCCAGAACAAGCATAAAGGTGACACCTAAGAAGAATCCTTTGACTACTGCTTGAAAGGGATGCTCTGCCCCCCTCTCCATTTCTGCAGTAACCACCTGCAAATGCAGTTAATCTTACAAAACTTCAGACCAGATTCACAGGCAGCTATGGAGATGATGCAGTTCCAATGCCTGTCTTGGAGACACACCATTTTGCACCAAACATAAACACCCATAAGAACTGCTGCCTGTGGAGGATCAGGGCTGATTTTCTGGACCTTCCTTTCCCATTTTTGTCTCAGTGTGCAGTAGGCTCCGAATGCATCTAGGAGACACTCTGAACAGAGAGACCTGCATCTAAGAAAAGGACTGCTGCATCTGGACTGCAGCAACTACCCACGTCCAGCTCCTTTTCAGTTTTCTGATGAATGACACTTCTGTCTGTCCACTGGCTGTCTCACTTTCTCAGTCTCCCAGCCTTGCTCCCTTCCCGCTTCTCTTCATCACCCTTGTGTTCACTCTTTCCATTTCTTTGTGTTTCTTTGTTAGCTAATTCTCCCTCAGGCAAAGTTTTTAAATACAAAAGAAAGAGAAAGGAAAAAAGACAACTAAAACACTGGTAGTAACACAGTATTTGCAAAACACTCTTCCGCTGGCTCTGAGGAAATCAAGTCTTTGTCTTGCCTGTTTGGACTGTGAGCTCTTCTCCAGCACTTTACCCTCTTCCCTTTGCACTCCGTTTATATTTGTACTTCAGCTAGCAAAACAGGTCCCCAGCAACCAGCCTAATCTCACAAGTCATGAATCCTGAAATACCTGTAAGGAAATCTTTGCTCAAAGCATTGAAATCCCATCCCCTTTGCCAGTGGAAGGTTTTGGTTTACACAGCATCAAATACCATAGTAAGTTACATCTTTTATCCTTGTCCTTCTTGAAATAGGAATTAGGAAAGAATTAGGATAGGAATAGGCTTGTTACCTTCACCCAAAATATCAAGCTTTCCATCAAAAGGCAATTCCTCTAGCTCATAGTATCATTCCTTGTTATCTATTTACAGGTTTGGGGAATTAAAGATAGTGCAGCAATCTGAAAAAGCTGCATATCTTTAGTTATGGTGGTTATGCTGGATTAGGGGAGAATCAATGCTCTTGATTATAGGACCTGCAGTATTATCATCTTTTCTATTCACATTACACCTAGGGAAGGAGGTGAATTGCTGAGCATTGCACATACCCATTCCAGGTTCCACTGTTGCCTGCTCGCTGAATTCACAATCTACTGCAAGCAGAACATACTCAGAAGCAAGCCCACAACTTTGCTGTTAAATGGAAGTCGAGTCTATAACTGTGATTTTAAATGTGAGGTCTTGAGACTTCTGATCAATGAGCAAATCAAATGTTTAAAATATTTTGTGCTCTTATTAAATGATCATGAGATAGTGGCAAATTACCCTTACAAAGTAACAGAGCTCATTACGCTTTTTTTCCTTCCTGACTTCTGTGTGAATTCTTTCCTAAATTGCCTATCTTGCATAATTTTAATCGGATCCCAGAACACCATGACCTTGATGTAGCAACTACAGTATCTCAGTGCTGTCTTCTACAGCTATATATGGTACAGGGCCTTCCAAATCTGTGAGCCCTGCAAGATCAGAACTGTGTGCTGCACAGTGCTATTTTTCTTATATCCAAACACTTCTGATTCAAGGTCTTCCAAGAAGGCTCCGATTGCCTTGGAAGGTCACCAAGATAAAGAACCCACTTAGCTGAGTTTCTAACAAACTGCACTGGTGGCCAGCTGTTAGTTATGAGTGATGTCCTGGCTTTACTCTCAAAGCCAGTATATTGCTTGTGTGATGTGCTCTTTCTATGAGAATGTGAGTATGGCTGGAAACATGAACCATGCCTTGAGATTGCTGCCACCTCCTGTGCATTAAGTCAGGGAGGTCACTTCGGTATTGAGCAATGCATGAGAAAGCTCTGCATGTTCAGGGGATCTTGGACTTGGGTGGCACTACACTGCTGTTACTCAAACAGTACTTTAGCTCTTTGTAACAGATCTTGCAGTCCTGTAAAAGTCACAGAAGACAGGCTTTCAATACAAATAGATTCAGAAAATTTATCATTCTCCCTTGGCATCACATTTTTCTGAATAGAAAAATCACCGAGAGAGATTTTAAAGATAATCCAAAATTGCAACAGGTAGCTGTGTAGTTGAAGTCTGTAGACTTCAGCACGATGCTTTCATTAGGAACTTTAAAATGGCAAAAACCTTTTGCCATCTTTTCATACACATCTGCTTAGACAGTCCCTGCAGACTGAGATACCAAGCAGTGGAAAAAGCAAGTGAAAAAGGCCCTTAATGCACTAATTATTTTACACTTGTACCTTTAAATCTTCATTTCACCATATAAGCAGTACTATGACCTCCCAGTATGGATCACTTAAGTTATTTCTGAAAACATTCTGAGAAAACACTAATCTGGATATTTTAGACTCCATGGTAAGGTTTGGAAGAATTCCATTCAGTCTCCCTCCAACTCATTAGCCAGTCTTGGTTTTCAATTACATCTATATGACATCATTGTTCAAATTATGACTCGGAATGAATGGCTCATTGTCAAGAAGGTAAGAAAAATTCCATTACATTTCCTTCTAGAATATTTTTTCCCTCACAAGTAAGTAGTTAAGGTACTCCTTCCTCCCTAAAGTCAGCCAGCCTCCACAAGCTACTGAGGAATGTGGTAGAACAGTGGGTACCAGCAGCTTCGAACCAGCCAGGGCATTTGGACCTTTCCAGGTGTGCTGCAGGAGCTCCCCCACCACACTCTCAGAGTGCACCTGCAAAGCAGCCGTAGCACTGAGTCTCCACTCTTGTCATTTGTCTGCTTTTCACACATCCCTAAAGCTTTAGTCCCTGCTGTGGTATTTAGGAGACACCAGTCAAAAGACATTGAGACACACAAGCTTTTTTTTTTTTTTTCCTCCCCTAACACTCAGAAAGGTCAGATTGGGCATTAATTTTGTCCTGTGTAATGTTTTGGCTTGGTTTGTATTTATTCCAAGTGAGTTCACCCATTTCTACTGCAGAAATAAAAGGTCACGAAACCAATGAATTCTCTCTCTCTTCTAAAAGGAATGAATCCCTTCTAGGGAGAGAATCACCAGTGAAGTGTATCGAAAGAAAAGACAATGCAAAACTATATACTGTGGGACTATAATCACAGCTGGGTACAATTATAAAAAGCACAAGGGTATTTTGGATGAAATTTGCTTGCGTGAAATTTTAAGCTGTCTGTTTAATCTGATTGATTAATACAAGGGGGGAAAAAGTAAACCAAAACTGTATACTTTTTTTGGTTTAAAAAAAAACACACCCAAAAAGCCATCTTCCTTTCTGCAGTATTTGGCTATGCAGCAGCAGCCAGCACAAAGATTTGGCCAGACTGAGAGAAGGGCATGGGAGAGTTGAATCACTCTGTAAATAAATCAAATCTAAAACCATCCTAGCCCTCAGCTAATACTCCGCATATTACAAAGGAGATATGTGTGTGTATATATGTGCGTGTCACGATGTCAGTTTTACTAGTCATCTGTTTTAGAGATTGGCTCCAGCAGAAACGTTTGAGATCCACATTTCATCACTCTGAGTAAAGAGATTATTCAAAACTGGACTTTTGACTCAGACTAGCATAAACAGCTTTTTTAATCTATGTCTTTGGTTCATTGACTCCATTTGTGTTTCCTCTGTCTTAGAACAAGTATTTAGCATGTCATACGAAATGTAAATGCCTCTGAATTTATTCTGCTGGAATAAACAGAATTTTTCACTGCTCTTTACTGTACTGCATTGTTTCCTAACTATGCTTTCAGTAGAAAACATTCTTGGTTCAAGTACTTTGAAGCTTTGCGTTTTTTAAAAAAAAGAGGAGGGAAAAGATTTTCCAACTCTACTGCTGGTCCCCAACAGTTCAGCTCTGTTGGTATTCAATAGTGTTAAAGGGAGGTAGTTGGGGCCACATCCCCTGGGAGAAACAAAGTACAGGAGCCTTGACTTTTAAAGCCTGGATCCTTCAAACTGTGTAACAATTTTTCTCTGTAAAACGGTGAAAACCAAAGGCCTCCAAGATTCTTAGATCGTTTGTAAAGTCCAAATTAAGAGGTTTAATAAAAATGTAACTAGAACCCATTTGCATTTATCTAGATTCTTCTCTTGCTACTTTATCAATAAATGCTCTCTAGTCTTCAACATCATATGCTGAAACAATCCCATTTCAGTTCAAAAGCAGAACACAAGTTCTAAAGAAGTAAACAATCAATTTTAAAGCCCGCTTCATGACTTTTTGTGTCTGGCATATGATTTTTAAGGCCTTCTTTTGGTAATAATCATTAATCAATCTTCAGAAGATTATTCAGACCTTGTTGAGGTGACCTGTTCTCCTTGGCTCAGTTCTACGAAAGTTGTTTGGGCTGCATTTGTGCTAGAGAAAAAAAAAAAAAAATCAAGAATGAAAGATACTACTTGCACCTTCCTTTACTTACATTTAGTTTTGCTGTAAGACTTGTGTTATTATATAATGGATGGTTATTTTACATGCAGTTAGATAGGCAGATCAATAGCAAGAATATGCTTTTATTTGCACTTTACCACTGTCTGTTTTTTATAGAGATGGTAAATGCATGGCAAGAAGAAATCTGGGAGTAACATTTGATATAATTTACAGAATCACAGAATACTAGGGGTTGACCTCTAGAAATTATCTAGTCCAACACCCCATTCCTCCCCTCAACTCTGGCAAAGCAGGGTCACCCAAGGGGAGGTCACACAGGAATTCATTCAGAAGGGTTTTGAAAGTCTCCAGAGAAGGAGACTCCACAGCCTCTTTGGGCAGCCTGTTCCAATGCCACAGTGACAGCAGTATAGCAACCTGGGTGGTCCAAACTGGAAGGTGCAATTAAGGCACTCTTGTGATGAAATTCAGTCACTCTATCTCAGACTTTGTATTTTCTAAGCTTATTCAGAACTAGCTACTAGGAAACAAGGTAATGGACATCAGGAGTGGGATGTGTGGGATGTGTGAGATGTGTTTAAGTACAAGCAGAGAGTTGTGATCAGTGGGAAAGTGTCCACCTGGAGACCAGTGCCAAGTGGCATCCCTCAAGGGCCAGTGCTGGCACCAGTGCTGTTGAACATCTTTGTCCATGACATGGACAGAGGAATGGAGTGCACCCTCAGCAAGCTTGCTGTGGCGCAAGCTGTGTGGCACAGTCCATTTGCTGGCGGGCAGGGATGCCATCCAGAGGGACCTGGACAGGCTGGAGAGGTGGGCCCAGGCCAACCTCATGAAATCCAACAGGGCCAAGCGTGAGGTCCTGTGCCTGAGTTGGCACAATCCCAAGCACAAATCCAAGCTGGGTGGTGAATGGCTGAGAGCAGCCCTGAGGAAAAGGACCTGGAGGTCTGGGTTGATGAAAAGTTCAACATGAGCTGGCAGTGTGAGTGCAGCCCAGACAGCAAGCATGTGCTGGGCTGCATCAAGAAAAGCATTGCCAGCAGGGCAAGGGAGGGGATTCTCCCCCTTTACTCTGCTCTTGTGAGATCCTACCTGGAGTACTGTGTACAGTTCTGGAGCCCCCAACACAAGGAGGCCATCGAAGTGTTGGAGTGAGTCCAGAGGAGGCCATGAAGATGCTCAGAGGGCTGAAGCAGCTCTCCTATGAGGACAGACTACAAGAGTAGGGGCTCTGCAGCCTGGAGAAGAGAAAGCTTCAAGGAGACCTTGTAGTGGCCTTCCACTATCTGAAGGGGGCCTACAGGAGGGCTGAGGAGGGACTATTTACAAGGTCTTGTAATGACAGGACAAGAAGTAATGGGTTTAAACTGGAAGAGGGGAGGTTTAAACTAGATGTTAGGAAGAAGTTCTTTACAGTGAGGGTGGTAAAACACTGGCACAGGTTGCCCAGGGAGGTTGTGGATGCTCCCTCCCTGGAGGTGTTCAAGGCCAGGCTGGATGAGGCCTTGAGCAATCTGTTCTAGTGGGAGGTGTCCCTGCCTATGACTGGGGGTTGAAACTAGATGATCTTTGAGGTCCCCTCCAACATAGACCATTCTATGTACAGGAAAATCCACATCTCACTCTGCAGTTGCTGGAAGAAACACCAGGATGTGCTTCTTCATATCCTATAAAGGGTATTTAAACCTGGTCAGGAAAGTCATGCTGGGTACATGTCTGTTCTCTTAACCAACCTTAAAGAGAACATAATACGAGTAGTTCAGATTTGAATATGGTATTCCCATTTGTAAATATCTAAAATTAGATGAGATCAATGTCATCTCTAGTCTTTTCCTGCATGGTTGATTATGATACAAGTGCAAATAATCTGGCATCCTACAAATGAGTATTTCACTTCCTTGAGTACATGCCCTGATCCTAGATGAAGAAACCCTTGGGAGATGTCTTTAGCTTACAAGCTCAGTTGGCATTTCAAATAGCAAGACATTAAATTAGGAGTATTTCTAGAAAAGCCTGCTGCTGACCAAAGGCATTGTGACATTGGGAGACTAGAACAAAGACTGAAGCCTTAATGGGATAGCCTCAACTGAAAGACAAATAGGATTTGCTGGTTTAGAGCACCTTTCTGGCTAGGCAATCAGATGAAATTTTAGGGAACACTTGGGCTGAGAGCAACACTCACTCCAGCAGTAGACAAGAAGAATTAAACAATATATAAAAATATTGTCTCCTCTTTGTATTGGAGGAGGAGAAAAAGAGAGCAAATAAAGAGCTACAACTCTGTCAGGAACTTCTCATAATGCTAATTATGAAAAGATTGAGTGCTCATCAGCTGTGACAGTCAGTATTACTAACCTCTGTTATTATCTTAATGCTCTTCTACTGACTTCTGTCTCCTTGTGAGCACAACAAGCATATTACTTTGCTCTTTCTGATTAGGCCCCTGCCATGCCAAGACTTCTGTGTGTGCTGGATTTGAAACCCGTGGTATTTCCATGAAATAATATAGGACACATCCAGAAAGTAAAACTTATTCACAACCATTTACAAAGGCCTGCAGATGTGAAAGAGTGAAGGCCTGAAACCTCCAATATTGTCCCTGTTACTGTAAGACCAGCCTCCTAAGACCTTTAAATTATATCACACCACAATGAAGAGCAAATAATAAATGTAACAGTGAAAATATGCACAGTGATGGAATATAAAATGTGAATACGATAAAACTGTAAGCATCACTTAAAGTCTATTATACTGCCAGCAAGTTACAGCTTTTGCAATGAAAAAAACCTAAGTGCTTATAAAGTGCTGCATTTGCAGCAGGCAGGAAGTGTTTTTTCATAAAGTAGTGCTATTTCCAGTCAGCAGATACTCTGTCAGGGTGGTGGTGAAGTTGCTCAAGGCAGTATGTCTAATAATGCCTCCTTGCGTGGTAGGAACTCTGATCTGACTGTCCATCATAGTCAAGTTAGAGATTACACAGTAATCTATAAACAGTTTATGGTGGGATAGTTTGCAAATGCTCTGCTAGAAACAGAAGGCATGCACATGTGCTCTGGGGAACAGTTATTTACAATACTAAGAAATAAAAGTTTAAGTATGAACGAAACAAAGATGGGAGTGCACGCACTGAACTTTGCAAAATATTTTAGTGAGGCATTAGAGCAGCTTTTAGTTCTGTTGGCAATGGCTGAATCCTTCTAGCAGCTGTACTCCTTGTTGCTGCTGACAGAACTCAGGCTTGGTAACAGATCAGTAGGTAGACTGCTAGCCTAGTTAGCAGCAAATGTGGGTATTTGGTTTAGAGAAGGTTGTAAAGCTCAGAATCAGCAATTTTCTGGCTATGCATGAAATAATGTGGACAGGGCTAGCAGGGATTTCCTGACTGAGTTATACCTAGATTCTTCCCTCAATTTTCCAGAAGAATCTTTTACAAGAACAAAAGCGATGTCCATACCCATACTTTTCATGACCCTGGGATTACCACGTTCATGTTGTACTGTACCCTCTCTCTGCCACTGATACCACTAACTTCTCAGGGAATCCAGAGAGGCAGTAGCTAAAAACACCCTGGAACTCCTTAGAGGAAAAAAGGGCAGCACGAGTGAAAATTATTTCTCTCACTTTTAAACATTTGTGCCCCGTTTACAGACCAAGATAAACTCTGCTGTAGGTCACAGCCTTGCACTGGATTATGGTGCAAGGTCTTGCTGGGAGGAGCAGATTATAGGGGACCATTTACTCCTGCAGCCAGAGGTGAGATCAAGTAATCACTGTAGCAAAATCCAGATACCACTGTAATGGGGCAGCATGGAATAGACATTCTCACCACTTACCACTTGATACAAATCGGGAAGAAATTGCCACCAAGTAAATCAAAACAGAAGTTTTCCAGAGTAAATGCTTTAGAAAAGACCTATTTGCTTAAAAAAATGCAGGAACAAAGCTGAAGCCATGGCAGCTTAATGATAAAGAAATCTTCAAAAGAAAACGAGTGTCTTCATACATTCAGAAAAGTCTTTTGGAAAAGGAAATTGGCCATTGTTTTCTCAGTAAATGTCTAAGTCACTTAAAAAAATGAAGACTTACTACGTACAATGATAAAAGAAAAATGGAACAACATCAAAGACAGATCAAGCACATTTACTTTCCTTTCACATAAATGCACCCCACCCATACACACTCTCCATTAATGCTGAGCACTAACTGAAAGTAATTTCAAGAAATCTGCAAAAATTTCCTCCTTTCTAAATAACCTGGAATCTCAAACAGATCCCATTTTAGCAATCAATACTAAGGAGCTCTAAAGGGTTATGCAGAGCACCTCTGCAGAAATAGCTGCAGCTGGGTAAGATACTACTACTGCTCAGCTGTTGAGTTCTGCTTCTTGCCACACCCACATACACATCAATCATAAATAGGTCATTTGAGAATTCCTCACATGCTTCAGTGCACATTCAGCCAGGGTGGCTTAATCTGTTTCTGCAATGGTTGCCTGACAATGATCTCGGTGAAAAATGTCTGAATCCTCTCATTCAGATGCAGGTTGCTGTGATGGGAAACATCCAAGCTTTTGTGTAACCCATTCTGGCTCTCTGCTTCAGGGTTTTTTTATCCCCAAGGACATAAGGTTATTTACAGGCAGAAATTCAAGTAATTTTCTATATTGCTTGCTCACAACCCTGAGTCAGCTGTAAATAGATTCACAGCTGAAAGTTCATGCATAGCATTTTTTAAGCTGCCCTAAAGCTAGAGGGATGTAGACTGACATGAGCTGATGTTAAAAATCCTGAAGTACTGCATTGCTATTCAGGTGTTTTCCTACAGCAGAAAATACAGTGGATTCTGGGGGAATTTTGGAAGAGAGATGCTAACCCTAGCATGTCAAACAAAACAAACTCTTCAGGTGTCTGAAAAGGGAAATATTTTCCAGTTGCAAATTGTGTTGAAGATACACATGCTTACCTGCTAAAGGGAGAGGAAAACGGGACTGAATAGCAAAGAGGGAAGACTGCAGCAGGTTTCCAAGAATCACGTGAAAATTCTTGACAGGTAATACTATTTGCTTGAAACAGTCAGTCCCTTGCAAAAAAAGACAGCTCTGCAACAAAAGATGAATAAAAAGTTGTACTGCAAATGCTGCTGTTACAGGAATTGTTTCTCAAGAGTGCACTAACAAGACCATACGTGACACATGCAGAAGCGCAGTAAGTGCAACAGTCAGTTCTGTTCCACCTCATCACTGACAGGATTAAACATTTCTTCTTTATTTTCCCCTTTTCTGTTTTATTTTATGCAGTGGGAGTGACTGGATTTACACTAAGAGCCACACTTACAATGAAAATGGGTAAGAGTTTCCGTGAGCACAGACAGTGCAAATAGCTCTGTGCTGCAGCACTGAGGAGGTGACAGAAAAAGGTCTGAAATACTCTTTGTGATCTATGATGACCACCTTTTGACAGCGACTGTCCTACAAGGCCTAGAAGAGTCTTAAATGGATTATTTAGAAATACTGGAATTTCTTTTTTTTTTAGGTCATGAGATCAGTGCCTGTTCTGAGCTGCTCTTGAAATGCCTCTGTGAGACCACTATGAACACAATAAACAACTCCAGAGTGGACATCTTGGTTCAGCAGAGCATTTATTATTATGTGACCTGCAATACCAACATCTTCGTAACGTCAGGATTTTTTTTGTTTAAATCAGTGGTCAACAAATATAACACACTACTAGAAAAAATAATAATATATATACACACAGAGAGCAGTATTCACACAGACCTGCATCCACATTCTGAGTATGGTTCCAAACGCCTTGCAATTTGCAGAGTCCCTAGTACCACCTCTAACACACGGCTAAATCTAAGTAGGAATATAGAGATGTCCTTTTTGGCTTAGTTTGTTCTGTGTACAAGATGCTTTTGATTTTACTTTTGTGACATTTTGTACCCATTTTGCAAGGATGTAATAAATCTTTGTGTGTTTAAAAACATAAACCATCGTGCATTTGAGAGAACTAAGTAATCCCCTTACAGTCCCACCCTCTTTCTGCTCCTATGGATATAAGCTTCATTCTGTTACCTTTTATTTTAGTGGAAGTCTGAGGTGTTAGCTTAATTAAGTATTGTGCAAAGTCAGTGAATTTGGACTGCAGTGTGTTAAGGAGCACAGACACAAGCTGCTCAGTAGGCAGCCTGCAGAACAAACTATCTGCAGCTTGCAGGCTGATAGTTATAATACCTAGGGGCAAGGTAGAGAATTTGACCTTTCCCGTGACTGGGAGATGCCACATGAACACATCTGAAGGGAAGGATGTATGTATGATGCAAAACCACAAGAAATCATAGAATCAGTCAGGGTTGGAAGGGACCACAAGGATCATCTAGTTCCAACCCCCCTCCCATGGACAGGGACAGCTCAGACTAGATCAGGCTGTCTACAGCCTCATCCAGCCTGGCCTTAAACACCTCCAGGGATGGGGCTTCCACCACCTCCCTGGGCAACCCGTTCCAGGGTCTCACCACCCTCATGCTGAAGAACTTCATCCTAACATCCAGTCTGAATCTACAATATTGATTTGTTCCATTCTTCCTAGTCCTATCACTACCTGACATCCTCCCCAGCTTTCTTGTAGGCCCCCTTCAGATACTGAAAGGTCACAATAAGGTCACCTTGGAGCCTTCTCCTCTCCAGACTGAACAGCCCCAACTCCCTCAGTCTCTCCTCACAGGAGAGTAGCTCCAGCCTTCTGATCATCCTTTCTCTGGACACCTTCCAACACATCCATATCCCTCTTGTAATAGGGGCTACAGAACTGAACGCAGTACTCCAGGTGATGTCTCACCAGTGTGGAGTAGAGGGGGAAGATCACTTCCCTTGACCAGCTGACCACACTTCTCTTGATGCAGCCCATGATCTAGTTGGCTTTCTGGGCTGAAAGAGCACACTGACAGCTCATATTGAGCTTCTCATCCACTAGCACCCCTAAGTCCCTCTCCTCAGGGCTGCTCTCAAGGTAGTTACTGCCCAGCTTATATTGGTGCTTGGGATTGCCTTGACCCAGATGTAGGACCTTGCACTCGGTCTTGTTGAACTTCATAATGTGCATACTACAGTGCACACAAAGACACTATACCAACAAAAACTCCTGTGGACACAGATAAATGTTGTACCAGTATAGAAAAGACTGCTCTAAGCAAAGCATGCTGTATTGGAGTAGAGCTTCTTGAGATCGCTGGGTTTGTATCAGGAGTGCCTGCCAAAACTGCTGCACTTGTCAGGACATCAAGGTCTTCCGAAAACTGTTCTCAGCTGGAAGTGGACACTACTAAAGTACATCTCTAAAAATCACAGAATGCATCAGGTTGGAAGGGTCCAGCCGCCCTGCAGTGAATAGGGATATCACCAAATAGATAGGTTAATCACATCCCCATCAAGTTTGACCTTGAACGTCTCCAGGGATGGGGCCTCAAACACCTTCCTGGGCAACCTGTTCCAGTATTTCACCATCCTCATTGTAAAGAATTTCCTCCTTACGCCAATCCAGAATCTACCCTGTCCCAGTTTAAACCATTGCCTCTTGTCCTATCACTACAAGCCCTTCTAAACAGTCCTTCCCCAGCTTTCTTTTATGTTCCCTTCAGATACTGAACTCTAGCTGTAAGGTCTCTCTGTAGCCACCTTCTCTCCAGGCTGGACAGCCCCAGCTCTCTCAGTCTGTCTTCATAATACAGAAACTCCAGCCCTATTCCAGATCTGCTCTAGCAGGTCTATGTCTTTCTTGTGTTGGGGGTACCAGAGGTGGACACAGTACTCCAGCTGATGTCTCACCAGAGCAGAGCAGAATGGCAGAATCACCTTTCTCAACCTGCTGGGCACACTTCTTTTGATGCAGCCCAGGATGCGATTTGCCTTCTGGGCTGCAAGTGCATACTACTTGCTCATGTCCAGCTTCTCATCCACCACACCTCTAAGACCTTTTCTGCAAGGCTGCTCTCAATCTCATCATCCCCAGCCTGTATTGATATCAAGGACTGCAAAATAACAGGTCTTTGCTTTTCCCCCTCTCCCTCCTTAAGACATATATTGAAAAAGATTCTTAATCTTACAATTTGAAGTATATGAGAAATCACACTGTTTTTAGACATAATTGTAATAATAACTCTGGTTCTTGAAAGATTAGATGCTTAAGGCATGAAAACAGCATCATGCTTGGACATTTTGCTGTGACATTTTCATGTTAGTAGATATAAATAAGTCCTCCAGTTTGCCTATAACCTGTGATAATTTCATTAGCTGGGATAATAAACCAACAGCACAGTGCTGTTCTTCAGGGTTTGAGGCAGTTATTGCAGAATAAAACTCCACTGTCTTTTTTATTTAAATCAACCTAACTTTGATGATCAAAGCTCAGCTATTCTGTCTATGCATACATGAAAGTCTTTTATTTTTTAATTTATAAATTATATTTATCTTGCCTTCATCTAATACCCTGTATATCTTAAACTATTTATAAGATATGGGGAAAGGGAAAAAGAGAATGTCTGAAAAAACCCAACCCATGATGCTCTTGTACAGAAGATCCAAGAGACTGTAATTAAGCATATTTCTCAAAACAGCTGAGCTATCAGCATGTTATTTGGGCAGGTAAAGCAAGTCAAGAATTTATATAGCCTTCTGTTATCACCATGCCTTAAGCCAAGCATTTCCCAGAGGCAAAATTTCAGACTTGCTTTACAGTTTTCTCGGGTGCATGCTACTTACCCATTCTTCCGCTCACCACAGGGAAAACAGCAATACAATATCTGCCTGGAAAAGTCTCCAGGGAGACCTAATAGCAATCTTCCAGTACCTGAAGGGGGTTTGCAAGAAGGATGGAGAGACACTGTTTACAAAGGCCTGCAGTGACAGGATGAGGGGCAATGGTTTCACACTAGAGAAGAGTAGATTTAGATTGGATGTTAGGAACAAGCTCTTCACTATGAGGGTAGTGGAACACTGGAACAGGTTGCCCAGGTTGGTGGTTGAGGCCACATCTCTGGAGATGTTCAAGGTGAGGCTTGACAGGGCTCTGGGCAACCTGATCTAGTTAAGTATGCTCCTGCTGACTGCAGAGGGGGTTGGACTAGACAACCTTTGGAGGCCCCTTCCAGCCCAGCCCATTCTATGATTGTATGATGTAAGCAGTATCACAGTATAAGCAAGGTTGGAAGAGATCTCAAAGATCATCAAGTCCAACCCATTACCACAGACCTCGAGACTAGACCATGGCNCCAATCACTGTAAACAACACAAGATACTCTTGCAAACACAACAATCACTTGAGAGTTTTAGAGACCTCCTGACCAGCATGGCAAAAAACACGACTCCAGAGGTTTTTGGACCCTAAATATCAAATCCAGATTCAGCTTAAACTGCTCTGAGCCACAAGGCAGTGTAATTTCCAGATATATTCTTGGGGGGGTGGAGGGGTGGTGACAGGGGAGTGGCTTAGATGGTGATGTAGTTTGAAAAAAAAAAAAACACAACTATTTTGGAATTTGTTCAAATCCAGAATGCTGCTTCTGGCAGAGATGCTAGTTATCCAAATGCTAGACAGTGTTCAAAAATACAGGCTAAAGACACAGGACCATGCATCATAGGTGCATTATAAATAACACATTCATATAACTGCCTTATTTTCCTAAGTAACTGTACATTAAAATTAACTTCTTTGTTAAGTGTGGGTGAAATTCGTATCTCACATAGCATGAACTTACTCAGTGAACAAAATGTCAGTTCCTCCTCAGAACTGACAATGAGAGCTGCTGTAAATCTGTATTTCAGTGGAGCTGACACAGTTGCCCCACTTAGATCTACTGCTTAGCCAGCTAGAGCCAGAGAAATCGGTCACATGGACTCTGATTTCAGGTGTTACTGTGTATGCCTTTCAGTTCAGCTGCAAGTGAGGCTGGTGAGGGGCTGGAGCACAGCCCTAGAAGGAGAGGCTGAGGCAGCTGGGGTTGTTCAGCCTGGAGAAAAGGAGGCTCAGGGGAGACCTCATTGCTCTCTACCACTACCTGAAGGGAGGTTGTAGCCAGGTGGGGGTTGGTCTCTTTTGCCAGGCAACCAGTGACAGAACAAGAGGACAGCCTTAATCTGCACCAGTGCAGGTTAAGCTGGATGTCAGGAAGAAGTTCTTCACAGAAAGAGTGATTGGCATTGGAATGGATTGCCCAGGGAGGGGGTGGAATCATCATCCCTGGAGGTGCTTAAAAGGAGACTGGATGAGGCACTTAGTGCCATGGTTTAGTTAATTGGAAGGTGTTAGGTGATAGGTTGGACTCGATGATCTTGAAGGTCTTTTCCAACCTGGTTAATTCTGTGATTCTGCATGAGTGGCCAGCAAAGAAGGTCTAGCATTTCACTGACTGCAGTCTACAAAGGTACAATCCAAGAATAAACACACTAGCTGGAAATGGTGATTGCAATTAAACTACATTCAGCCTGTCAGGCCAGCATGATTGAGGTCTGCTGTGTCAAAATCTACAGCAGCACCATTACAGACCTTTTTCTATTGGAAGATTTTAATTTGGGGCTGCAATGGCAGGAAGTGTACTAATGTCTGGAAATTGAGAAAGCTTGGTCACTGCTTTCAGTTTTGCAAGCTCAGCTCAAGCAACCTTAAGTGTGGGAAAGAGCGCATGGGAAGAATGTAGTGAAAAGACATAGTCTTGGCTTTATTCTACATACATATAGACTTTTCTTTGGGCTAGCTAAGCATTATTTCAGTCTATGAAGGAAACTGATGTTTATGCTCTTGGCCTTCCCCTCCTCAGCCATTTAACAAGCCAGTCTACAACTGCATAAGCACTGGGTTCTACCTGTTCTCCCAAGCACTTTGGTTTAGTCTTCTTTCAAACCTGTGAGTATATTTTTCTTTTTTTCTTTCATTCTTTTTTTTTTTTTTTTTTTAATTGTTTACCAGAGATATAAAAAAAAAGGCAGCACATCTTCTGGGATTTACTTCCCTGCTCTTTCTCCCTTAAAATAATATTTCACTTCAATGAATGAAAGCTCATACTCTAAATTCAAATTTTAACTAAAACATGAATTCTGATTAATTCTGACTACAGAAATGGACAGGAAAGCCCCTGCTGACTTTGCCTGGGGCAACAGTGTACCTCAGACAAATAATCAGATTCTTTTTAATGCTGACTTCTCATAGCTGATTTTTTTTTTGCTGACAGTCTGTTTCTGTTGCATGTACTGCTGAGTTTCTTTTCTGCTGTAATAGTGACACTTAATCTGCTATTTTATCTCTGAGGACACAAATTTATGAAGATAGAAATCTAAAGGCAGTAATTTCTCCTGAAAATCCTTGGTGTTACTCTTAAAAGAAGTTGGCTGAAAAAGTTATAGAAAGCTCTGAATTTAAGAGTGTTCAATTTAACTCCATGGAGACAAAGCCAGAACGTTCCCAAACCAAAAATGAGACTTTAAAGGGCAAATTAAAGGATTAGCCTAGACTAAAAGTACCAAAAGGTCTCCCCTCTGATCTCAGATTATGACTTTCCACACTCAAAACTCATGCTTAAAACCTCTATCCAGAGGCAAAACTCCAATATTTGAAATGTCTCTCATTCTCCATTTCCCACATGCAAAATCTTTAGCACAAGGACACATCGATGGCATGGGCAAGTGGTGCAAAATCTTTAGCACAAGGACACATTGATGGCACGGGCAAGTGGCACACAGATTTTTGCAAGTGTGCTTGCACAGAGGTAGGTTGTGGCGCTCCCCTTTTTGCAGAGAGAGTACCTCATGAACTGGATTTTGCAGCACTCTAGTTTAATTCATATTCAGCTGAGTGAAAATACCTCACAAGCAAAGCTTGCAAATGTGACTGTATCACTGCCAGAGTTTTCACACTGCAAGCAGGCTGTGAATTTAATCGTGGAGGCAGAAGAGTAGCACAATTTTTATGGGGTGACTATGATTTAACAAATCATGAAAAAAATAAATAATCCAAATGGCAGTGTTCCTTGAATTCATAGAACCATAAAATAGTCTGGGTTGGAAGGGACCTCCAAAGGTCATCCAGTCCAACCCCCTCTGCAGTGAGAAGGGACATCCTCAACTAGATCAGGTTGCCCAGAGACCTGTCGAGCCTCACTTTGAATACCTCCAGGGATGGGTCCTCAACCACCGCCCTGGGCAACCTGTTCCAGTGTTCCACCAGCCTCATGGTGCAGAACTTTTTCCTAACATCCAATCTAAATCTGCTCTTCTCTAGTTTGAAGCCATTGTCCCCTGTCCTATCACTACAGGCCTTTGTAGACAGTCTCTCTCCATCCTTCTTGTAGGCCCCCTTCAGGTACTGGAAGGTTGCTATTAGGTCTCCCCAGAACCTCCTCCAGGCTGAACAACCCCAGCTCCCTCAGCCTGTTTTCGTAGCACAGGTGCTCCAACCCCCTGATCAAAGTCATACAAGTCTTTATAGATTGAGATTTTAAAATCATTCTGCACTGGCCTAGCTCTGCCTTAACAAAAATGTTAGAAAAAACATTCAGCGGGTAAAGACTGGAAAATTCTATTAATAATATGTGTAATTTTAAGCTAAATTCATAACATTCTGTGATATATTAGTGCTTAAGGATTACAGGTCTCCCACAACTATTTCAGTACAACAATGTTAAAGCTTTAGGTAACTCGGGGAGAAGAGAGGTCTTCAGTGGATGAACACAGCATAACTAAACACAGAAAGTTCCCTTTGCACTTTTTGTGGGCTCTTCCAGAACAAAACAGAAAGGTCGCTCCTTTGCTTCCATGACAGCACTCAACATTTAAAAATTTTTAAGCCATACTTGAAGGGTTTTACTGGGAAAAGATGCAGTGGGTGTAAACGAGGACATTTTGGAAGAATTTACTTTACCCCCTGGGTTTCCTTTGTTGGCTCAGTCATTTTAGACAGGGGGGTCATGGACAGGGGCTGTCAACTGCTTTACCCTTGTGTTTGAAAAAAATAACCAAATCCAGGGCAGGATTTTTGCACAGTGGTTTTGCACTATTTCTGAACATGTTGGAAAAAGAAAACAGAAAAAAATCCCCAGAAAACTACGAAAACCGGGAAAAAAATAGGAAAAAGGAGAGAAAAGAAAGGAGAGGGAAAAAAAAAAAAAAGAGGAATTCCCCTATTCCCCTTCAACTGCCTTCGTTTTTGAGTAAAATTCTATCACTTCTTACTGTCCTCTTTCCTCAAGAGCTGTGGGAGGTGGAAAAGCAAAAAGGGAACATTTCAATTTGTCTTCCTATTTATAATCAATTCCAGCACCACAACGAGGTCCTGCCCACAGCCTGTCCCTTCTCCGAGCCCTGCACTCAGGCTGTCTCCAGAGGTGCCAGACCACACTGAAGGCAGTTACTTCCAAAATCTACATGAAAAACAGCTGGCATCAACTGTTCAATTATTAAGAACAGTAACCCTTTATGGAGAGATTAAGAGACTGATGGATCCTGGGCAACTGACACTCATAACCAGCTTAGAGAAACAAATCACACTTTTCAGTCAATCCTGGCACAGCCAGTGATAAGCAAGCTTTGCAAGAAGCAACTGGAGAGGGAGAGGCATCTGACAGCAAAGCAGAGCCACACGTGACTTGCAAAGCAGCAAGAATTTAAAGTTTGTGGGGCAAAAAGGAATGGGAAGGTGCCACAACCCTCCCTGACAAACTCATCTTTCTTTTTCCACAAATCTGTAGATTGTGATTCTCCATAATTATCTTAAGCCATTGAGTTTCTCAGTGCATACAAAAGTCAGTCACACTTCTCTGAAGAGCAGAGCTGGGGTTGCTTGTGGACACAGTAGAGATAACCAAGCCTAACACTGGCCACCAGGTTAGAGACATAGGCAGGACAAGGCTCGTGAGGGGCCTGGAGTGCATGACCTCTGAGGAAGGTCTGAGGGAGCTGAGGTTGCTCAATCTGGAGAAGAGAAGGCTCGAGGAGGTGGTGGAAGCCCCATCCCTGGAAGTTTTTAAGGCTGGGCCGGATGTGGCTCTGAGCAACATGATGTAGTGTGAGGTGTCCCTGCCCACAGCAGTGGGGCTGGAACTAAATGATCCTTGAGATTCCCTTCCAGCCCTCACAATTCTATGATTCTGAGGCGAGACCTCATTGCTCGTTGCGAGCAGGTTGAGAGAGGTGATTCTCCCCCTCTACTCCACTCTGGTGAGACCCCACCTGGAGTACTGTGTCCAGTTCTGGAGACTCTTATTACAAGAAAGATATGGACATGCTTGAACACGTCCAGAGAAGGGCCGCAAGGATGATCAGAGGGGCAGGAGCTCCTCTGCTACGGAGAGAGACTGAGAGAGTTGGGGTTGTTGTGTCTGGAGAAGAAAGTCTCTGAGAAGACCTTATTGTGGCTTTCCAGTATCTGAAGGAGGCCTACAAGAAAGCTGGTGAGGGACTTTTTAGGATGTCAGGTAGTGATAAGACTAGGGGGAATGGAGGAAAACTAGAAGTGGGTAGATTCAGATTGGATACTAGGAAGAAGTCCTTCCTAAGGGTGGTGAGACACTGGCACAGGTTGCCCAGGGAGGTGGTGGAGGCCCCATCCCTGGAGGTTTTTAAGGTCAGGCTGTATGTGGCTCTGAGCAACCTGACCTAGTGCGAGGTGTCCCTACCCATGGCAGAGGGGCTGGAACTAAATGATCCTTGAGGTTCCCTTCCAGCCCTGATAATTCTATGACTCTGAGGCAAGACCTCATTGCTCTCTACAACTACCTGAAGGGAAGTTTGAATTAGGAGGGGGCCAGTTTCTCCTTGGTGGCAAGTAACAGGACTAGAGGAACTGGTTTCAAGCTGCACCACAGAAGGTTCAGGCTGGGAGTTAGGAAATATTTCTTCACTGAAAAGATTCTCTAACATTGGAATGGTCTGCCCAGGGTAGTGGTAGAGTCACCATCCCTTGAGGTGTTTAAGTAGCCTGTGGAACCAACAGTTAGGGACATGGTTTAGTGTTGACCCTTCAGTGCTGGGTTGAAGGTTGGACTGGATGGTCTTTGAAGTTTCTTCCAAAAGGATGTGTTCTGTGATTCTGTGAGACTTGTAGCAGAGTTTCACAAGAGATGCTCACTAAGACTGCAACTGTTGGTTGGGTAGCATGGATTGGACAAAAAGAACGTGAAACACTGTAATTCTCCATTTCCAGGATCACTATGACTGCAGGTGGGGAAAAAAGATTAAAAAAAAGGAAAAAGAAGAGGGGGACCAAAAGGAAAAAGAAGGGGGGAAAACCTGGAAGGAAAAAGAATGGGGGGAAACCTGAAGTAATTGCCATTCGTATTTAATAAGATAAGGTAAAAGGAAAAACAAAAAGAACAATAAGAAGGCAGTTAATCCTAAACTCATTGCATATGGTTTCCATGTCTGCAAGGAGAAATTTAGGAAACGATGACACTATTACCCCTTCCGCCTCTTCCCCTACTCTACCAAAACAAAGCTGGCAGAAGGGACGTGTTAAAAGTCTGTGCCTCTACAAAATCCAGTGGTGTCGGCTTCAGTGCCAAGGAAGTTGAGGTTCTGGTGAAGCTGCCAAATGAAATACTGAGATACATTCTGCTCTGCCGGCCTTGCAGATTTTGAAGAAAGGTAGGAAATAGCTGGAGGCAGCAATTTCTTGTATTTCCTCTGACATTTCTGCTACACTCTCAGACAGCTTCTGACTACGCACAAGGCAGCAGCTGCTGAGTCAAAAGCTCCCTGAGAAAACCTAGTCACATGAGAACACAACTCCACAGTCTGCATCTGCTGCCATTCTCAAAGCTGCTGCTTGAACCCCTTGAGAATAAAAGGAGAAAAGGATATAAAAGAAGGTTTTAACTCCTACCTAGTGAGGATGGTATGCCTGGGTAGCATAAGATAAATCATCAGGAGAAGACAAACCAGATCTCTAACATCTCAATTGCCAAAGTTTGGGCTTTGACTTACACAGATGTCAGTAAGTTCATGACTCCATTGGTCCTCCATCACTGAAACCAGTCAGAAGCCAGATGAACTGTACAGCAGTGTCAGGACTTGGTGCTCTGGAGGCAGTATGCAAGTAAGTGGTTTGTCTGAAATAAACTGACTTCAACAAAGAAGTGGTAAATACAAGTAGCAACAGTTCCAGGATTATCACAAAAAGCACCTGGATTAAATGAGATACTTTTTTGTACTCCCGCCATCAATAATTTACTCATCATCACATCTCTAAACATTTATGAGAGACATACAACCTGAAAATATTCAATTTTCCAGTAATGACTCAAGTGCAAGCTATTCTTGGGGATTAACAACTGCCTGAATGGTCCTTCAGGCTCAGGAAGGGATGGTTGTCAGTGACACTCCTCTGGAAAATCTCTGTGATCATTACTGATACCAGGATAGGAAAACAAAAAATAGTGCTGTGCTGGGTTGTTTTTTTTTTTTTTTTTTTAATGTTGGGCGCATGAAGTCTTTTTCAGTTCATGTCAACAGATACAGAATCAGGACCCAGCTTGTTAGAAGACTCTCCCCAACACTGAAGAGCCTCCAGGAAAGAAGAGGGTGGATTCTACACACACGCACAGACCTTGCACTAGGGGAACCCCTCAGATGCTTATTGAGTGCTCAATTGAGATTTCAAGAAAGGTATCTAAAGCCATTCACAAGGGCATGCTATACCCTTGCCTTTTTTTTCCTTTTTTTTTTTTTAGTTTCTAGAATGTGTTACCTTAAAATCCATGTTTGCCATGTTTCCACAGCCACAGATACAAAATGCATATTCTTCACAAATAAAAAGAGGGCATCTCCCACATGCTCCTGGAGTTGGGACTATCAGAAACTGTGTAGCCCCAAGTAGCAAATGGAAGTCCTTAGCTAACCGAGCATTTAAGCACATCCTTAACTAATTTTAAACACAGAAGCAGTCCCACTATAGCTCTAACTAGCCACTGCCCTTTGCTTCCAGTCAACCTTTTAATGTTCCAAAATTGATCATGCTGCATTCAGAGGTACGGGATTCATTCCAGAAAAAGCATGAGGCTGAAACTGTGTTTGTCTCCCAAATTCTGGGAAAATCTTGGATGGAGAAATGAGAGAAAAAGGAAGAGGTTACTGAAGCTTTTTGAGCAGGTAGGGGCTCTGCCTCTGGGTACTGTTTATTTGGACTAGGCTATTAACTAGCACTAATCTTCAGTGGTTTGTGTTCACGCTGCAAGCCATTTGGCTGTCCATGCTGGGTGGAGAGACGGCAACCTGTCAGTGCAGAGCAGCTGCACCAGTCCAAGTGGATGGAGCTCAATTCTTTTCTCTCTGTATTTCCCTCCTATAGCTTTCTTTCCTACCACCCCCTACCCCACCTACCCTCCCCAGTTCTTTCAGAGTGGGGAAGGAGTACTTGAATCAAAACATGATTGAAGAGCAAATTAAATTCACCTTCTAATTACTTCCTGAGTCTCTGTACTAGCAATCTGTCCTCACCCCAAACAGATGGCAACTGCTGGTGCACAGCTGGTCTGGCACTGGCAAAGCTGGCAGATGAACAGCAGGCAGGTGTGATGCTGGTTTGGCTCACCAGCTGCAAAGAAATCAGGTTAAAAACTGCAGCCTATGGGCTGATTTGGAAGCTGCTCCTGAAGGATGGCTGCTGGTTTAATCAAGAAAAATCTTATACTTGTCCATTAAGACTTAGATCATGCCACTTGACACTGGGCATTTGTTGAAGGACTGAAGGAAGCTGTAGCATCCTCACTGGCACTGGCTCTAGGTATTTTCTCCCTATTGGAGGTCCTACCAGGCCTCTTTGTTTTTATTATCTTAGAATGTCTACAATCACATATATGTATGTGTGTGTGCATCTATTTCCATGTACTTTATGTACATGGTTCTCCTCATAATTTCCTGTACAATCACTACCAAATAATTGCAACAGCAGCAATATGACTAAGTCTCCCTTTTGTCATTCTACAGCCAGAATATGATGTCACTTCATCAAGCATTATGGCACTGCTTTGTCGCAATCTGCCACTGTTAGGAGGGCACAAACATTAAAGTCTCAAGACCTAGAGAGTCTGGAGAGATAGGCCCAAGCCAACCTCATGAGGTTCAACAAGATCAAGTGCAAGGTCCTGCATCTGAATTGGGGCAGTCCCAAGCATTGACATAGACTGGGCAGTGACTGGCTTGAGAGCAGCCCTGAAGAAAAGGACTTGGGGGGTGCTGGGGAATGAGCAGCTCAACATGAGCTGTCTGTGGCCACTTGCAGCCCAGAAAGCCACCTGTATCCTGGGCTACATCAAGAGAAGTGTGGCCAGCAGATTGAGGGAGGTGATTCTCCCCCTCCACTCCACTCTGGTGAGAACCCACCTGGAGTACTGTGTCCAGTTCTGGAGCCACTGTTACAGGAAAGATATGGACATGCTGGAACGTGTCCAGAGAAGGGCCACAAAGATGATCAGAGGGAAGGAGCTCCTCTCCTACGGTGACAGGGTGAGAGAATTTGGGTTACTGTGTCTGGAGAAGAGAAGGCTCCGAGGAGACCTTATTGTGGCTTTCCAGTATGTTAAGGAGGCCTACAGGAAAGCTGGGGAGGGACTTTTTAGGGTGTCAGGTAGTGACAGGACTAGGGGGAAGGGAACAAAACTAGAAGTGGGTAGATTCAGATTGGATGTTAGGAAGAAGTTCTTCACCATGAGGATGGTGATACACTGGCACAAGTTGCCCAGGGAGGTGGTGGAGGCCCCATCCCTGGAGGTTTTTAAGGCCAGGGTGTATGTGGCTCTGAGCAACCTGATCTAGTGTGAGGTATCCCTGCCCATGGCAGGGGGTTTGGAATTGGATGATCTTTGAGATTCCCTGACAACCCTCTCAATTCTGTGATTCTGTGATCTTGAGAGGTAAACCTGTATCAGCTGAACTGAATAGAAACACCCTTAGGACACAAAGAATTGGAAAAAAAAAAAAGAAAAAAAAAAAGAAAAAAAAAAGAATTTGGATTCACCAATAAAAAGAAAAACCTAAAAGTTCTTCTCTATTCTCTTCTGCTTGGTCAAGGCAAGAAATTATCCTGAACTAGCTCCCAACTTGGCAAGAGTTCTGCACAACTTAAAATGTTTCAAAATAAGATTCATTTCAGTCCAGGTAGTAGTCAATTTGATCATTTCTCTTCCCCATTTTAGCTTATCAGATTGTGCAATGAGGCTTTCACTGTCATGTCTTCATTCCTATCAGAATTTCTGTGACTGCTGAGATTTTTGCACATGAATAGATGGATGAGTTTGCTTCCAGTAAAGAAAGAGTTACAGCCTGCTGAGAGACCATGAGCAGCCTGCTACCTGTACAGCACTCTAAGCTTTGGGAGTGTGTACCAACATATGTGGACAAAAAACTTACTCAGAAATGAAAGCCTCGAGTGCTAGAAGAGTAAAAAAGCTGCTTAAAAAAAAAAAAAAAAAAACCAAAAGGAAAAAACCCTCTGAGCACTGTAAAGGTGAACATTTTGTAAACTAACCTGTTATTCAGATTCACAGGAACACTCTACTTCTGCCAAACACAACTGCTGCACTGGTGTTAAATGGATTTTTTTAAACCAGTCTAAGCTTCTGCTTATATACTGTCACACTGTGCAAACAGACCCCTTTGCAGATGCAAGTGGCAGGGTTAAAGTAGTCACCAGTCCATTGAATCACAGAATGGTCTGGGCTGGAAGGGACCTCCAAAGCTCACCTAGCTCAACCTCCTTTTCAGTCAGCAGGAGCATCCTCAACTAGATCAGGTTGCCCAGAGCCCTTTGGAGCCTCATCTTGAATACATCCACAGATGGGGCCTCAACCACCTCCCTGGGCAACGTGTTCCAGTGTTCCACCACCCTCATGGTGAAGAACTTGTTCCTAACATCCAATCTAAATCTACTCCAGTTTGAAGCCATTGCCCCTCACCCTATCACTACAGACCCCCTTCAGGTACTGGAAGGTGGCTATTAGGTCTCCCCAGAGCCTTCTCTTCTCCAGGCTGAACAACCCCAGCTCCCTCAGCCTGTTTTTGTAGCAATGGAGTTCCAATCCCCTGATCATTTCCATGGCCCTGTTCTGGATGCCCTTCATCAGGCCATGTCCTTCCTGTGCTGAAGGCTCCAGACCTGGATGCAGTACTCCAGCTGAGCTCCCACCAGAGCAGGGATCTTGCCTGTCTGGGGCAGAGGAGGGGCAGCCACACTATCACTGACAGCCATTGTCATTTAAGCATCTCCCATTCATAGTTTAACCTCAGCCTTTTGAACCAGACTTGGCTGAGTTAGATAAAGGGTGGACACAATGCTCTTTCCTGCCAAAATTATTCCAATTCTGTGATTTTGCCTGAAGTGGGTTAGGGACTGCTCACAGACTCTATTCTGCTAAGCAGACACACACAAGCCACCCTGATCTAGGGTGGGGTGTCCCTGCCCATGGCAGAGGGGTTGGAACTAGATGATCCTTGTGGTCTCTTCCAACCGCGACTGATTCTATGATTCTAAGACTAAACTGCTGGCAGAGGGGCCTCACCATATTTTACCTGGAAACAGCAGTTTTCAAAGTGGATGGTGGCACAGCCTCTTTGCTGTGACCTATCAGAGATACCCAGAAAAATCCTTAATGCAATTTTATGCTGGTGAAAGAACACAAATCTACAAACTTTAAAACACCATGTCCACAACCCTTTTGTAAGCAGGTAACAATTCTGTGCAAGCAGGAGCTATCTAAAATCTGAACAAAGCTGCTTCTTTAAGGAAAGGTGATTTAGCTGGAGAATTGCCAAGTTTCCATGAACGCAAAGGAAACACTATAGAGCCAGTATCACAAGTTGAAGTGCGACACAAATATTTGCAGTACGATCCAATCAGAAGATCTTGCTACATGTGAAACCAAACTTTAAGACATCTTATGAAAACTCTGCATTACAATAGCAAAAGTTAGGTGATAACCTAAGAGAAGGAAGCATCTGAATATTAAGGCATACTACAGAGCTTACCAAAACCATGCTGGTGATCAATACCGGCTGTTAAGTGCATTGATTAATTTATCCTGAGTCTTGTTTGTCACTGCTCTGCCTTATACAGACACAATCATCTGTACAACATTTAGAACCACAGAATTGTTTGTGTTGGAAAGACCTCTAAGGTCATCAATCCTAGCATTATGTAACTCTACCAAGTCTGGGGCTAAATCATGTCACACAGAACCACATCTCTGCATCTTTTAAATACCTCCAGGCATGGAGATTCAACTATCTCTTTGGGGAGCCTATTCCAGTGTTTGAGAACCTTTCAGTGACGAGGTTTCTTCTAATATCCAACCTAGACCTCCCATGGTGTGACTTCAGGTCAGTTCTTCTCAGCTATCTAGGGAGAAGAGAGCAACACCCACTTCATTACAACCTCCTTTCAAGTAGCTCTAGAGGGCAATGAGCTCTCCTCTCCCCTCAGCCTCCTTCTCTCCAGATTAAACAACCCCAGTTCCCTCAGCTGCTCCTTACAAGTCCTATTCTCCAGACCTACCAGCTTTGCTGCCCTTTTCTGGACCCCCTTCATCACCTCCATGTTTTTCTTCACAGAATCACAAGAAACATGCAGGTTGGAAAAGCCCCTCAGGATCACCAAGTCCAACCTAGGACACTACTCTACAGGATTCACCTTAAACCATATCCCCAAGCACCACACCCAAATGACCCTTAAACACATCCAGGGTTGGTGACTCAACCAACTCCCTGGGCAGCTCATTCCAGTCCATGACCACTCTCGCCATAAAAAACTTTTTCCTAATGTCCAATCTAAACCTACCCAGTCTCAGCTTGAGGCTCTTGTTCTGTCTCCAATTACCTGTGAGAAGAGACCAGCAGCAGCCTCTCCACAATGTCCCTTCAGGTAGCTGTAGACAGCAATGAGGTCTCCCCTCAGCCTCCTCTTCAAATTAACCATCCCCAGCTCCCTCAGTTGCTTCTCACAAGATTTATTCTCTAGGCCCTTCCCCAGCTTCCTTGCCCTTCTCTGGACCCGCTCCAGCACCTTCACATCTCTCTTATACTGCGGTGCCCAAAACGGAACACAATACTCATGGTGTGGCCTCACCAAAGGCAAGTACAAGGGGACAGTCACCTCCCTGCTCCTGCTGGACACAGCATTTTTAATACAAGCCAGGATGCCATTGGCCTTCTTGGCTGCCTGGGCACACTGCTGGCTCATATTCAGCTGCCTGTCTATTACAACCCCCAGATCCCTCTCTGCTAGGCAGCTCTCCAGCCACACTGTCCCAGGCCTGTAGCAGTGCTTGGAGTTGTTGTGACCCAAGTGCAGGACCTGGCATTTGGCCTTGTTGTAACTCATCCCATTAATTTTGGCCCATTGATCTAGCCTATGTAAGTTCTTCTGAAGAGCCTCTCTACCCTCATTCAAATCAACACTGCCACCTCTTGTAATGAGAACCCCAAAACTGAAAGCAGTAATCAATGTGTGGCCTCACCAGTTCTGAAGATAGGGGAAGAATAATTTCCCTACGAATGAAAAGAGAAAGTCTTTTGCCAGCACCATAGTATTTACAGTGTTGTTCTATTTATGCACTTAAAATAAAGTTCTTTAAAAAAAAAAAAAAAAAAAGGAAACTAGAAGAATCTAGAAGAGCAATGGCCAGCTCTGGAAGTGTTTAGAAGTTATCACTCAGTCTCTGCTGAAATAGTAGGAAGAGCACTGCTCCTCCACTGGTTCACAGCAGGTTGCAGAACAATGTTGTAAGGCTGCCAAGGGTTCAGACACAAAGAGAACAAAGAGGGGGAAACCCCAAAGAATGCAAACCCCCAAACTGGAAGCTGCTCAAGAGACTGTGCAAGCCTAAGCATAGTTTCTCTTTTTTTTTTTTTTTAATTTGGGGAAAAGTCTCCCTGAGCATCAAGTCAGACAGTATTTCCTCCAAGCTTTATCAAGTAAACTCCTAACAATCCATAAAACAGCCTAAACTAGTTGTACTTAAGTATTTATAATTATTATTTTGGGGGAGTTTTTTTGCATTATTCTCAAACTATGCAGCCTCGGTCATAGACTCACAGACCAAAATCTGACTGAGGTAGATGCTGTGGAAAGGCAGCGCACAAAAAAAGGATAATTAAACACATGCAAAACCAGAAGCATATGTTCTCTCAGGGTATGTTCTAGGCACAATCATTCATGGGTAACTAAAGACTAGTGAAAGCATTTCCACATAATCTCTTAGCAGCAAGCCAGATGACTCAAAAAAAAAAAAATCCTATTTCCCTTCATTTTCAAGTCATGAGGGAGAAAAGGACTTTTTTAAATTGCCACAAGAGCTGGCAGACTCCATTTGTTTCACACAGCATTAGTATCTGAGTCTGAATACTGAAGACCATGCTGAGACAACTACAACACAGCAGTCCCCAAGGAATGATGGTCTGGGTACTTGCTCCATCCCCACCATGTAGAGTCAGTACAGCTTTTTTTATTTCTCAGTGCTCAGTTTCAGGGTAATTAAAAAGTTACTTCCTTGCCTCAAAATGAATTCTGAACCTTCAGAATTTGAAAGCCTGCTGTAAGTATTATATGACTGAGATAGACATACATACACACATATATATATAAAAATATATACATACACACACACACACAAACACACACATATATATCTTGGCTTTTTCCTTACATTTGTTTACCTCAGGTATACACACCAGGAACATCTTCATGTTGATGAAGTATTTGTGGGACAATGTTTGGTAGCTCTCATTCACAAATTAAAGGAGAAGAAAGATACCCTAAAAACTTTGTTTCAGATATGATCGTGACGCTCAAGGAAGTGAAAAGATTACATGAACCAAAGTAGCTCTCAAAAAGAGAAAAGAAGTGTCAAAGACATGGGAAGACTCCTTCCTCCACAGGTTCCCCAAGTGCATTTTCTTCACAGATGGAGCAGTCTTCTGCAGGTAGTCATCAAGAGTTGAAACAATCCGCTGCCTTTCTAAGGTGGTAGAATTTGAGCAGCAGGCTAGAGGTTTTGCTAAAGAATGAAATATTGCCTTTGAATTGTAGCCCAAGAATCTCTTGCCTTGCCTGACTTGCTATCGTCACAGAAACTCAAAGGTTGGGCTGGATCTGAATTTCTATTTAAAAATATAAACAAAAAAAATTGTAATTCCACATCAGGGTGGGGGGAAAAAAAAAAGTCATATAAAAAGGAGGTGGCCAAAAGCTGGAAGAGAACACCGAATTGCCTGGAAAATGAGAGATTAACACAGATGCCTTTGTGGTCACAGAAAACATGCGATGAAATGTGACAGCAGATAACACTGCCAGGGAGCCACAAGAGCACAGCTGGTGAAGGCACTGGGGATGGAGATTTCCCACTCAGTAGAAAGCTCTGCTTGTTCCTATTAGAACAGTCTTCTGTGGAGTCAGAGGACCCTTCAGGCTTGGTATTCCCTGTAAGAGGAAGGCTCATTCCCAGGATGGTGTCACCAGACTGGCTCTAAATGAACAGCTGGCCCCAAGGACCAAACACAAAGAGGGTATGGTGGATGAACCAGGATAAATTTAACTGACCAGGTTTCTGCTCTCCAGCATGGTTGGTGAGTTGATTTGTTTTTTTAAAACTGCTTTAGCTTATAGGTGACTTGAGTTCCAGGTCTTCCTGTGAGGGAGGAGAGAAAACTGGAAGGCCATTTCCCTCCTGTCCTCATTCCCTGCTGCCATTGTACCCAGCTGCACAACCTTGCTGGGACAAAGCACAAGGTCATGGCTCCAACAAGCTGTGCTGTGCCAAATGTTCATCTTCCACTTTGGTCCCAGGGAGCTGCGTTGACTTTCACTTAGGTATGCTGAGGTACAGCAGGGTGAGCAAATCTGCATCCTCTCACTGCACACAAACAAGCTGCAGTAAATCTTTCCCTTTTATTTCTTCAAACTTGCAGTATTAGTTCTTCCACTTAGCAGAATGTAAAAGATCCCCAAATGACCTAGTATCCTAATTCATGTGGTCATAATCTTTTGGGCTGTTGCACAGTGTCATTCAGTAAAACTGAGAACATACAAACAAAATCCCAGAAAGCAACAGGTTTACTGCAGTGATTTACAGTTCTTAAAGAGAAGAAAACAAAAGGTAGTCAGAGACGGCGGGGAAGAGGGAGGGATAGGAAATAGGGCAGGACACAAGACTTGGCTGTCACTGCTGCAGGCATCAGCTACAGCATGAGATAGCACTGTTCACATGGAAAAGCTCCAAGGAAAGGGGCATATGGTGCTGCTTAGAGCAGCACATAAAAAAAGTCAGTTACAAAATTAATTGATGCTTTTAGCTACTCTAAATGCATGGGCATTGCTCGATTTCTCTGCGCTCATTCACATAAACTCTGCAACTACATTTCTTACCCAAGCACTCTCCCAGAATTCACCCGGCTCTCGCACAACAGTGTAAGCCCCAGCTCAGCACACCCCACTCAACAGCCACAAAGCAAGCCACAAGCACCAAGATTTGTTTGTAACTGCCACAGGGACTCACCATTACCAGACACCTCCTGCAACCACCCAAACTATCACAACCCATTTAGCTTCCTCTCAGTAAGAAAAAAACATAGTAAATTAAGATCTGAGCACTGGTCTGAGCAGGATCTGAATCACCAGCATGCTAAAAGTTTTCTACTTGGTTTCCAAGGTAGGAAGATAGGGGCTTTGCCATAGAATCAGCAAAACAACAAGGTATTTTTAAAACATAAGTGAAGTGAGTCTCTTAAATTACTTCAAACATCCCCCATGACTTTGGATGCTCTGACCAAGGGAACCATATTTCAGCATTATTCCAGTACACCATGTTGTACTGCTCAGAGGTCAGAACTGTCTTCCAATTCAACTAAATCCACTGTTGTTTCCTGTTCTTTAATCTATTAGCTTAATAAATCTGCTCCATTACCATCTCATTTGTAGAGGCAGACAGGAGGCTGTGCAACACAGCAGATGCAGGAGTTAAAAAAACCCAACAAAATAGTACAGGAGGAACCTAAACAAATGGTTTTCACTTGCTTGTATCTGCAGTCTCTGAATGCATGCATGGAGCTGCTGGGGCAAGCCAAAGCAGTAGTGTGGTAGCCTAAGATTACCATGCCCTTCCAAGCAGAGTTCTCCTAGCCACTGTGGCCGCCCCAACGCACCTTTAGACTTTACATGGGATCATACAGTGGTAGAGAACTGGGTCATACCTAGACATCAAACCACAGAGAATCCTTCCCCAAGTAAGGTAAATATTGCTCAGTAGGTCTTGTGAATAAAAAGTCCTCCTGAGCTCTTCATGACTCTGCCAGATATACTTCGCCAGGCTTTGGAATGCTCAAGGTGAAAGAGCAGGAATTCCAGATGTGTCAGCTGTTTCATTGGTCTTCATGACTATACAGCATTCTCCACACTACCTACAACAGCATGAAGGAAGGAGCAATCAAGGCCAGGTCCTAGCAGCACAAAGCCACTCAATTCTTCTGTGGTGGTTTGGGAGTTTTCCCTGCACATACTTGAATTACCAGGCTAACTCAAACAGCTGGAGTTAAAATGAAGCTATATTTACAGCACTGCAAAACTTACAAGCATATACATACAATATATAAAAGTATTTATAATTATATACAAATTAGAAATAATACAGAACTTCAAAACCCCTCCCAAACAGTAAGACTGCCCAGGAGGGTTTCCAACCACCTCTCCTCCTTCTTCTCACCCCTCGTTATCTCAGAAATAACCAAATAAACCCTCATTGAACGTTTACGTGGTTAATTTGCAGGTAAGCAGAGGTGAGATGCCAGAGCAAATAAGGAAATTACTAAATCAATTTACATAGGTTTTCAGGCAGAGTTAAGGCAAGACACAGCTAGGCAAACAGACTAAAGAGTGAGAGGTTTTGTTACTGTTATGAGTATTTATGTCTCCCAGCAAAACCAATGGGTGATATACACATCAATATTATTTTCTTTTCACAGCCAATGATCTAATTTCCGCTTATTAAAATATTCCAATTAGCCTCAAACCAGCACATCTTCCCAGCACATTCTGGTGATGGGATTGTCACACAGAAGCTACCCGGAATCAAAAGAATGGCAAGCCCCATACTCTTTTTCCACCAGCTGTGTCAGTATGAGCAAGGCACCTCCTAGATACTTGATCTATCTTTCTGGGAGGCACATTCCCCAGACAAGGTTATGTAGGACACTAGGGAGGACATGCTGCAAAACCTGCAGGGTAGTCAACATTTTAACAGCAGCTGGTCAGCCTTCATGCTTGGTCTGTTAGATATTGTGCGCCTGCATACAGAATCATAGAATGGTAAGGTTGGAAGGAGACCTCAAGGATCATCTAGTTTTAACCCCCTGCCATAGGCAGGGACACCTCCCACTAGTACATGTATCTATATACATCTGTGTACATATAAACATCTGTATGGAATACCAGAGGAAAACACAGGAATGCTTAAAAACAACCTAGTTCAGTTAAACACATTCTGACATCTCCAAACTGTGCCTTTGAACTTCCACTGCCCAAAAAAAAAAAAAAAAAAAATATCACACTCCAGGACACAGTCTTCAAAGCGTGCCGAGTGCTCCACATAGGGTACTTTGCTGTGCAACGATTTGCAATTTCAGTGTTCTTTTACTATTTTAGGCATAGGCTAAGCATAAACATTGCATCTTGTTCCCAGCTGGGCCCATTCTTCAAATTAAATCTTCTGGTAAACTTTTGAAAAAACCTTGATGACTGTTAAAAGGTATACACACTACTCACTACTAGATGGGGAAAAAAAAGTATCTTCTAACCTGCATTAGTAATTTTTGTCCTGTCTGTACAACTGCAGACAATTCTGGTAGCCTTACAAGTACATACTTAAGCCTAAGCATCTCCAGGAAATTGTTTAATAGTGATAAATGAACAAAAGCCATGCAGAATAAAAATGGAAAATCGACTCACACTGAAATTATACATTACAGAATTAACTCTGAAAGCATGCTGTAATGCCAAATTTTATCCATGTAGGCGAATCTCACAAGTTTGGGCCAACATCTGGCTTCTTATCTGAACTTTCCAAGCTGCTCCTTGGTTATACAAAACTGGCTTGGATATTTTAAGAGAACAAGCTCTTCTCAAATTTTCCAATACTTTCTGTCTTCAGGGATGCCAGAATTGCTGCAAGAATTACTTTTTCCTGGCACTTTGAATTGGACTGATTCAGACCTCACTGATAGCATATGCTACAGGATAATTTATAGCAGGAACAATCCTTTAGTTAGGAGTAGAGGCTTTGTTATGCCAAGCCAACCCAATCTGATAACCTGCTGACAGCAGCCATTAGTCCTCCAGAGCAAAAATTGAAATTAAAAAACTCGATAACCCCAAAACAAACAAAAAAATCCACTACCATAAAACCCAGCAAAACAAACAAGGAAAACTGCTTGACAGAGTCCAGTGCAGAGCCACAAAGATGATTAAGGGAGTGGAACATCTCTCTTACAAGGAGAGACAGAGGGAGCTTGGGCTCTTTAGCTTGGAGAGGAGGAGTCTGAGGGGTGACCTCATTAATGTTTATTAATATGTAAAGGGTGGGTGCCAAGAGGATGGAGCCAGGCTCTGCTCAGTGATGCCCAGTGACAGGATAAGGGATAATGGATCACAGGATGTTAGGGATTGGAAGGGACCTCCATAGATCAAGTCCAACCCTCCCGCCAGATAAGGACCATAAATCTAGCTCAGGTCGCACAGGAACACATCCTGGGTGGAAGTTGAGGCATATGAAGTTTCATGTAAACACGAGGAGGAATTTTTTTCACTGTAAGGGTGACAGAAGACTGGAACAGGCTGCCCAGGGTGGGCTGGGAAGTCTCCCTCTATGGAGATATGCAAACCCCCCTTGACACATTCCTGTGTGATCTGCTCTAGGTGATCCTGCTCTGGCAGGGGGGGTTGGACTGGATGAGTTTTCAAGCCCCAGACATTCTGAGATTTTGTGATTCTTCGTAAATCATGATTACAAAGTCACAATAACCACCAGTGGAGCAGCCAGCTCTGTGTGCAATTCTTAGTACCCATACTTTTTAAACTAATCAGTACTAAACCCCCAGTCATATCTATAAACTACTGCAGACAACAGTGGATGTTCCTCTTTACAGGGACAATTAGATGTAAAATTCATTTACTCACTGGACTCACTTAAAAACACCAAATTCTACCAGATTGCTGGTAGTCCTCTAGATCAGGATAGAACCAGTTTATCAAAGAAAAGAAGTGGTCCTCCATTCTTCCCAGAGAGAACCTAACAGAGTATTATACAGAAAGAAAAATTAATGTAGTGGTAGGAAGAAAACCAGCAGTACTAATTTAAAGAGGTGCAAGATGAGCACAACCAAGCTGGATTAATGCACTTTCTGAAGGAATGCTTAATTTCTCTCAGCTTGCTGATTTCCTTCAGAATAAATTCAACAAAATGTCATAGTCTCTTCTCTTACGATTTTCCACTTCAAATGGACAAAGTGGGAAGTTAAAAAAAACTGGCACCGAGTCACCAGATTAGGAAATTTTGGGACTCAAGTTACACTTAAATAAAAGGAGAGTCATTCTTAAATCGGTATTGTAAATATTTGTCAGTGTCTTCCCAGCCTGCCCTCCAACAAACCACTCAAGCTGAAGACAGTCAAGCTGTCTCCAATTTCTAAAGCAGCCACTATGAATCAGAAAAAAAACCTATTCCACCCCATCCAGCAACAACATACCATCCTGGAGTCCTGACAACTCCTCCTATTCAGCAGTAATCTTACATCTAATTTATATCAGCTCTGGTTTATTCTGAAATGCAACAAGAAATCCAGTGGAGGAAAGACTGTTAAGACATCAAGCAGCCCAGTCTGATGTATGATGGTATGTTACTGTATAATCATATATTCAGTGGGCTCTTTAAGCAGACCTTTCATTGACTGACCTACCTCATATCTGAGGAGAGGAACACAATAATATTAATTAGTATACAATAACACCATAAAACCAAGTAAGTTAAAAATTCCAACCTCTTTATATTCTTGGAACCTCCTTCCAAAAATATATCTTAATACCAAAGAAACTGATTCAATCCAAACCTAAGCAAACATGACATCTCGGACTGAAGAGCTACTGGAACTGATTCAAGGCAACAGTCTTTCCCCTGACTGTGATGCATTTTGGATTATGGTCCTTGGCCCTTCTAATCTGTTTGTGCATTGGCCACAACTTCAGCAAAGCTGCACACACCTTTTAGGTTGCTCTTCGCATTTTGGCAAGTATTCAGTGCTGTGCCTATTACAGAACTCAGCAAAGGAAGAGGGCCAAGAAACTGTCCAAGAATACCTTTTGTTATTGTTGTTGTTGATAATGGCTGGCACTTAAATCAGGAAAACATCCCAAGTTTGCTGCTTTCTAGCTTTTCCTCCAGAGGAGGATCCAACATGAGTTCAAGGACACAAATTAACAGAGTCAGTGTAAACTGGGTAATATTTCCAGCCCAGCCCGCTGTGCCCACCACAGGAAAGTGTCTTCCATCACTTCCCTCCTCCCCTGTTGCATGATGAGAAAGGGATACAAGATGCTATAGCATGTTTGACATAACAACAACATACATGTCAGCTGCCAGCAAGATAAATGCTCACATATTTCCTGGATCACAGGCTAAGGATCGAGTAAGATCTATTAATTCATGCAGTCCATTTCACTCCCTATGGGCATCCAATCCAAGCTAGCAGAGAATGTGGTCTGCTGGAAAGGACAGAGTCAAAGAGAAGTTGAGAAGTTCACTCCAAGCACAGGAGTTGGTCTGCTAACTGAAAAGCCTTCTTTCTAAAACCTCCACCACAATCCACAGGACAGTCCAGCTCAGGAAGATGTGACCCTGAGCTGCCAGTCTTGCTGATCTTGCTCGGCTCTCTGTGACCTTTACAAAGCCCCAAGCAACAGCACTACCAGCATTTTTCATGGAAGATTATTTAGCCTCATTCCATCCAGAAGCTTCTCTTGATGTTCAAGTTGCCTTCTCTTTTGCAGCCCATTAAGTCTAGCTGCATCCTCTTGCAAGGCTAAGTGTATCCACAACTGAAACTGTGGTGTCTTTGCTTCTTAGATAGTCTATCTATATTACTTTTTATTCAGAAAACAGTCTCTTTGCTCTTCTCATCAGTTATTTCCCTTCTTTCTCAAACTGTCAATAGCCAGGTGTCCTATATTTATGCCAGGGACACAGATGCATCCACGCTGCACAAAAAGTCTGTTATTCTCTATTTGTAACAAGGATATCATGGACAACTGAGCTGCCTTGTCTTACTGTGTCACTGCAGCAGCCATGCCTGACCACAAGCCCTTGATTTGTTTCACCCCTGTGATTTTAAGTATGCTCTTTCACACCCAATACACACGTTAACCTATCATTCACTTTCTTCTCTCACTTCCATCCCTCAAGTCTCCTCAGATTGTTCTGCACCATCAGTCTGTCTGCAGAGGGACAGTTCATCACCAATAACTGCAGACACCCAGGTTTTACACATGAAAAGGTAAAACGCACTGAGCTCTTCTGATGTCTTTCATGTTCTTTCCTTGGTTGTCATCATCCTGGCTTCTACATCACAGCATGACTACGCATAAATATATTTTATTCATATACTGAAGACGCATCACCAAGTTTCCCCAAAGAGCTGCTGCTTTTGTCTGCTTACATGAGTGGCAGTGCTAATACCCAATACCTTTCGGATCACAACTGTGCCCCAAATCACTCATCAGTCTCCCAAGAATATTGAATTTCAGCCTAAGGAACACAAAGGAGTGTATTGTAGCTAGCTGAAGGGCAGGAAGAGATTTGGGGTTTACAGTTTCTGTGACTCCTCCAGCAGTCACAGGGTAATTGTGACAGAAAGTAAACATCTTTCAAGTGAAAGCAGCTTGGAATAAAAATCATGGCCCCTTTATTTTTCCTGCACCTGTCTTTGTTTCAGATGCATAATGGTTACAAAGAACAATCTTCAACTCGGTTGTCCAAGCAATGGAATGCCCAGCATTATTATGTGGCATTTTCCAAGTTAGCTGTCAGTTTTCCTTTAGCATTCTGCACTGACCACACAGTTTAGCTCATATGGAAATTTTAAATGCAAATGTATTTGAGAGGTGGCATGACAGAAGAGTATCGGACTTTTTACCTCACAACACAGCTCCTTGCTCAGCTCCACTCAACTCCCTTTTCCTCCCCCCCTCCCATACACACACATTTTGTAGCTACTAAAATAAAGGTTACCTGTTAGTTTTTCCCTATTATAAGAGTTTCCCTGGCCTTTCTGCTTAAACAGACCTAACCCACTGTTTAAATAATGCTTTAAAATCACCTACAACTCCAGTTCGAGAAGTAGAGTGGGCAAGCAATTTCTTTAATAGCAGGGAATAACAGTACTTAATTCAAATCACACCCATACAGTATTTTCCATCTTCCAAAGGCTAGATATGCACTAGCTAATCAATCAGTGGTTTCTACACACCCCAGATTCGCCACTCTTATCCAAAGAAACCAGAGGCAAAGAAAACAGCACCAAGAGGATGTGCTTCTGCACAAGTATTTGTCATTTTCTTGTCTCGTTGTGTTCAGTGTCAGTGAGTCTCCAGCCACAGATGTAGTCAGGTAATTACCAGCTCTCATAACTTAACAATTGCTTGAGAGACTTTGTGCCTCAGAGAGGCACATTTTTCATTCACCTTCCTATGAAAGCATATATCTAGTACTTATGTTGGAACACATCAAACACAGTTAAGAATCAGAACCAGACCAAATCATTCCTCTTCTGGTAGAAGGATGTACTTGCTCATGCATGTGACCAACCACTTCGGTAAATCTAGGTGCAACCTGAGCACAGCTCAAGTTTGCTCTGAGCTACGTAAGATCAGAATACATTCTAGAATTATAATGCTGCTTTTGTGCAGCATAAAAACTTTAATTTTCCCTTTAAAGAACACCTTTTTGGCTTTCATTTGTGGTTTATTAGCAAACACACGTGTATGGGTGATACTTTGAAGGAAAATAAGTAGGCCAGGAAGTCAGTGGTTACGAACGGTCAAAGCCTCCAACTGTGGACCAATCTACCTTGTTGCAGTTAATATCCATTGCAATATTTAATTCTATTGTTGAAACAGGAGATACTATTTTTAGCTATTACCTATTGTTTGTGTTCAGAGATTAAGTGCCACTTACAGTACTATTACCAATCTTGCATTTAATCATGTGTATTTATGGAGCTGTTCATTAATCCTGTTGGCTTTTACATTAAAAGAATACCCAATTAAAGTGATTTTACTGGCTTTCTTTATCGTGGCTACATTTTACAACTAAAATTCTATCTGTCATAAAAATTAAAAGGAAATGCCTATTAGAATGGAAATGGGGGAAGTATGGCTATAGTCCAAGGATCAGCTTTTTTGAAGTGATTTTCTGAAGTGCTGAAGACTCAGAGCAAGGCTTGCACAGATACACTCCCCTCAAGGTTACCCAAAGAACTCTGGATACAAAAGTTTGAGAAATGAAGAGACAGAGCTGCAAATCTATCATTTTACTCTAGAACCAGCATGCGAGCCTAGGAACATCCAAAATCTGTCTCTCTCTTGGGTAACGAGTACTTTCAGAGAGTCCTCTTACACTGCCTGCTTTGGAGTGCCTATTTCACTGTGTATCCACTGAGAAGACATGGAACTCTATATTCCCAGAGTCTTCCCCTAATTAGATCATTAATGAGAAAACTAAACATGAAGCATGAAGTCATTCAATCAAAGGTATATATTATAAATATGAAGTCCTTCCAACACGTGTTTCAGAGTTAAGTCACATATTGACAGTCTACCATAGAGTTGTATGTACTATTCAGCTGACTCCCAGAAGTTTTAGATACACTGTGCTTTGGTTATAGGACAAATCACAAAGAAAGAACAGTTCTGCTAGGCAGCACCACAGCTCTACATCCAACCATGCCCTAGATGCCAAGTGTGTCCATCACTATATAGCCAGCCCATATTCAGCTATTTCTTTTATTGAAATGGCAAGAAAGCTGCCTAATAATCATCTGACAGTCTTCCTCTTTTTTCTGAAAAGCTAATACATGTGTGAGATAAAATCAATGCTTTTCATTTCTTCTAAATCAAGCATCAAAATCTAGTTTTAGATCTATCTTTTCATTATTAATCAATATGCTGGTAAACACAAAACTTATTGTTTCCTGTAATTTAAAATGAAATGCTCCAAAGTACATCAGCTGGAAAGGATGAACAATAAAAAAGCTAGATCATTTCCTTGATCCTCTTTCTAAGGCTGTCTCTGTTGTTGCTTTTACAATATTAAAACACTGACAGACACCCAACTTAATTTATTCTTTAAGACAAAAAAGCCACCAGACCCATATCAACCATCATTTAGGAGCTACCAAAACTAACAGCGACCACACACACGTGCACCCAGAAACTGAAATAGGTGAACCCATCTTCTGCAAAAGCTATCAGAGATCGCATACACTTCAGGGTGGAAACATGCAAAATCATTCTGCAAAAAACCTTACTCGTGCACAGAGATCTTACTTGCGTGAATAGGCTCACAGCAGTCAGCCCACAGGAATCAGAGTCAACTCCAGTTACCTGAGCTAGCTATTTCAAGCTGGGAAAAAAAAAAAAAAAAGGGAGGGGGGAAAAAAAAGAGGAGATGAGCGTCTGCACAAACACGAATTTCATATTCGCATAGCGTGCAAATAAGTGCGAGCCCGAGGTCTAGAATTAACACAAATCATCTTAAAGGGCTACAAAGGCTGAATTTCATCGCACTTGGCAGGAATAAACAAAGCCGGGAGCCCCCACACACACCACGGAGACCGTTCCTCAGCAGGTTCACCTGCCTCTCCAGATACTCTTCACCTCCCACCGACCCACGCCCCTTGGGTGGAAGGAGAGGTCCCCAAAGCCCCCGGCATCGCACCCCATTCTTACAGGCGCCGTGCCCGCAGAGGGGTGGGGGAGAAACCGGGACAGACCCACTTTCCCTTCCCCCAGTTTTCCGGGGCGAGCCTCGGGCTGAGCACAGAACCGGTGGCGGCAGCGTGGCCCCTGCCGCCCCCCACTCACCGTGCGCGACCCTGCCCGGTGCCGACTGCCGGGGCAAGGAGCCGGAGGCCTGGTCCAGGAACGTGGGTGCGCCTGGAGGCCCCGCAATAGAAAGGGGCTGGTGGGGCCAATGCCACCGCCCGGGAAAGCGGCGCGATGCATAATGCGCGGCCGCGGGAGCTGCGCCGGCGGGGCGGAGGCGGGGCGGAGCGGGGCGGGGCGAGCCGGGGCTGGGGTTGGAGCTGGAGCTGGGCTCCCGCCGCGCCGCCGGGAGGGAGTCCAGGGCAAAGGGACACCTCGAAACCTCCAAATCCACCAACCCTCACCCGTGCCGTGGACCCCCAGTATAATTACCGGCAGCTTCTTCCGTCCACGCCTGCCGCTGCTTCTCGATGGCGAGAGTCGGTGTCGTGTTTCCCCGGCCCGGGTGCCCGCCACCTGGGAGCAGAGCTTGGCGGTGGGTAACGGCAGATCCGGTGTCAGCGCCGGCTGGCAGGTGAGCGGCGGCCGGTGTGGGATAGCTCCGCGCTGAGCTTGTTCGTGCAGCCTCCGAATTGTCCAGAGGATCAGCTCCCTGGCCAATGAGCTCCCCTCTCCCCGCTCCAGCTTGCTGCTGGATTGCGGCTGCTGGGGAGTGAAGAAACGGAACCACACGCAGGCAGCGAAGCGCACGTTGAATTCCTACGAGAAAGACGCAGATTGAGGCACAAGTTTGATGGAAGCAAGATTACAAAGGAGCCCGTCCACGAGCATGAAGCGACGGTGCCATTTCTCAAGGAGAGCCGATGTCTCTCCAGAAGCTCCGGAGCTGGCAACCCACTACGAAATCCCACACCGTGCTCCATCGGCAGGGGGACTCGCGTGGGCAGAGGTCCCGGGCCAGGATTTCGCTGGAGCATTGAAATCCTGGTCATGGACAGCATAACTGACTCTTGCTAACTGAAGTTTGCTTTGTGGCTGTGTATCTGCAAAAACTTGTGGTTTTGCCTGGTCTATTGTTTGTAGTTTTAATTGGAGTTACGGGATTTAAAGTACGCCCTGCAGGGTTTTTAACCGAAGCCACATCAAGTCATAGCTTGCTTGGGGGTATCTGACAGGCACGCTGCTTTGCTTTCCTACCCTTTTCAGTTGTCCAGTTACCTGCCAAGAAGCAGACTCCAATGATGACTGGGTAACACCATTCCACATCATGTCACAGTACTGTAGGCTTCAAAATACACAGTCTTCTGATCTCAGAAGATGCTGCTAATGCTTCTCTTGTGTCACATTTCAGCAGAAGCTGAACATCAATAACTTACTATATTGATTCGGTTTGCATTTGATCTATGGTGACTTAGACTGGTAATACTAGATGAAGGAACCTAACAGAAAAGGGTTGTGCGAAGAAGTCCTCCTTCACGGTGTTCAGAGCAGACTGTCGCACTTTAAAATCAGTTAAAGTACAGTGTTGTCTATTTTCTAACCTCATGACGACAACACTTAATGAGTCAGCACTGGGCAGAATTTGTCCTGTCTTTTGCAATTAAACAATGAAACAATGAAGTTCATGACTAAGTAGTCTTGAGAGCCACATAAACATATAAAGGTATACCCCTGCATAGAAGAAAGCCGTGATCAGCTTAACTGACCCAGAAATCTGGAGAAGACAACTTTACCCTTCTAAACCCAAGGTGGAGGAAGAGGAATGAAAGGAATGTCCCCAAATGCCCTTGTGCCTAAATGCAAAGAAGAGTTAATCTGAGGATCAGGGAGCAGTTTCTTCTCCAGATCTGATTTTTTTTTTTTTTTAAAGCAGTAGGTCTCTAGGTCAAACTAAAGCCGTTGGATGAGACATTTTCATCACTGCTTTCTTCTAAGTTGTCTCCACTTCAGAAAATCTAAACCAAATGATTAAAATGCAATTAAGATGCAAAGGAACCTGAACTAGGTCTTTGACCCATAAGTGCTGCAGAATCACTATTAAACAATGCCTTTCTTTTTTTTGGGTATTTTTGGTTGTTTGTTTTGGTAGGAACTGGTATCTGAATTTGTCATCAGAAGTCTCAAATACATTCATCTATTTATTTAACAAAGCAAAAATATACAGGTTACATTCTACCTGGAAGTTTTCCAAAAGTCTTGCTTTAAAAACTGCATACTACCTAGCAAGCATAAAAATAAGAGGATCATAACTTCAGCTGAATGACCAATCCCTCTGCACTTCTCCACAGCCTCTCTTCCATCCAAAATAGCATGGGCACCTAACCCCTTCTGTTATCAGCTTCTTACAGCATCAGAGCTTCATTTTGCAGCATTAATTTGTGATTACTCTGGGCAGGTGAAACACCACACCAGCATGGTATCTTAGTGTGAGAAACATTTAGCTGTTTTTAGTTTTCACAACAGTGAAAAATACCAAAGGATTCAAATTATCCTCAGTGCCAGATGGAGAAATATCAGTCAGAATATGCTCAAACCCTTTGCTGACAGCCAGATGCACCCAGTTGCTTCACCCAAACCCCCCACATCACTAGCCACTTTTTCCTACTAAGATTTCATCTGTATACTTATTTTTTACTAGTATGAGTACAAGAGGTGATGAGAAGAGTTGGATACAGCATAGCTACACTGAAAACAGTTCTAATACGGAAACAGCAACAGTTCAGGGAGAGTATCAACTGATTTTATTTCTCCCCATCAGTTCAATACCAATGTAAATTCAAGAAGCAGACTGAGAGTATTGTAAGTGTAAGAAGCCCAGATGCCCAGGCAGCAGAACAGACTGGTGTAGAGTTATCTGTACATAGGAAACAATTGTTAACTTTTCCCTATATTAAAGGACACACACAGAGAGAAAGCAATCCCTCTTCAGTACTCATATAAAACTAGAAACAATCACAGAATAAATTTGGCTGGAAGAGACCTTTAAGATAATCAATCTAACTGTTAACCCAGCACTGCCAGGTCACCACTAAACCATGTCCTTCAATGCCACATCTCCATGGCTTTTAAACCCCTCCAAGGATGGGGACTCCACCACTTCAACCAAAGCATTCATAGGGAGGCAGCAGAAACCGAATCAACAGGCAGCTCAGCCCCATTCTCTGTTCCTTCTCAGAGTCAGTTCTATTTTCCTGTTTGAAAACACACTTCCAGCAAAATAAGAGGTAGGGAAAGCCAGCCAGCTGGGGTGGTGATGCTGGAGGATCCCCTCACTGATCGTCACCTCTTTGCAAAGAAGGCTTTGTTAGCAAGCCATGTGTGACAGCTGGCAGGGCACACACACACTGCAAAAGGCCAAACTGCTGCCTTGCATGTGTGATAGCTCTTGGTCAGCTGTCGTGGGAGGCAGAAATTTGTATGTCCAGAGCAGATTTCTTTGCCTGAGGGAGTTTGTCTAGCAAAGTGTCTGTGAGAAATAGCAAGGCAGCTACACCTCACAGGATGAGCCAGGGCTTTTGGCTCACCCTCCTTTACTGTGTAATGGGGCTGGAGACATTGCTGTCCCCTCTGCTCCTCCATTTCTCAAACCTCTGTTGCACTCTGCATTGGTCCAGACTGCCTCAGTCTTGCTGGCTGACAGGTAGTGGGACTTTCCTGATTATGCAGAGTATTTGATTGCTTCCTCAAAATAGAACAGCTCTAAGAGCAACAACAACAAAAATAAAGTATTTTAAATCTCAAAAAGCGTGGAAGGAAGTAAAACTAATTTCCACACTGCTCTGCTTCAGGTACTGCAGGAAATGATGCAGGTGGTTACTTGCTGTCATGCTCTTGCCTTTCTGAATCACTAACTCACTGTGGTCTAGGGAACCAGGTTATACAACTTCTTTGGTCATCTCTTCTAAGATTTTAGGTGATAAATAAATTGGGACCACTGTTTACTTCATAACTGGATCAAATTTGACTGTTACTTCCATGACCACGATGGCATATAGCATGTTTGCTTTGCTGCTAAGCAGTTGCCTGTCTACTGACAGAACCTTATCTAACTTCCATATACTTCATATTCCTGCACTAGATGACCAAAGGGAGGAACAGCATCACACACAAATAGACAAAAATGTGGTTAAAGCCAGCAGCAGCTCTTAAGTTACATCACCAGGTTTATGAGCTGTTTCCTTCTCACATGTGACGTCATCAAGGAGACTTGATTAGATGGCAATAATCAACCAACATATTTGGAAGTGACAGGGCCACTCCCAGCAGCAATGTTCATCGAGGCAGCCTGAGTGACAGCATTGAAAGCTTAGACAAGCAGTGAGAAAAGCCTGCATGAGCTGTGCTGAGCTGAGCTGCCAAGCTCTGAGACAGCTCTGCAAAATGTACGGTCACCCATGTGTCACTAGAGACTTGGGTGCTTATGCTCTCGGGCTGCCAAAGAGAAGAGATTGGTGAAGTTAATTTCAAGCCAGAATTTCCTGGTGCCTAGAGACACTGAGGGAGCACTTTTTAAGCTATCTTAGCTATGGCAGCAGAAAGAATATGTGGCACTTTTGGAAGTGTAGGGCTTTTTTTTTTTTTTCTTCTTCCTCATAAATTTTTTTTTCTTCCTCCATAATTATCAAAACGAGTGTGAGCCTATCACATCCTGAACTAAGAGCTGCAAAGCAAATTTGTGGATGTAAGGAAATTCACACTAGAACAAGCACAGCAAACCACAGGGGTGTAGAAAGGATGAGTTAATGGGAAAAGGTTGATGTCCTAATACTGGGTAAAGGCTGTGGAAAACTATCAGCTCACACCGTCAAAGACTATGACTGCCAGAGAACGTTCTCAGTTAGGATGTAGCATGCCCACTCTGGGCAACTTCATTCCACATATATAACTGGAGGCAGAAATTTCCCTCCCTCTGCAAGAACAATACCTCGCCAACCATTAATTTTCCTAAACAATGAAATAAGAGCTCAGATGAAGCTCATTTTTCACTAACTGCTTAAAATTAGTATGAGGGTGAGATTACTTTTATTGCACACAGTTATGGGCACTGTGTGAGCTTGTTTTACATATCCCTGCTGTTTCATCTCCTCAAATTGCACAAGGGGTTGTTGTCAGGGGAGCTCAGAGATGGGAAGCTCAGGGGAGGTAAAGACAGGCCACAACCATATAATTTTAAATAGGTCTTGTAGTATGAAGGTACGGTTGCAGACAGTGAAAAAAGAAACCTACACGGGCAACCAAGGTGCAAGTAGAAAGTTTCTCAGCTATAGGACAGCTGGGATCAAGACCTCTAACTTCTGATTCTTAATGGAGCCACAGGACTTTGGCTTCCTTGATGGCTTAAGTGGGTCAGAAGTAGGATGCTTGTCTCATCCTTGTTACCACACCCCGTCTCTAGCCGCAAAGTATATACTACTTATTTAACTTAGCATGGGAAGCCTTTTTTTGATTGTGTCTTGGCTAAGAAAATTGTACACTGTAGATGCCCTTTTCATCTGAAAAGGAAAGATCTCTGATTGAGGATGAGCTCAGGTAACTAATTTTTTTTTCTTTTCCTTTTTTTTTTTTCCCATGAGCTTGGTGGGCTTTTGTTATCAACCTTAATAAAGCATTTAGGAATGGAATGGAATGGAACCTGATTTCATTCAAGAATGCCAAATGCTTCAGTAACATTAATTAATTATCTCTCTCAAAGCATCCAGTTGAGCTACTGATAGTTAATTTGCAAAATAACTGCAATAGGTAAACCAGGAAAATACATGTAAGCATACTTACACCACAACAGATGTCAAAGCAGGTGTGAATTGCTGAAGGGCATGTAGCAAAACAGCTATGCACCACTGATGTGTGTCTTAGACATCCTGCTGCTTCTCAGTCGATCAAGAACTTTTCAGCTCAGGTTATTTCCACATTCTCGTAAGTTAAATGAAGTACAGCAATAAATGGCTGCCACCAAGGACTCAGCATAAACAAGCAGGTTTAAATATTAGAACCATTTCTTATTTTTTGATTGTTTTGGCCAATAACGTTTTGACTTGACGGTCAGCAGAGAAGCAAAAGGAACTGCAGTTCAGCTGACACTCCAAAACGCAGCATCACTGATGATGCAATTCAGTGCAATGTCAGCCCTGAGCACAATGACTGGTAGCAGTACTGCCATACTCCACAGAGATGCCATCTGGGATCTCTGTTCTTTCTGAACTTAACATTGCTTAAACAAACACTTAGGTGAACTCTAGCAAGAGGTCACAGTCCCAAACCCACCATCCCAGATATGAGAAGGCTATGAACTACAGAGGGAAGAGAGGCTATCCTTCCTCCTGTTTTTATCTTAGCTTCTAAAGTAACCATAATTGGGTAAATTTTAAATGAAGTTTCGTTAGGAACAGAGTCTCAAATCCATATGGAAACATTTGATGCTAATCACTGAGGCTGCCCTGAGAATACACGATGCACTGGAGGACCGAAAACATGATGCCAGGTCCTGGCCATGCAGACTATCTCATGACTTCCTCAAAGCAGAACAGCTCCAAAAGCAACAAAATAGATTTTTTTTTTTTTGTCTTAAAAAGTGTTGAAGTAAGTTCAAACCTGTTTTCTGTTTTTGCACTGCTCTGCTGCAAGTACTGCAGGGAATGATGAGGAACATTTCTTGCTGCCATGTCCTTCCCCTTCTGAATCAGTAACTCACTCTGGTCCTCCTCTTTCCACTCACTGGGAATTATGTTATAGAAATTCTCTGGCCACCCCTCCTAAGATGTTAGGTGACAAATAAATTTGAACTACTGTTTTATTTTACCACTGAATCCAATTTGACTGTTCCTTCCAGGCTGTGATGCCATGTAGCATGTTTTGCCCTGCTACTAAGCAGCTGCCACATTCCATGACAGTGCTGCCTGCATTTCCTTGATTCTTACACCTTGTAATATCATTAGGAGTTTGTTAAGTGCTAAGGGACTTTGTCAAAGAAGAAACGCTACATAATTATAATCATTAAATCTTCCAGAACAATGTGACACTCGGGAGCAAGCATGAAATGGCACAGAGACTTAAAGGAAAAATGTTTGGCTAAGGCAGACACTTGTATCATTTACAGTGATTTCATGTTCTTACCAAAATATTTTCATTATAGTATTTCTAACTTTACATTTCTTATGTGTTTTTAAAAATTTATTACACTGCTGAGGTGCTACTCAAGAGCCTGTTTTTTTTTTTTTTTTTTTTTTTTTAAGTACTGTTTTTAATACCCTGAAGATCAAACTCACACTCATCCTATGCAACAGATTTAAAATATTAATAGCGGCACACTACTTATGCCATAGGGAATAATATACCATTGTGAACCTCGTGATAGAATCATAGAATCATACAATCAGCCAGGTTGGAAGAAACCTCCAAGCTCATCCAGTCCAACCTATCACCCAGCCCTATCCAATCAACTAGACCATGGCACTAAGTGCCCCATCCAGTCTTTTCTTGAACACCTCCAGGGACGCCGACTCCACCACCTCCCTGGGCAGCACATTCCAATGCCAATCTCTCTCTCTCCGCGAAGAACTTCCTCCTAATATCCAGCCTAGACCTCCCTTGGCACAACTTGAGACTGTGTCCCTTCAGTTTGTTGCTGGTTGCCTGGGAGAAAAGACCAACCCCCACCTGGCTACGACCTCCCTTCAGGTAGTTGTAGACAGCAATGAGGTCACCCCTGAGCCTCCTCTTCTCCTGACTAAACAACCCCAGCTCACTCGTCCTCTCCTCATAGTGCTAGATGTTAGATTAGGTGCTAGACTAGGACTAATAAAATTATAATTCAGACATATTTGCTCCCTTATACCCAGTATAAGGTCTGCTAAAAAAGACAGATCTTCCAAAAAGATAGCCACAAAAAGATGTGAAATTTCTGTGATGCTCCGATGGCATATCCTATTTTGTCTTTGCATAGCTGTTCCTGATTTCAACATGTTTAAAAAAAAAAAAAAAAAAAAAGA
>WBNM01019832.1:77881-113573 GCA_013399055.1 Ramphastos sulfuratus
AAGAAAGAAAAAAAGAGAAGAAAAAAAGGTTTGATCTCTTGTGGTAGTTTGGGGGAGGGCCCAGGTTCCCTTAGGAAGACCACAGAGTTGAAGTCCCATCTCGGGGGACAGACCTGGTCACCCCAGGATATTGTAACACTGTTATTCTATTCTGCTTGCTGGTATCACAGCTTATAAGGCAGTGCCTGGCTGATATGGCTCTCTTTTGCTCTTCTCTTCCCCTCCTTGACTCTCCTCCCTTCACTCCCCTCTCCGGGCAGAGCACATCCCTCCTTACCTCATGGTCTGTGTGTGGGAGATGGCTTCGAGCCGGCAGGGAATTGTGAGCTGCCTCATGCGGCCTGCTGAGGCCTTGCAGGCCTAAGCTGGGAAGGGCAGTTCTGGGCTACTCTCAGGCCTGCTGAGGTGGGAAGGGTGGAGGGTTCTAGATGGCCTTAATCTGATAGATTTGGCCTAGCTTGTGGATGTATTCATTCTACCTGATTGCCTTTTGCATATGTGCTCCTGCAAATAGAATCTCCCTTTAAACCCCCAATGAGTGTGCAGCATCACAGAATCACAGAATCACAGAAATATGCAGGTTGGAAAAGCCCCTCAGGATCACCAAGTCCAACCTAGAATCCTACTCTACAAGATTCACCTTAAACCATATCCCCAAGCACCACATCCAAACGACCTTTAAACACATCCAGGGTGGGTGACTCCACAACCTCCCTAGGCAGCTCATTCCAGTCCATGACCACTCTCGCCATAAAAAACTTTTTCCTGATATCCAATCTAAACCTACCCAGTCTCAGCTTGAGGCCATTCCCCCTTGTTCTGTCTCCAATTACCTGTGAGAAGAGCCCAGCAGCAGCCTCTCCACGATGTCCCTTCAGGTAGCTGTAGACAGCAATGAGGTCTCCCCTCAGCCTCCTCTTCCTCGAACTAACCATCCCCAGCTCCTTCAGTTGCTCCTCATAAGATTTATTCTCCAGGCCCTTCCCCAGCTTCCTTGCCCTCCTCTGCACTCGCTCCAGCATCTCCAAATCTCTCTTGTACTGTGGTGCCCAAAACTGAACACAATACTCATGGTGTGGTCTCACCAAAGGCAAGTACAAGGGGACAGTCACCTCCCTACCCCTGATGGCCACAGCATTTTTAATACAAGCCAGGATGCCATTGGCCTTCTTGGCTGCCTGGGCACACTGCTTGCTCATATTTAGCTGCCCGTCTATTACAACGCCCAGTATCTTCATTCTTACTCCCCAAAAGGAGTATTTCTGTCCTCCAGTCCTGGGTAGCTCATGGCCCTAAGCTAGGACATCTCTCTTAATACATCCAGATGCATTGCTTGCCTAAGGACTGCCTGCCCAGGGCTGTTTAGATCTGCTCCACTTCATCTATACTTTGGCCAATGCTTGCAGCAGTACCTGTAGCTGACCTTCCTCCAACAGCAAATACAAATTAACTCAAATTTTACATATTTGTGGATTAGGAGTTTCTGGAATTTAAGCTACTGGTCTCTACTGGCTATATAAGGCATCAAGACAACATTACAGACACTTCTATACATATGCCTTCAGGAGAGAGGAACAATAGGTAGACTGGGAAAACTCCAGCTGCTCATGAGCATTATCTTTCCTAGGGAACAGCTAAAGACCAAAGTGGAATAAAGCAGAATGTCAGTAGGTAATCAGTTGCTCAATGAAGGTCCAAATTCTGCAAGCTTTGTATTTTCAGAATGTCCAGTGGCATATCCATGTGGACAGGTACATATGTGAGTATGTAGCATCCCTGCTTTAAGATTCTCTTTTTCTATCTTGGGTAATCCTGATCAAAACACCATGAAATTTTCCTGGAACGGCTCTGTGGAAGTGAAATATCCTTATTCACAGAGCACTGTACATTCACTAAGGAGTTTTTCTTGTTGATACCTTTGAGACAGTTCAAGGAAATTTAAAAGAGAAAGGCATTTATCGCTACAGAAAGACAAACAAACTATGTGCAAAGAGTAGGAAGAAAGGTTTGTGTGCCACCAGAATGGTAAACACTTGCCTGTGCAATTCAATTCTTTTAGAGAAGGCCTTTGTTCTGACACAGCCATTATCAGGCAACCAAAACATATGTGGGTACAAGCGCAACAATCCTTCTGCTTTTATGTAAACTGGGGGTTGCAGTCTCCTTTTAGCTGTGCATTTGCAAAGCCTTTCAAGCAACTCTACAGCCCACTACGTGCAAAATGAAAGCCCACTTCCTAGCAGGGTGGTTTTTTACTTTGTACCTTTGGAGGGACCCCTTTAAAATCGGAGACACTTGAGGAGCCACAAGAAGGAAAAGTCAAAGACAATGATTTAAAAGTCTGTCCCTCAGGCACGGCTGAAAGCTGGCTGCATGGAACATGCAGAAAAATAAGGTAGAAAAGCATACTAAAAACAATAGGCATAGATGAATGAGATGGGTGGAAGCAATAATAAGGGCATTTGCTAGCTCCTCAGTGCTCCAACAGTAGAAATCCTCTGTGCACTCCTCAGGAATGTGTTGCCCCTCCCAGTGAAGGAGCATTACCTGCCACTCACACAAGAGCAAGGTATGTTCTAAAGAATGGTTAGAGTTTCCACCCCCCACCTCGAACCAGAGATGCTATCTATGCCACATGCTTTGGTTTCTGCTCTAATAAATACCTTTGTTTAATGAATGCAACGTAGGGGAAGATTCCATGATGTAAAACACTGGTTAGACCAGCTACAAACCCACTGAAGAGTTTCAGAGTGATACTGTGTAACATTTTTCAAGTTCAACTGCACACTGACCTTCCTTTTTCTTTCCTGTGGCAGGTACCCATTTTCCATTCACTGTGCTTCTTTCTTACATGGACAGCATACACATCAGCATGTTTGTGAATACTGGGCAGAAAAGAGCTTCCTCTTTCTCTTCAAGAACTTTTCCTCTGCTTTTGCCAAAGCTTAGTGCTGGTGATGAGTCTAAATCCAGGAAGGAGGAGCACTAGAGGCAAATCTGGTAGCTGGCGCCTAAATAAGCAGGAGGAAATGTGCTTCCGCCTTGGTCAGAGCAAGATCAGTCCATACACAGCTGTGGAGAAGGGGAGGGAGAACAGAGCTACTGAACCAACCTTTGAAGAGCCACTTTTGTCTCAGAGGATGTGATTTGCTGGGAAGTGTATGAGAGAGGCAATATGGCTAATGCATCTGGCCTGGCCAACTTGAGGCAGCACAACGGCAGTAAACCTGGTCTGCCAAGGTCTGAGAAAATAAATATTCTTTTTTGCTCTTCAGAGCATCTTCCAGCAGCCTCAACCCAGGGCAAGATAATCAGTGTGCATCACACAAGTCACACAGTGGCAGACAGTTCCTCCCTTAAGGGGTGTCAGCTAAACAAAGAGCAGTAGTGAGGGGGAAAAAAGCTACGCAAGGAAGAGTTATTCTTTCCATCACATACTTCATTTGACCACTAGTTCAGGCCTCTGCCAGCACCCCCTATTTCCCAGGACAGAGGAAAGCCTAACTTGACACAAAACAGTGAGAAAAATTGAAGGCATATTTTGGGGAGACAGTTTCTCTCTGTCAAGAGATGTACAGTATCCTGATGAAAGCAAGAATTGAAGTGTCCACTGCTCTGCCATGATGAAGTCCCTTCACCCACACAGAGGAAGTCCAATCATGCACCTCAGAGGAGATCTGCAGAGACCAGGCACAGAGGATGGAAAATTACCTTGTCTTCGTGGTGATCTGATTCAGTTTCAGGATTTTCCCTTAAGTCTGGTAACATAAGAACAAGATGTCATTTACTACTATGCTAATTCATTTCAAATCAGGTCAGACTGCTAACTCATTTTATGAAAACCACCAATTGTTTGATAAGAATCCGTTCAGACCTTTTCTTTCACAGGGAGCTCCACAAAGGCAACCTAGAAGGCATTCATAAATAGAAAAAGTCAGTCTTTATTAGACTCAAACCCTGATTTGTGGGCTTTTTATATCAGAAGATGCCAAGTGACTAGGTAAAACAGCAGGTAAGAAAGAGAAGTACTTTAAAAGGTTTTAAAACAAAATTTCTATTGCTCATTGCACCCAAAGGCAGGCCATTGCTCTTAAAATTAATTTTGGAAGCTTTTGGTGGCTGCAACAATCTGCAGAGTCCCTTCAGGTCTCCAAGAAATTTTGTCTTGCATTAGCACAGAGCTCAAAGTGTGGTCACTGCTTCTCTCAGCAGTTTCTTGCTTCCTTACTGTGCTGCAAATTGCTGCACTTAAAGCCTTGCTGCTGCTTCCTCTGATCCACCCCATAATCCAGATGTCTCTCTCCCTTAGGCAGATTGGGCAGATTCATTTGCTTCCTAAGGGAAGGAGCATTCCTTTACCTTCCAGAGGCCTCTTCACCCAGCTACTCACTTCTTATAGGAAGATAATTTAGGAAGCAAGAACAAGCAAAATAGAAGCTGTCTGTCACAGATAGCTGTCACTGGAAGCAGATGGCAATTACCATTTGTTACTCCGAACTGTGCTAGGCAATCCAGTGACACAACTTGACTTCCTCACCTTTTCTTGTGGTCGTGATGTAGATACCCTGCTGCAAGGTCCTGCTCACAGGATATCACCAAGAAACTCATTTTCCAACACCCTTGGTATACACAGGAAGGCAAGAAGGGTGCACACAGTCGGGGATCAGCCATCAAGTCTGCAGGGCAGGAACAACTGATATGCTGCAGATGAAGATAAAAAGAGATGTCATCAGATCCTCCCACAAGCTAGACTTAGTAAATCTGAAGAGGAAATTTCAGTATGCAAAACTTGGAAAGAGGACAGTTCTAAAGAAAGCCACTTGCTCTGACAGCATTTTGAGGGTGGTGGGTGTGAGATCCAGTGTTGAGACACTGAAATTTTCAAAAGATTGGGAAGATGCTTCAGCCAGGAAACCCCAACAAATATCTGTTGGGAACAGACTCAGATCTGATTGAATCTATCAAAGGAGTCAGCTTTAAAATGGCATTACCATTACCTGCTGCCAGTAAGTGTTCTGGTAGAGTGGTATAAAACTGAAATGCATGTATTGAGGAGGAACACAAGTCTTACTCCATTAGATCTTATTTTCTGTCATGCTGGCGTCAGAGAAGGCTGCAGAATCAAACACCAGCACAATCCTAATTTTATTTCAGGAGGTTTTGCATGGTCATTCATGGCGTGTCTGTTTTGCATGCCAAAATAATTGTCAACAAAAGCCCAAGGACTGAAAGAGTAAAGAACAAACTCATCCTTGTTCTGCCAATAGTTCAAGATTTTAGTACTTCAGAGGGCATTCTTTCCAAAAAAGCACTTTTATTTTTAACCTATGCTGTACTAGTGCACGAGAAAATAATTCTCACCCAGGCAGCCACAGCATTCCCAACTTAACTGTACTATGAAGACCTCTGGAGCACCACCACAATAACTACAAAGTGGGTATTAGCTGTTCTATCTACACATAGAATCACAGAAACATCCAGGTTGGAAAAGTCCCTCAGGATCACCAAGTCCAACCTAGAGCCCTACTCTTCAAGATTCACTTTAAACCATATCCCCAAGCACCACATCCAAACGACCCTTAAACACATCCAGGGTTGGTGACTCAACCACCCCCTGGGCAGCTCATTCCAGTCCATGACCACTCTTTCCATAAAAAACTTTTTCCTAATGTCCAATCTAAACCTACCCAGTCTCAGCTTGAGGCCATTCCCTCTTGTTCTGTCTCCAATTACTTGTGAGAAGTGACCAGCAGCAGCCTCTCCACAATGTTCCTTCAGGTAATTGTAGACAGCAATTCTCTTTTTCAAACTAATCAACCCCAGCTCCCTCAGTCACTCCTCATAAGATTTATTCTCTAGGCCCTTCACCAGCTTTGTTCCCCTCATACAACACGTGCCATGTTGTCTCATGTTGAAACAGACTGGCCAGAAATTCTCTAGTCTGTTGTCCCCCCAAAAGCACCCCTGTCTGTCAGTAAGCCTTCTTTACAAGCAGTTCTTGTTGCGTGATGGAAAGAGTTCTTGCTCAGATCTAACAGCAAGATTTCTGCAAGGTGGCCTTGAAAGAACATCAAGAAATAAGAACCTTTTAGCATGCATGTATGCATGGAATGCCCCACTAATGCTTAGGTGTCATTCTGAGCAGGCTCCTTCTCCAGTCCGGGGAGAGAGAGCATTTCACTTATGCTGTAAGTCAGGCAAGGTCAGCAAAATCTGGAGGGCGGCCAGGCTAAAGGTGCCTAGTCCCCTAGGAAGGTGTTTGGTGACAAATGGCCAGTGCAAGATCAAGGGTGTGGATTCTTGCAGGGAAAGTTCTTCACAGCACAGTAACACCCTCACATGCAATCGATTCTCAGAATTTATTTCTCCTGCACTACAACAATATTAATGTGGGCAATAAACTCTCTGTCCTACCAAACTGCTGTGACCTTCCTCCTGCCTCTGTGCCCTATTTTGTCCATCCTGCCTCCTGTGGGTGTGCAGCTTTCCAATGGGGAGCCTTGTGACAGTACTTCTAAGGATGCACCTAACTGTCTGCATGCTGAGAGCAAACACACTTATTGTCGTGGTAGGCCTAAACAGGCCTCTTGGGCTTGTACATGTCCTGGCTTGTGCAGACATGTTTTTCTGATGTTTTGGGGAGAGAGCAACCGCGGGAAAAGGGACAAAGGACCTGGCGCCACTAAGTCTGGGGTCCGGGGTCTGTCCATCACCTGTGGTTGCTAGGGGGCACATGATTGCCTTGTGCAGGGCCCGTGATCTGCCCAAAAAAGGATAAAGCAAGCCTATGGCTTCACCCAATATGGTAAAATCTTGGGTAACTGCCATTTGATTGCCTATCTTGTGTCCAAAGGTCCAGTTGATCTTTGGGCTATGTTAATAAAAGGAGCAGGGAACACGGGGTGCGTGCCTTCCACCATTACAGATGCCTGCTTGCATCCTGCCTGCTGCCTCCACGCATTCGCCAGCGTGATACAGTGAGACATCCTGCCTGTAAGAGCCTGCTTCCAGAGTCAGCCAGGATCAGGTCAGAGATTGTCTCCTCTTCCCCAGTGCTCAGGAGCCTGGAGAAACTTTAAAGCCTCCGGCAACTTTCAGCCCGGCAACACGGGAAACCCCGCCACGTGCTTAGGGTATTATTTTCCTGTGATATATTTTTGTGAATAAATACCAAGCCTCTTGTAATCATTGATTGCCTTCTGCCATAAGCAGAAAGCTGCTTCTCGGGTCCATCTAGTGAACAAGCGGCGTACTGGCCGCAGGTGGTACATTGACCACAAACCTTCTCTTTTCCAGTTTGGTTCGAGTTCTGTTAATATATATATTTAACAGTTATTTCCAGATCCTGTTATAACCTGTATATAGTTTCCTAACGTTGCAAAGAGCCTGTTACTATTGTTATTATTAAATGGTGGTAGGGGGTGGTGCGAGTTCCGATTGTTTAATATTAATAAATTATATATTAATATTTTTATAATATCATCTCGCAGTACCTAATTACCCCTCCCCGACACTTATGACTAAGTGAAAGTCATTCATGCTAGGAATCAGGCACACACAAACTCAGGGAGCTTGAAAACAGGGGCTTTTGTGCATTCCACCTGTCTTGCTCCTTTAGCATTTTTGCCTAACAACAGTTTTAATGAGCTGAGAGAGCTTCAGAGAAGAAACTCAGCAGTGCACAACCTCACTGCAGAGAATTATTCCTCTCTCAGCAAAAAAAAAGGTAAAGAAAGTGAGTAAAACAATGTGAATGATTTATATCATTTCATTTAAACAGCTTTTCAAAGGGCAGTGTGTGGGCATGCCACAATTACTCGGTTTTGTGTCTCACTACTGTTATGAAGTGGATTCTGTGAACTGCTTGGCTGAGGCACCATGGGACTGAAAACACTGGCCCCCAGCATCCTTCCCAGCCCTGCCTTTCCAAGGTTAAACTCTGAACATCACATCACGTGTGTTATTTTCATGACAAATGTAACTACTATCTTACCAACAGTAGCGCTGCAGCTGAAGCAATGAGCTGTGGGCAGTTAGTGTGCAAAATTGCTGGCCTCAGCTCTTGCAACATTCAAATTCACCTTTTTAGATCAGGTGGCCATAAGACATGGGGCTTTCAGAACTTCTGCAATGTACCATACAGCTATAATGGGGTATATTAGAAGGGCTGTGGCTAGTAGGTCGAGAGAGATTCTCCTGCCCCTCTACTCTCCCCTGATGAGGCCACATCTGGAGTATTGTGTTCAGTTCTGGGCCCCCCAGTTCAAGGGGGACATAGAACTGCTTGAGGCTAGAACAGAGCTGCAGAGATGATGAAGGGAATGGAATCTCTCTTTTACGAGGAGAGACTGAGGGAGCTGGGGTGGAGCTGGGGCTCTGCTGCTTGAAGAAAAGGAGACTGAGAGGTGACCTCATCAATAGATGGGTTTATAGATGTGTAAAGGGTAAGTGCCAGGAGGATGGAGCCAGGCTCTGCTCGGTGATGCCCAGTGACAAGACAAAGGGCAATACGTGGAAGTTGAGGCATAGAAGGTTTCATGTAAACATGAGGAGGATATTTTTTTTGTCCTGTGAGGGTGACAGAACACTGGAAGAGGCTGCCCAGGGGTGTTGTGGAGTTTCCCTATCTGGAGATATTCAAAACCCACTTGGATGTCTTTCCTGTGCGATCTGGTCTGGGTGATCCTGTTCTGGCAGGGGGGTTGGACTGGATGAGCTTTTGAGGTCCCTTCCAGCCCCTGACATTCTGTGATTCTGCAGTGCTGTAGAATATCAGAAGATTGTGGCCTTGGAATGTTCTTTTTCTTAATCTTGCCATGTATTTGATAAATCACCCAGATACGATACAGCATACACATGTAAGGGCCTGGACCCAAAAGGCTTAGTTCACAGTGAAACCACCGGTGGAGAATATATGCAACCTTTTGAGTCCCTTTTAACTTCTGGAGCAGTGTTTAATAGGCCCACTGTAAACAAAAGTTTCCTTTTTCCATGGACTGCTTGGGCAGCAGGTCACAGCATGTGTTATGAAAGGGATGCTGAATCTTTCATTTTCCTACATGCAGTCTTGCATATCAGTCTTAGGTGTCTATGCTTGATAACCTATACTTTCTGTAAGTACCTTCTACTGAGCCTTTCTGCTAATGCAGTGTAGTTTTCACAAGTACATGAAAGAACTGATCAGAACCTTTTATATTTACTTGAGCTTTAACTGATGTTTTGCTTAATTTGAGCATTCTTTCATTTTTCTTTTTTTTTTTTTTCCCTGAATGTCAAAGCTGGCTGCTTCAAAGGATCATTTCAATCACCCATGCAGAAGAGGGAAAATTGCTCAGGAAGATTAAAGAGACTGCGAGAGAGGGAGGTGCAGATGGAAAGACAGAGCTCAGAACAAAATATCTAACAAAAGGCTGATCCTACTCCCACTACAGTGAATCTGCACAGAAGGCAGAGAGATCAAACATAATTTTGCACCTAAGACACATTCATGACAATATACCAGACTAGTAGATGCAACTTCTGTGAAATTCATGAAAGATGTTTTGGATGAAGCTTCTCTCCTTCAACAAGGAAGATCATAAGCAGTTCCGTGCCCCAGGTATCAGACTACTGATACGCATTCCAGCTCAGAAAAGCACCAGAAAAGGCAACTTTAATTCTGCATTCTCAACTCCTTTCTTCTTTCCTCCAGCAGTTTCACTTAAATGGGATAGGCCGTGAATCACAGTATCTTTTTCATCCAAATACACACCACATAATGTGTTAAAGTTTTCTAATAGAAATGTATCATTCGACATATTTTTGTAATGTTTTTGTGACCTGCAGTCACTTCAGTGGGTTTCTGTCGTAGGTCATACTGACGAGATGCCTAAAGAACATTCCATCTGTCTCTTCATCCTGGTTAGGTGGTCAACAACAGACTCTCATCAGGATATCTGCCTTGTTGGCCTTCCCCTGGTTTTTTACCCATAAACACTCAAGCCTATCATCACCATCATTAATCTCAACATGATCAAAACAGTTGCCGACATACAGGGCCACATCACTGCCTCTCCTTCCTTTCCTATCCCTTCTAAAGAGTTTGTAGCCATTGATGGTGACACTGTAGTCATGTGAGACATCCCACCACGCTTCCGTGGTGGCCACTATAGCATAGTTTTCATGACACACAATGGCTTGCAGCTCCTCCTATTCGGTTTTTTATGCTGTGTGCATTAGTATAGATGCACTTCATTTGCTCTAAAGGTTTTGCCACCTTTTTGTAGGGGGAAGTCCCAATTTCTGCCCTTTTGTTCTCAGATGCTCTCATGGTTGCTAATTCATCAATGACCCTTGCATCTTTGCTGTCACGTGGGTCTCCATTCCTTACCTCCACTGACACAGAAGACTGACAGACAAAGGTTGGGCAAGATGATATCTCAGTGTCCCAACCTGATACAACCTATGAATCTGAGGAATCTATTTCAGCTTGAGGAGGGTAGATTTAGATTTCTGATCATTAACTCAGGTAATTAATTTGAGCAGAAAAAAAAAGTAGTGCAGGTTTTCTGGAGCTTGCACCATATTCTGTAGCATTAACTGAACTCTCACCTTGCTTCAGCACTTGCAAGCCCTTAGCTCTCACATGGTAAGCTCTGATGGGCTTTTTCTCTCACTTAAACATACCTCACCCTCTCCCCTTAAGAGCCTGCATGAGTCCCTGCACATTAAACAAAACCAGGAAGACCCCAAAGCAAACAAACAAACAAAATCCCCAAACAATAGCAACAAACCCTCACCAAAAACCAAAGGAAACTTCTACTTCCCTCCCTGGAAGCATTCAAGGCCAGATTGGATGGGTCTTTGAGCAACACATTCTACTGGAAAATGACCCTGCCCATGGCAGGGGAGTTGCAAACAGATGATATCTAAGGTCCATTCCAACCCAAACCATTCTGTGATTCTATGATTTACAATGCCAAGCAAAGGAGAAAAGTTTAAGGGAGAGCAGCTATGGTGTGTCCCATTTTATTTCTCATTAAGTGCTATTAAGCTGAACATGTTGGAATCAGAGTTGCTTTATATAACCTAGGCTCTGTCTCACTGGACATACTTTCAGAAAGACACATGCACATTTAGTTAACACTTGAGTCAAACCAAACAGGGTGTTGCAGATGCAGCTCTGTAGAAGGCTACGCAGGCAATGTAATTAGACTTAATTAGGCTTGCGTCAGGAGAAAGTTGCATAGGCACCACACAAGAACACATGCAAAAATAGAACAATAAAGGGGGAGGATGGGGGGAGAGAAAACACAGAGAACACTTCAGAAAAATGAATGAGAAGAACTGGGAGGGAAGGAGGTGACCGAGGCAGGCCTGGAGCCTTGCTTAGTTGAACAGTACAGGAGGCATCAGGCTCACTCAGAAGTATTTTTAGGGCAAACGAGAGCCTAACATTGCCCAGAAGCAACATTCTTAGCTCCTCAAGGAATTTTGAGCACAAAGTGAAGACAGAGTCTTGGCTGGAATTCATAACACATAATGTACAGGGTGGATTTCTAGGTTTTATCCCTTCTGCTAGTCTGAGGACAGCATACTTCTCATAAACTGTGTGCTGGTTTGAGGCTGATTGGAATATTTCAGTGGAGAAAATTATATTATAGGCTGTGAAAAGAAAACAATGGTGATGTCTACTTCATTCATAGGCTTGCTGAGATGTATAAGAACAAGAACACAAACATAGATAAGACACTCAGAGAGTCTTGGTCTCTCTAGTAACTAACCACTCTGCTTCTAACCCCCCCTGGCCAATCCTCCAAACTCACCTTGCATGTAAGGCAGACCCTGGGGTAAGGTAGAGGGGTGGGAAGAAGGTGGAACGGTGGTTGGGAGCCTCTCTTGAGGACTGATTTCTGGGAGGGGTATTGCATTTCTGTATTACCTTTAACTTGTATATTTCTGTAAATATTCATGTATATTATGCATATGTATATATTGGATGTGGCACTTGGTGCCATGGTCTAGTCTCGAGGTCTGTGGTAATGGGTTGGGCTTGATGATCTTTGAGGTCTCTTCCAACCTTGCTTATACTGTGATACTGTGATACTGTGATATCTGCTTGTAAATTGTGCTAAGCTGTAAATATAGCTTCAGTCCTTAACTTCCATCTGGCTGAGTCTAGTCTCGGTGATTTTACCAAGTGTAGGGGGGTAAGTAACTCCCAAACCATCACAAATTGAAAAAAAAAACAACACAGGAGAAACATCTATAGATTGTCTAAGTAGTAGCTGTGAACTTCAAAAAAGTGAGGTCTTCTCTTGCTACAGAAATCCATGCCATTTTGCCTGGCCACAATGGCCACGATGGCCACAAGATGGCCTGACCATCTTGCAGCAAGAAAGAAATCCTAATGACATTCCAGCAGAATAATAATTGTTTGCTCCATAGTTACCTGCATTTTTTTTTTTTTCTGCTAGAGAAGAAGACAAGCAGCTAGTTGGGGAAATGGGCTTCATAAAGAATTGTATTAAAAAATAAAATATTTTAAAAAAAAATTCTACGTGATTGAAGATGCAAATGCACCAGAAGAGAAGCCAGTCAAGGTATTTGTCCTAAAAAAACCCCCCACAGATAACAAGGCAGAAACATTTTGTTGCATTTCTTAACTCAGCATGCACATATGGCAAGTGACATTCCTACATCTTTGCTACTTAATGTTTCTTTACATGTGCCAGCTTTTTGCTTTTTCCTGTTTCACAGGAATTCTCTCTGAGGTAGCCCTCTTTCTAGCATGCCTCTTTTAGAAGGGTTTGCAGATGGAAAGAACATGATGTATTATTTAGGAGAACTGTATCACTTCCTCCAGGGCCCCTCCAAACTCTCCTAAATTAACGCATTCTTCATCTGAGCAGTTTGTCATTATAGCAGGACAAAAAACCAACCAACCAACCAAACAAACAAACAAACAAAAACCAACCCAAAACATCACCCCAGAGACAAGCAAAGAAATATGATCATGAGTGAGAATGCTTACTCAGACCGGCTTGCAGGGTTGCACTGTTCATCCATTGGGAATACTTAGATGACTTAATAGTATATGTATCTGATGAGAAGTAAGTTTATCAGATAAAAGAAACCTAGACACACATCTAGACTGCAACAAAACACATATAGCAACAAAACTACTTCCAATTCAAAAGCTCTAATACTGCAAAAGAAAGGATTGCTTTCTACGAAATTAAGGAAGTCTTTTGTTCCCTCTTTAGGACAAACTCCTATATGAAATGTTTATTTCACAGAATCACAGAATTAGAGAACACTTGAGGTTGGAAAAGACCTCCAGAGATTGTCAAGTCCAACCCCCCTGCCAAAAGCAGGATCACCTAGGGCGGTCTGCACAAGAATGCATCCAGGTGAGTTTTGAAAGTCTCCAGAGAAGAGATTCCACAACCTCTCTGGGCAGCCTGTTCCAGTGCTCTGTCACTGTCACTATAAAGAAGTTTCTCCTCATGTTGAGGTGAAACCTTCTATGTCCCAGTTTGTATCCATTCCTCCTTGGCTTATTACTGTAGACCACTGAAAAGAGATTGGCCTCGTCCACTTTTCATGGTAGGCTTAAACCGGCCAAAATAGGCTTATACATGTCCTGGCTTGCTCAGACATGTTTTTCTGCTCTCCCTCCTTCTGCTATGGGGACAAGCAACCACGGGAAAGAGGACAAAGAACCTGGAGCCACTGAGTCTAAGGGCTCTGGCATGATCAGACTTATTTTGCTCCTGTGGTAAACAAGGTACACACACTTGGTTTGTTCCTGCCTCATGCAAGGCCTATATTTTTGCCAAATTTGGGTAAAGCAAGCCTATGGCTTCACCTTGGCCAACTGCCATTCTGATTGGCTATTCTGTGTCCAAAGGCCCATTAGTCTTGGGCTGTATTGATAAAAACCAGATGAGCAGGTGACACAACATGCCCTGCCATTGTATTCATGCTTGCTTGCTGCTTGCTACTGCCTGATGCCATTGCTCACTGCCTTATTGCATCCTGAACTGCCTGGAAACTCCACTGCCTCAAGTTTACCAGGAACAGGCTCTAGATGCCTCCACACAATCAGCCTGCATAGCCAGCTTGACATTGTGACAAGACTGCACATCGCAAGGCATCTTGCCTAGACCTGAAAGTCTCCTGCCAGGACGGGAAGTCCTGGACACACAGACCGTCCAAAGACATCAAGACCAGGTCAGAGATTGTCTGCCTCCTCTCCCCAGTAGCCTGTGAAGCCTGGGAAGAATCAAAAGCCTCAGTGGCTGACAAGACATGAACAGAATTCCCTGACAGCGTTTGGGCACTGTCTGAAGCTGTAGCTAGCCCTGTGAGTTGGGAGATATTTTATGAGTAAATCCTTAAAGCCTCTTGTAACTCACCATTGCCTTCTGCCATAAGCAGAAAGGAGCTCCTTGAGTCCATCCAGTGGGCAAGCAGTGTATTGACTGCAAGCAGTACATTGACCACAGGAACCTTCTCTTCCAGTTCAACTGAGTTCAATTAATGTTATACATTATTGCTAGTTATTTCTAGATCCTGTGTTATTATCTGTATAAAGTTTCCATGACTGTGTGAAGAACAGATTGTTATTGAAATTAGTGGTCCGGAGGACGAGACTTCTGGATATCAAAATTAATAAACAATATTAATTTTGGAAAAATATCATCTCACATCAATTAATTACCCCTCCATAACACCACTTGACACCCACCCCTCAGATACTTATACACACTGAGGAGATCTCCTCTCAGTCTTCGCCAGACTAAACAGCCCCAGGTCTCTCAGTCTTTCTCCACAGGGGAGATGCTCAAGTCCCCCAGTCACCCTCATGGCTCTCCATTGGACTCTTTCCAGCAGGTCCCTGTCTCTCTTGAACTGAGGATCCCAAAACTGAACACAGTAGTCCAGGTGTGGTCTCACTAGGGCAGAGTAGAAGGGGACAAGAGCCTCCCTAGACCTGCTGGACACACAGACTTCATGTAATGAACTCTCAAAAAAAAAAAAAAAAAAGGTGTAGACTTTACACAACCAATGCTCTTTAAACCTACAAATAATGTTAATAATATCAGTGGGACTTTGTGGTGCAGCTTAATATTATTACTAGCCTTTTCCAACTGCAGATGGTGATCTTGCAAGTGGTTGTACTCTCCCACTATTTCCATTGCATCAAATACAGATTTTGCAGCTGTGGGTTGAATCAGATCAATTTGCAGAAATAAGAGAAGAAAATCCTTATCTCTGATGTGAGTGATCTTGTTGTGGCCACTGAGACTTGCAGGTCATCAGGGCTGAAATTTATGGAGAGATTGGTGCTGGTTTGTTCTCACAGCTAAACAGTGGTAGAACAAGAAGGAATGGCCTCAAGCTGCGACTGGGTAGATTTAGCCTCGATATGAGGAAGAATTTTTTCACAAGAGTGGTCAGGCATTGGAATGGGTTGCCCAGGGAGGTGGTTGAGTCACCAACCCTGGATGTGTTTAAAAGTCATTTGGATGTGGTGCTTGGGGATATGATTTAGGGTACACCTTGTAGAGTAGGGATATCAGTTGGACTTGGTGATCCTGAGGGGCTTTTCCAACCTGAACATTTCTGTGATTCAGTGATCATAACTTAGGATGGGTATGATACAAAGTCACACCTCTGGATATGCAAGGAGGGAACAGAAAGTGTTATGCAGCTCACCTGCCACATCTTTTGATTCCCATGAAAGCAGTAATGTAAATCCCAGGCACAAATATTAACATCAATAACCAATAAACAGAAGGGTGGCAACATAAGCTGCAGAACTTATTTGGGCAGTAGTTATGAACCACAGAATCAGTGACCTAAAATTGAAATCAGTTTGTCAAACAGGTGGAAGCCAGCAGAAACAGCAAATCTAGAAAGAATTACTTTCGAATGCAATGCATTAATTATGGTCACCCTCCTGTTTTCAATTATAAACTCCTCCAGACATCTTATACATCTTGTCCTATTTACAACAAAGCACTGATCATATTATTAGCTTTCAACAATACCTAAATGATGGGCATGAAATTAAAGCAGTGAGTAAACTAGACTGGAACAGCAATTGTAATCACAAAGAAGTAAAACGAACAAACAAACAAACAAACAACAACAACAATAATAATAATAATAAAACTCACAAAAATCAAAGAATTGCAGGTAACTCGTCAGGACAAAACATGGACCTACCACGCATTATGCCCACATGTTTTAAAAAGGAGAAGCCATAACACACTCTGTGAAGCTGTAATGATGAAAAAGATTAAATAAGTTCCTTATTTTATTGCACAGGATATTTAACTGCTGAGGAATAGCAACAATCTTGCAGCATGACAAAGATACTGAAGTTGTAGGAACTGGAGACCTTGATTCAGCAAAGACCATTGTGAATGGTTTAAACACACTTCTGTGCTTAAATTTACCAATAGACATCACCTTCTGAAGGGGCTTTTTGTTAAGTTGCAGACAGTGACCAAAACCAGTGTTCAGTAATCTGGCACTCTGAGACACAGCTCACCTAGGAAATACACTAAGAAGGATTATGACGAAGGACTATGACTTATAATTAAAGAAAATTAAATACCCCTTTGTGGGAACATGGAGATAATGGTTATGGCAAATCCATATTATTGTTCATGAATTCCTTCATCATTCATCTATAAGTTGAAATACAGAATCAGGCATCCAGTGCATTGCAGAAGAGATGCACTGACAGTGAATTGCTACATCTGTTTTATGTGTGACTTGAATGCAATATAGGCAGCCAAATTCTTTTACTAAAGCAGCTTTCTAGAAATGCCTTTTTCTTTTCAGACAGATTTTTATCATAGTCCATTAATGCCATATCAGGACAATCTGGAAATTCCTATACAAGCACAGAGGCACCTAACACCTTTATGTTCCCGATAGATTCCATATGATTAAGTAGTCTATGACTTGTATTAATTCACTTTGCATTGCTCATTGTTGACTTGTCTGGAATATAAATTGATTGGTTGATCTGGAATATGTAGTGAGCTGCCCAGAGCGCTGAAGAAAGCAAAGACTTTTTCCACTTCCAAGAAATGTTATTGAAAAGTAAGTCTAGTGACAGACATTCATGAGTAATCCAATTTTATTGCCCTGGCTGAAGTTCGGAGGATTTTTGAATGGGTGATCTGCTTGCATCTCACAGAATTTTGATACTACATTGTAAGGAATGTATTAACAGAGTGTAATGAGTTGAGAACTTCGCCCCACCTTCTCCAGTTAAAAATTTACCAGACCAGCTCAAAGGGCTTGGAAGTAAGATAAAGTTATATTTACAGCAAAGCTAAATTTACAAGCATATATATACAGTATATTTACATGTATTTACGATTATATACAATTTAGAAATAATACAGAAATCCAAATTCCCTCCAGGACAAAGAAAAGCAGCCTAGAAGGGGCTCAAGGCCACCCTCGCTCTCAGACAGAAAACAATCAGCAAAGCTTACTTGTTATCTGTTAGCCAAGGTTAATGGAAGATATGAGAGAGAAGTGAAGGTATTAGAGAGAGATCCAGTGCACAGAAGCAGAAGAGAACAAATTGTTTATACTTTGGCTTTTTATCCCTTTTAGCAAACCAATGAATGACACAGACTTTATCATTATTGTCTTTTTAGAACCAGTGACCTAATTTCTCTCATTAGAATATTCCAGTTAGCCTCATACCAGCACACAGGGCACAGTAAGGTATGAAGAGCATGTTGGTATAGCTGTGATTGCATCAGCTACATCAGATTATCACTGGCAGATCTTTCCACAGAAGCACTGCTCAAACCATTATGGCAATTGAGAAATCTGTAGATTATACATAAAATGTTCTGAGGGCAAATCTGATGCACTGCATTTTGACCAGTGATAGATACCAGAGAGACCAAAAATTCTCATTTTTACCTCAAATATTTTCCATTTCTGGGTGAAATGTGAAGATGATCAAGCTGTGGATAAATGTTTTAGAACTGGCTGGTGGGGCATAGTCCTTTGCTGAAGCTGCGAATGTTATTCATATCATGTAAAGAAGCAGTGAGCTAAAAATCATTTAGTCAATCTCTCTTTACAAGCAAAGACCAAAGATGTTAGAACTGAAAGTTTGACCATAGGCTCAATAAGTTCCCTAGGACAAATCCAAAAGAAATCACAGAATCACAGAAACATGCAGGTTGGAAAAGCCCCTCAGGATCACCAAGTCCAACCTAGAACCCTACTCTACAAGATTCACCTTAAACCATATCCCGAAGCACCACATCCAAAAGACCCTTAAACACATGCAGGGGTGGTGACTCCACCACCTCCCTGGGCAGCTCATTCCAGTCCATGACCACTCTCTCTGTGGAAAACTTTTTCCTCATGTCCAATCTAAACCTACCCAGTCTCAGCTTGGGGCCATTCCACTTTGTTCTGTCTCCAATTACCTGTGAGAAGAGACCAGCAGCAGCCTCTCCACAATGTCCCTTCAGATAGTTGTAGACAGCAATGAGGTCTCCCCTCCACCTCCTCTTTTTCAAACTAACCATCCCCAGCTCCCTCAGTTGCTCCTCATAAGATTTATTCTCTAGGCAACACTTGGATCATGAAGGAACAGTATGTGATGAGCAAGATGTTTGGCTCGGCACCAAAAGTGAGGAATGGAGATGTTCAGGAGTTGAAAAAGATTTCTGTCATACCCCTGCTAGGTGAAAGTAGACCTCCATCTATAGAGAAAATCTGGGCTTTGTTGCCTCCAAATTTAGGGTCCTATAATCCCTGTCATGAAAGTAGTGGTTCTGCCTCACATTTTTTTGCTCATTTCAGCACAGCATGACACTTAGCCCTCTTAACTCATATTTACCCATACAATATTTTACAGTAAGTAATCAATCATTCCCAACATTCATCTGGATGGAGCATTCTGCCCTTCTGAGTATGCCTCTGACAGTCATTAGCACTTCCATCCAAAAATGTCTGGAGCAAGAATTTAACTAACCATCAGATTTGATGTCTGTCATCATTAAGACAGCTCAGTGGCTGCTGGTTTAGATGCTTTGCTTGACTCTCATGGTTTCACATAAAGCTTACAGCTGACCTCTGCCACACACATAGTCCTCTTACTTGCAAAACACAGATGGATTCACTTCATCTTCTAAAGTGTAAACAGTCATTTGGAAGGTAAAAATGAACAGCAGTGGCAGGAGAAAACAGCTACACTTGTATGACTTGGTACAGAAATGTCATCTGTAGCAGTAACATTCATTCTGACAGAACATATGGAGAATGAAGATAATCTCTTTGCATTGCACCAACATTAATAACAACTTTGGTACCTTATAATTATACAGGAAAATATTGAACCAGGATGAGTTCTTCTGAGTCACCCATGTAAGAGTTAGTCAGCAATACTCAGCAGAGTTGGCTGGAGCAGAAATTGGTGTGGGAAGGGAGCAAGATGAAGCTGTAATGGTGAAAACACCTGACAAATCCATCACTGGTGCTCATCCCTTGGTTTGGTTTTGTGGTTTATAGGTTTTTCTTGTTGTTTGTTTGGGGGGTTTTTTTCTAACATAATAACAAATATAGGATATTCTAAAGTCTCATCTATCTATCAGTTAACATTTACAGAAGCTGTTGGAGCTCACGATCAAGCCTCACCATGACACACCAACTCTGCATAAACATCAGGTGCATCCCATGGACTGATTCTGCAGAGCCTTTTCACAGACAAAGGCAGGAAGCAGTTGCAGCAAGGGAATGCAGGCTTGTTAGACCACGGTACTATCAGCTGGAGAGTTTATAGGAGACCCAGTTGTATACCCAGTTTGCCTTTGCTTCAATGCTCATGATGTGCCTGGCACCTAGCCACCCTTAATACATTTGGCTCTTTTTTTTCCTAGCTAAACTGTTTGAAAACTTGCTACAGTCACTATTGAACTAGTTTCCCTGAAGAAAAGCCAATTGTAGGGTAACTTTTCTAAGCTGTTCTCCTGCTATGGTTACACAAACTTTTTTTGCCAGCACTTCTTTAGAGGTAACAGTTGCAGGTCAAGTTTTAAAGCATCACTAATACAACACTGGCTCAAATCTCATTTAGAGATTTGGAGAACTTCAGCTACACATTCGGGTTCCAATGATTTCATGTTCTGTTCAAGAGCTAACCCAAGGAGACCAAAAAGGCAGCAAATTTCTCAGGTACAGCTGTAAATGTCCTAGTGCTCTCTCCCCTGGAGAGATGGCTGCTGAGATCAAGTGCTTTCCTTTCCTGCTCTACAGCCTGTGACTATCAAATGTTATATGGTTTCAAGATCTGGTCTATGATAAATACTGGTCTGGTGGCATAAGCTGCTTCTCCTGTGCTACTCGCTCCTTGTTCTGCTAGCCCATCTCTCCCAGGCTGAAGGACTGATCAAAGGCAGTTGTACCAGCAGCTGTGAACTAGCACTTCTCCAGCATAATCCAGGTAGAAACAAATGCCTCAGGCCTGCCCTTAAATAGAGCCCCTGGTTGTGGTTGGAGGCCCCAGGTGAGGCTGGTCAGGGTAATTAAGGAATATTACCGCCCTCGGAGCCCTGACAGAAATCCTCTCAAGTGCAATAAAACCATAAAAGCTTTTCAGACCTTTTTATCTTCCTCCTACCACACTGCTCTTTGCTTTAGGCCACAGTTGGAGGATATCACTTCTTCTTGAGGCTTCTGCTGAGGAGAATGCATGCTTCTGTCTATCCTACCATCCATAGATCTGTGTACAGCTGTGTTCAGATGTTTTGGAGATGACTGGTACTGCTTCGCAATGGAGTAGTACCTATCAAAGACAGAAAGTGAAACTGAAAACACTCCCTATGTGCTGATGTGTCATTCACAAACAACTAGATTTAAGGTACCTTGCCCGTTTCCCTGGAGTTCAGCAAACTAGTTGCTGCTGGATGTGTAGCATTGAAACAACTGGACCACACTCGTGGTACACAGTGGACACATGCTCCAGTTCTCACACAGTTCTCCATTGAATGAAGAGCATCAGCCCCCTTTATTTGCTGGTGCTATGTTTCAAAGGAGACCTACCTTTGGTACTCAGACAGTTCAGCACCATTGAAAACATGAATGAAGTAGTATTACAGAATCACAGAATTAACCAGGCTGGAAAAGACCTCTAGGATCATTGAGCCCAACCTATCACCTAACCCTTCTAATTAACTAAACCATGGCACTAAGTGCCTCATCCAGCCTCCTTTTAAACACCTCCAGGGATGGGGACTCCACCACCTCCCTGGGCAGCCCATTCCAATGCCAATCACTCTTTCTGTGAAGAATTTCTTCCTAACATCCAGCCTAAACCTGCCCTGGCACAGTTTGAGGCTGTGTCCTCTTGTTCTGTAACTGGGTGCCTGGGAGAAGAGACCAACCTCACTTGGCTACAACCTCCTTTCAGGTAGTTGTAGAGAGCAATGAGGTCTGCCCTGAGCCTCCTCTTCTCCAAGCTGAACACCCCCAGCTCCCTCAGCCTCTCCTTGTAGGGCTGTGCTTCAGCCCCCTCAACAGCCTTGGTGCCCTTCTCCGGACACGTTCTGGTCCCTCAACATCTTTCTTAAACTGAGGGGCCCAGAACTGGACACAGTCCTCAAGGTGTGGCCTAACCAATGCTGAGTACAGCACAGAAGGACTTCCCTGGTCCTGCTGGCCACACTATTCCTGATAGAGGCCAGGATGCCCTTGGCCTTCTTGCCCACCTAGGCACACTGCTGGCTCATGGTCAGCTGCTGATGACCAGCACCCCCAGGTCCCACTCTGCCTGGCTGCTCTCCAGCCACTCTGTTCCCAGCCTGTAGCACTGCATGAGGTTGTTGTGGCCGAAGAGCAGAACCTGGCACATGGACTTGCTAAAACTCAGGCACTGGACTGTGCCCATCTATCCAGCCTGTCCAGGTCCCTCTGCAGAGCCCTCCTGTCCTCTAACAGATCCACACATGCTGCCAACTTGGTGTCATCTGCAAATTTACTGATGCTGGACTCAATCCCCTCATCCAGACCATCAATGATGATATCAAACAGAACTGGGCCAACACTGATCCCTGGGGCACACCACTCATGACTAGTGACCAACTGGATGTGGCACCATTCACCACTCTCTGGGCCCAGCTATGCATCCAATTCTTAACCCAACACAGGACGCCCCTGTCCAAGCCAAGGGTTGCCAGTTTGGCCAGGATTTTGCTATGGCAGATGGTGTCAAAGGCCTTGCTGAAGTCCAGGTAGACTACATCCACAGCCTTCCCCAAGCGCCAGGTGTTTGCATTTAGAGCACTAATCACTGTGCCCCTGTCAAAGCTCAGTTTGAGCCAGAAATCCCTATCACCATGAAGCTACTGGTTCTGTCACCAGGAACAAATCAGAACTGCAGGTGAAGGATCACAGTGGTGCAGCACAAATTTACATTCCCCTCAGCTGAATGTGCCACCAACCCCTAATCTACCTTCCTGACCGCTGTGAAAGGGGAAGACCTTAACTCTGGTGCTGAGATTCATAGAATCACAGAATCATAGAATGTCAGGGGCTGGAAGGGACGTCAAAAAACCATCTGGTCCAGCCCCTCTGCCAGAGCAGCATTGCCTAGAGCAGATCACACTGGAATACATTCAGATGGTTCTTGAATACCTCCAGAGAGGAGGTCTCCACAACCTTCCTAGGCAGCCGGTTCCAGTGTTCTGTCACCCTCACAGTGAAAAGGAGAGCTTGTTTCTTCCCATGTTCTTCCACTTAACCCAAGCTCCATGTGCTGTGGCTGCACTGCAGAGATGGGCTGTAGCCTCTTCATTCTGCATACCCCAGCATCATGCCTCTGCAGAGGGCAGAACAGAATTATTTCCCCAAAGTCACTGGTGACGGAGGAATTAATGAATTACAATTGATGTTAAAATTATTGTCTAAAGGCTTTTAAAGAGAAGAGTTTTTTATCTCTTCTTCATCTCAAAATTCTGCCTTTTTTTTTTTCTTTCTGTATCAGGAGAGGGTAAAATGTGCAGTTTTTTGTCCTCTTCCTTTTAAAAAAACTGTTTCCTGCACCTTTAAAGTTTTTCTCCTCTTATTCCTTTCTTTTACTTATCAGTGTGCTAAAATTTAGAAAGGAAAGACAAAAAGAATAGGAAAGAGGGAATATTAGAAGACAAAAGAATATTTTGTATAAAAACATTTGCAAACTATATTGGACACATAAAGTTACTTCCTTTCAAAACCTGCAGACCAAAGATGACTTAAAAACTAGCCAACTGCTTTTAATTTGCATTTTCCTACCAATTTTGTTATCGATGTTTCCAGGGACACATTTGTGTAATAATGAATATTTAGATGAGGAAATCTTGCAAGAGGCAGCCTAGCCTGAAGCAGAGCACCTCCAGGAGTGCAATCCAGCAAGGTAGATAACGTCTTCGTTGTGCTTGGGTTCTTACATTCCCAGCTGTCACTTTGAATAAACATCTTTCAGATCAGGTCTTACAGGGTATGAAATACAGGAATAATAAAGAAGGAAAAATAATCACTTGGGTGCTTTTGAATCCAATCAATGCACACAAAATATTGCATTGTGAGAAACAGAGAAAGGATAAACTGAAGGCAGATATGAGTTTTTAATAAACTGATATTAGGGTACATGAAAGCATTAGGAGATATATTGCCATGCAGATTTAAACCATGAATTCCAAATATATTTCTTATTGCATCAAGGTTAGCTCAGAGAGTCTCCAATACATGAAGCTTGTTTAAAAGGGACAGAGCCTCAAGCAGCATAAACAGAGTTGCCTCCTTGCAGTTAATGGAGCTGTGTCAGACTATCACAGAATACATGACCTGGGTTATTCATGAGCTACTAAGACAGAAAATGGCATTTGAAGTAAGAATAAGCCCAAGCAAACAAAAATATGTCTGTGTCTCTTTTTTTCTGATGTATTATGATGCACTCATAAAATTGGATTTCTTTTTTTAAACCACAGTGTTTCTTTCAAGACATTCCTGGCCTGAATCCCCATTGTCTCTCCAGGGATCCTAACAGCAGTGGAGCTGCCCGGAAGTGAAGACTGAACTGCAGATTGGTTTCCAGCTGCCAACAGAGAGAAGAGGATTTGAGGAATTGGAGGCTGCTTCATCTTTTCTCATTCCTGCCTGGATACCAGAGAGCCTGTGCCACCATGTGAATTTCCTCTGATGCCCCCATAAATATTGTCACAGTTGTCAAGAAAAGAAATCAAGTACTTGTGTGTCTGACAGAAAAATAATCACAAAAGGCTATATAGAAGTGGAAGAAAACTGAATAGCTGTCAAGGATGCCTTACGGCAGAAGAGATGAAAAGGTTTTATTTTATTCTGTTGTTAAACTTTGATGCATATTTGCAACAGCAGCAGGCATGACTGTATTTATTCTGCTGTTAAACTTTGATGCATATTTGCAACAGCAGCAGGCATGACTGCATAAGGTACAATTTTTTGTCTGCAGCAACGTATTATCGTTTTCCTGCCTAATGAAGAGCTACATTGTGGTTCAGGACATCCAAGCCTTCTGAGGATACATAAAATAAAGTTTCTATGGTTTGCAGTCCCTGCAGGTTCCTCAGGAGATTTATTAGGAAGGCAAATGTGAACCAAGCTATTGTGGCCACTATAATTTTGCACAGAATCTCGCCCTGCACCTGATCTTTATTCACAGAATCACAGAATTAAGCAGGTTGGAAGAGACCTTCAAGATCGAGTCCAACCTATCACCTAACCTTTCTAATTAACTAAACCATGGCATTAAGTGCCTCATCCAGTCTCCTTTTAAACACCTTCAGGGATGGGGACTCCACCACCTCCCCAGGCAGCCCATTCCAATGCCAATCACTCTGTGAAGAACTTCTTCCTAACATCCAGCCTAAACCAGCCCTGGCGGGCAGGTTCTGTCACTGGTTGCCTGGCAGAAGAGATGTTAAAGATGTATCTGATGACATAAATTAGTCACATTACTGCTAATTACATGTCATAGTCACATGCACACACTTTTGCCTTTCTTTGTAGCTCACATTATTCACAAGTCTGAGCACTATGGTCAGTTTTGACAATCCTGCATTCTACATGCTTCAGGATCTTTCAATATGAAAAACATTAAATGGTCTAATGCATAGCATACATTTGTCCCTAAATTATTATGGGTTCCTGAGCAAGGGCTGTATTAAAAGGGGGTGTGGTTAGTAGGTCCAGAGAGGTTCTCCTGCCCCTCTACTCTGCCCTGGTGAGGCCGCATCTGAAGTACTGTGTCCAGTTCTGGGCCCTCCAGTTTAAGAAGGACATAGAACTGCTTAAGAGAGTCCAGCACAGAGCCACAAAGAGCTACAAAGATGTGCTCACAACAGACAATGCAGTGTCACATCCTTGCAAGAGCTGCTGAAAGATTATCAGGATATTTCTGCATAAAGAAGAGAGCTTCCAAATACGTTTCATCTGGGATAAAATGACTCTGACCTCATCAATGTTTATAAATATGTAAGGGGTGAGTGCCAGGAGGATAGAGCCAGGCTCTTCTCTGTGATGCCCAGCGACAGGGCAAGGGGCAATGGGTGGAAGCTGAGGCATAGGAGGTTCCATGTGAACCTGAGGAAGAATTTTTTCATTGTGAGGGTGACAGAACACTGGAACCCGCTGCCCAGGGGGGTTGTGGAGTTTCCCTCTCTGGGGATATTCAAGAACCATCTGGATGCATTCCAGTGTGATCTGCTCTAGGTGATCCTGCTCTGGCAGGGGGGTTGGACTGGATGAGCTTTTGAGGTCCCTTCCAGCCCCTGACACTCTGTGATTCTGTGAAGAAGGTGGGTGTTAGCACCTTCTGGATTTGTCTGGGGTGGGGGAAATCCCTCTGTTATTTCTAAATTGTAAATATATCTGACTGTATTTTGTACCTATGAATTGTATTATATGCTTTTAGATTTTAGTTTTGCTGTAAATACAACTTTATCTTGCTTCCAAACCTTCTGAGATAGTCTTGTGATTTTCCTTTGTGGTGGGGGCGGCAGGGTCAGGGAAGGGGAGGTAATTTTAACCCTACCACATAGGGAAAGATTAGTACTGCTGGAATAAAAGCTTTCACAACATTTTTCTGGAGTAGTCAGGATGGCTGGAAAAAGCCTACACAAGGAAACTAATTACCGGCATTTAGATGAAAATAATACAAATAGGAAAAGAAAAAATCAGTAATAATAATAATAAAAACGACAAACATTTGAGCAGCACACCTGTCTCCATTCCACAGAAAATGCTTTATGAGCTATCTCTATGACCTCCCTATTTATTACTCCTAGACACATTTTTAAGGTCCGTGGCACAGCTCTTGGATGCGTTAGCCACAGGGAGAGTTTTGGCACATGGCTGATAGGGTGAAGAATGTTGATGACTCCACTGAACACATCACGTTTGTCTTTCTATCCTTCTTCCTGCTCCCCCCTCTCCACTAGAAGCCAAGTACAATCACACAAAATATCTGATTGTTCTTTGGGAAATTATGTTTTCTCAGGTTAGACAGATGGATCTTATTAAATGCTGTTTTCCACACTTAAAGTACTTGTGGCCAAAATGTCCATCAACCAAATTAAGAGAAAAAAACCAATCCTGCAAATGTTCATTATTGTCCTCAGCCTCCTGAGGTCTACAAAGTCTTTCTTTTGCTGAGTATTTTCTTATACTTCTTGCTTGATGCAGGACTGCATCTTGTAAAAAAGGACTATATTTTTTATCTATGAAGAAAACTCCCTGCTCAGAAAAGAAAGAAATTCCAAGTCTTGTCAAAGGATGTCTTTCTACTGACAGCACTGGGCATTTAAGCAGCTCTTTAATTCCCCTGTTATAGTAATTCTGAAAGAACAGAGGTAAAACTGCATTTCTCTACAAGCCTGCTGTGGATTCATTGACTTTTGCTGCTTAGATCCAGGAGAAAGTACTGAAGCCATGGAAAAACTTCATACCTGCAAGCTTGTAAGCCTGGTTGTGCCTAATATTACAGGTGGCTTGACATAAGACTTTCTCCTTATTACATAATAAATTGATAAACAAGAGCTTGAACATGCTATTTTTTAAAATCAGTGACAAACTCATTACTAATGCTAAGTATTAAACACAGTTAGAAAATCTGCCTTTGAATTTGCAAACTTTTGCAATGTACTTCGTGTCTATCATACCCATGAAGAAATTCCTCAACTCTAGGAATTACAGGAACCTGAAAATGAAGTGCTTTAAACTTTTCTGTGCTGACTCAAGTCTTGCATAACTGAAATCCAGAAGTACTGATGATTTTAATGATTAGTCACCTCAGAATGCCACACATCAAAAAAAAAACCCCAAAACCAAAAAACCAACAATCCCCCTTCCTTCCTACATTGTATGGAAACAGAAAATGCAAACTCAGTTCCTGGAGATAAGTGAGTTTGAATACGTGTTGATAGATTACGAGGAGTGTAAAGTAGCAAATAGGACCATGGATGAGGAACGCTGAAGATTTTGACTTCTGTCAAAGTTTCTTCCCACTGCATACTGAGAAGAAAGCTCTTAATTCCTCTGCTTACATAAAGGTATTCTTTGAACTGAAAGTCAAATCACAGAATCACAGAATGTCAGGGGCTGGAAGGGACCTCAAAAGCTCATCCTCCTGCCAGAGCAGGATCACCTAGAAGCAGATCACACAAGAAGACATCCAGGCAGGTTTTGAATATCTCCAGAGAGGGAGACTCCACAACCCTTCTGGGCAGCCTGTTCCAGTGTTCTGTCACCCTCACTGGGAAAATAATTCCTCCTCATGTTTACATGAAACCTCCTATGCTTCAACTTCCACCCACTGCCCCTCATCCTGTCATTGAGCATCAGCCTGGATCACTTCTCCTGGTACTCACCCTTTAGAGATCTATAAACATGAATGAGGTCACCTCTCGGTCTCCTTTCCTTCAAGCAGCAGACCCCCAGCTCCCTCAGTCTCTCCTCATAAGAGAGATGTTCCATTCCCTTCATCATCTTTGTGGCTCTGTTCTGGACACTATCAAGCAGTTCTATGTCCCAAACAACTAGGGTAAAAACTGAAGCAAACCACAGAACTCCACAGTTCACAAGATCTGGAGTGACATTGAACTTTTCTAAAGAAATAGAACTTACTATTTTTGTTACTGGCAAACAATACATCATAGTTACAATTGCAAAATATTCTGTCATTTAAACTTCCTGTTTTCCCTTCCCTAATACTGTCTTCAAAGGATCAATTTCATGTAAAAAATTCTTAAGCTTAAGGAATCCTTGATCTTTCGGTCTTGCTCTGGCAGGGGGGTTGGACTAGATGATCTTTGAGGTCCCTTCCAGCCCCTGACATTCTGTGATTCTGTGAATATTTAATCACTTGTATTTGAACTTGAAGGCAAATTATGGCTTTAAACAATACAATACTGCTTCCTGAACTTTAAGTGCTTGATAAGCCATGCTAAGATAGCAAGTGTACTGAGAGAATGAAGTCTTAGGTGTGTTAAGCATTAAAAATAGATTGTTTCTGCAGTTGGCCTTAACTGTAAAGCACTTGCATCAAATCAGAAGCAAAAAAAAAAAAAAAAGAGAGAGAAAGGCCTTTTTTCATTTCACATTCCTTACCCAAAGCACATTGCTGGATATCACTTAGAGACAAGAACTTCAACTACATGAAGCATACAAAAGGAATCTTTCAAAACCAACTGAAAAACAGCGGATATGGCAAAGATACTCCTTCAGCCCATTCTGATGGTGTACAGGGGATACACACCTTCACAAACAAGGAAGCAGCATGCAAACAGCAGATGCTGAAAATCCAAATGTAGTCCCATTGAGCTACAAAGTTCCTCAGAGCAAGGCAAAAGGAGAAAATTAAATGTATGCCAGTAACAGAAAACTAAGATGAGACTGCATATTCCAAATATTCTTACAGCAGTTGAAATGATAAGCAGACAACCCAGAAAAGAGGCTGAGATTTCACTCAGTGCTTATAATATAGAAGTTACTGATGACAGCTGAAATAAGTGAATTCTTTAACTTGGTGGCACTAAAACTGGCACAAAGGAGTAATAGAATGGATGCGCAAGGGAAACCAAAACGTGCTCACACAACAGACAATGCACTGTCACATCCTTGCAAGAGGTGCTGAAAGATTGTCAGGAGGTTTCTGCATAAAGAAGAGAGCTTCCAAATACATCTCAGTTGGGATAAAATGATTCTGATCTCATTAATGTTTATAAATATGTAAAGGGTGAGTGCCAGGAGGATGGAGCCAGGCTGTGTTCGGTGATGCCCAATGACAGGGCAAGGGGCAATGAGTGGAAGCTGAGGCATAGGAGGTTCCATGTGAACCTGAGGAAGAATTTTTTCACTGTAAGAGTGACAGAACACTGGAACCAGCTGCCCAGGGGAGTTGTGGAGTCTGCCTCTCTGGAGATATTCAAGAACCATCTGGATGCATTCCAGTGTGATCTGCTCTAGGTGATCCTGCTCTGGCAGGGGGGTTGGACTGGGTGAGCTTTTGAGGTCCCTTCCAGCTCCTGACATTCTATGATTCTATGATTCAGATAGCTAAGCAGCTGCCACTGAAAATAACAATTATATGCAGACAAATAAGTAATGGGAGTATTAAAGCCACTGGAATAATTAGAAACCTCTCCTGAAGTGCTGCAGCCTGTATTAACAGCATATGGGATATTTAAGAGTCAGGCAGATTCATCTTTGCAAAGATCTACCAAATTTCTGCTCCAAGAATTGCTCCTTTCCAAAAGTCAAAGGTGTATTGTGGAACTCAGCCCAAGCCAGAATATCATCAGGAGTTTGCACCAAGAAAGTTACTGGAGAAAGATAAAAAAACCAAACAACCAGCTATATCACCAGGTTTGGACACTGCTTACTAGCTACAGATCAAATTAGATCAAATTGATTACAGATCAAATTGCCAGTTGAAGACTATCAGAGTTGTCAGGATGATATGTCAGTAGGTCTCACAGGGACCAGCATAATCATTTATCACATTCTTGTACAGAAAATTGGGGGGGAAAGGAGCAGAAGCTGCAGAAGATCACAAACGTAGTACCACTTCTCCCAAAGAAGAGCCCAGGGAGCTAACCAAACACTACAGAAAGTAGAGATAAAGCTGCAAATAGGTGTATAGCAAAGCTGTTCTGGTTCACTTTTTCAGGTTATGGCTTAGCCTTTGCCCCCCAAATTTGAAAACTGCAGAAGAGCTGTTTGTAACTAACAATACTAAATCAGAGAAGGACCACAGGAGTTTGTAACTTAATGACATCTCCAGACAGACTTTTATATGTGTGTGATGATTGAAGCAATCCCCAGAAGAAGATGCTTTGATGTAGTTTAAATGAACACAATCCCTAGACTATTTCATCGGAAGCTAAAGGAGACTCTAGTGAGAGGGAACATCTCTTACACAGAAGAGAAGCCTGTACATCCAGATCACTGCTGTCAGGATAGCCAACACACATCTGAGAAGAAGTTGTATGCCCAAGATCTGACTAGGATATTCAAATCTATGATTTGAGGAAAGGAAAAGATACTGCAAGTTACCACAGGGATTTCATAAGAGGCATTTCCCACCAAATGCCTGTCATGCTGCAGGATAACTGCTCAGCTTGCTGTGTGACACAAACATTTAGTGTGCTTCAGGAGAAAAGTCAAGATGCTGACAAAAACAAGAGATGTTTATGTTGTCTGTGGGAATGGAGATCCACAGAGCTGGCTTGTCAGGAGAAAGTCTTGTGAAGACAAGACAGTCCTATTTTTACTAAAACTAATGAGGCAAAGCTGAAACAACAAAATCAAGCAGTTTCAAAACAGATTTCAAAGGCAATAGTGACCAAACAAAAATGTTTTGTCTGATTAACTGCAAAATGAATATTAAGGTTGGCACCCCTGAGTATGAAAGGTCTTTTCCATCTATCTTGAAGGTCCTCCCTTCTATCTTGAAGGTCTTTTCCAACCTGATTGATTCTGATTCTGAAAATGAGCCAAATGGAGGACATGCTAACCATACATGACTATATTACTCAACTCTCCACCCAGATTGTGCTAAATGTCACATAGAAGGCAGAGACAGCTGGGGTCAGGATATAAAAAACAAGAGGAACACCTCTCTGTGGTGGGGAAAGGATCAATTTAGCAGAGGTGGAGATGACTGATAGGTTGTGCTCCTTTTCTCCCACCCAAGATAGGGCTACTTTCTTGGTAAGAATTGTAAAATCAATACACAGATGAACTTCTGCTGTATTTCTATTATATATTAACCCTATGGCAAAATTTTGCATCTGCAATTTCATCCAATATTAACTATCTCAAGCTTGATTATTTGCAGTTAATGCATTTATCGCTGGCAACCCCAAAATCATTTTATCAGTTTAATTAATTTAATAAATAAAACCTATCTGTATTTTAACTTTCTGAACCCGTTTGTGTGCAAGTCCTTATTGGGGCACTGAAAGAGGCCAACACTGATTTTTGCCAAACAGTTTCGGTATGAGACCTGTGGGGCGCTGAGACACTCAGGCATCAGGATCTTATTCCTACCGTGACCGATGCACACTCCTGAGCTGTCAGTGCTCCTTGTAAAGCACTGCCACTTCCTTACCAGTAGCAGCACAGAAACAAGACAGTTGAACAGATAAGTTTTATCTGATGCCCTTGAATAAGCCAGTTACATGCCACTTTCATAGCAGGAGTCAGAACCAATCACTTATGATGCAGATCTCCACGAGCTGATGTACAAGATGGTATGCCACTAGGTCAAAATGCCTATTCCTCTTTCAAGAAGACTTGAACTGTTTGAAAGAAATCGAGCAAACAAGACAAAAGTCATACAAAAGAGCTGTGAAAGACTCTTGACATGCTGGAGCATTTCTGCAGTTGAAGAATTTATTTTGATAAGTGAATTGTGATTCAAGATCCTAGAGACAAGGCCAGGTGGGGGAAATGAAGACCAACTGTGTTTCCAGTAGTGCTTTATGCAAAGCAGAAATGGTCTTTTCTAAAGAAAATTGTCCAACCAATTTCATTACCCTACTTTTCTTCTCAGATGTCTGGGAGTGAGGAGTTGGAGTGTCCATGACTACTGGAGTACTAACTCATTGTTGCTAAAGCAGTGAAAGCAGTGACCTGTCCTAGCTGATGCAATGGCTAACCAGTACACTTTTGCAAGACAGACAGATAGCTTTTTGGTAGTAGTTTCTAGGAAGCAGGGGCTAAGTCATGTCCTCTCACCCCTAAACATTGTCACTCACAAGGTTACAGCAAAACTAAAATGGCAATTTTAATGAATCTAGTTTAGAAAGCTGTTGTCTGACCTCTTCTAGGAAGAAGACCAATATTGCAGATTGAAAAGGAACATTACCAAGCTGGCATTGATGGCTTGTTTGTCAGGGAAGAGCAGCAAAGAGATCTGTGCTGCACACAGGATGCTAATGGACAAGCAAATCTCTCCAAAATCTTGCTTTGGAGTTATGAGAAATATGATAATAAAAATAAATAAATTAATTAATATACACACACACATATATGCACATATATATATATATATACATATATATACGGTATGCTAATGGACAAATGAATCTATCCAAAATCTTGCCTTGGAGTTATAAGAAATACAAATATTATAATTTTATATGTATGTATGTATGTATGTATGTATGTATATAAAACTATGGAAGATACATTCAGTTGAATCTGACCACTAGAAAGCAATGAAGAGAAAATGAAGAATGAAGACACAGGAATCAAATCTACTGAAGAGCTATAGAGCTGTGAATGTCTGGCATGATTGCACATGGGCAACTACCCATAACTGTTACTGGATATCAAACACGTAGATGCAGTTCCCATTTCAGCCTTCCATCATGCAAGGAAGCTGTGCCCAGAGACAAAGTCAGAGCAAAATTCTTTTTGACTTATAACTCTCTACAACACCCTGAAGGGAGGCTGGAGCCAGGAAGGGCTCAGCCTTTTCTCCTTGGTGTCAAGAGACAGGACTAGGGGAAATGGTTTCAAGCTGTACCAGGGGAGGTTTGGGCTGGATGCTAGGAAAAATTTCTTCACAAAGAGGGTTCTCTCACACTGGAATGGTCTGCCAATGGCAGTGCTGGAGTTATCACCCCTGGAGGTGTTTAAGCAGCCTGTGGACCTGACACTTAAGGACATGGTTTAGTACTGACCCTTCAGTGCTGAGTCAAAGACTGAATTGGATAATCTTTGAGGTCTCTTCCAATTGGATGTATTCTGTGCTTCTGTGATAACACTGCCTGCAGCACTGGACCTGGGGGTACTGGATACATTCATAGTCTTCCCATCTCTGCTGCTGCTGTGTTGGAGCCTGGAAAGCTGACTATTTCTAACGCAAGGTGTTATACTGGTTTCTAGCATAAAATGCTCTGAAATCTACTGATAAAGACTCCTAATTGCATGTTGCAGTTCTGAGTTACAACAGTATAAAAATAAGCATTGCAAAATGCTCTGTTCACACCTCGTTTGAATATCCACCAAAATGGAAGAAGATCTAAAGTCTATACACTTCTTAAGATGTAATTTGCAACTTTGGGGGATTTTTAAACAAAAACCACACGGAATTAATTTTCCCTACAGTCCAGCTAAGCCTTGCCTATACTGTAAGCTCTGTGGCTTTTTTTTTTCTTTCTTTCTTTTTTGCCTTCCAACTTGTGTCTACAGCTGGAACAAGACAAAAGAGGAGATCAGAGATCAGAAAATGTCATGTTTCATGTTTTAACAGTGACAGCAGCTTGGACCCACTGCTGACATTCACTATTTTCTCCTCCTTTTGGTTATTTCTCTAGCTCACCTGGTTCAGAAGCCAGTTTTCTCTTTGAAGGACTGAGAATGCTGTGGAGATAGACGGGTGTTTCCAAGGGAGTGTTACAAAATTGGACACATTTGTCTCTCTCAGACGCGTGATCTGCAGCATGACAGTTTTTACTTTATTGCAGACACTTCAGCTGAATGTTTCGACTTTCTCACAGCTACTGCCTCAGGCCTCTTCCTGGTTTCTCTGTGGCTTCTCTCCAGTGTCAATGCTTTTGTCTCTGCTCCAGTGACAGCCCAGAGCTGCTCCTCAAGGACATGGCTATGCAGTACATGCATCACCTTGCAGATACCAGAGACAACTTCACACTGACCGATGTCTGGCTCTGGGGGAAGTCTAGTTGCAGCAACACAGCATTCACATGAAGCCACTGCCTCAGCATAGAATCATAGAATAGAATCAGTCAGGATTGGAAGGAATTACAAGCATCATCTAGTTCCAACCCCCTGCCATGGGCAGAGACACCCTACCCTAGATCAGGCTGGCTAGAGCCTCATCCAGCCTGGTCTTAAACACCTCCAGGGATGGGGCCTCAACCACCTCCCTGGGCAACCCATTCCAGGCTCTCACCATTCTCATGGTGAAGAACTTCCTCCTCACATCCAGTTTGAATCTCCCCACCTCCAACTTTGCTCCATCTCCCTAGTCCTGTCACTACCTGATAGCCTAAAAAGTCCCTCCCCAGCTTTTTTGTAGGCCCCCTTTAGGTACTGGAAGGCCACAAAAAGGTCACCTGGGAGCCTTCTCTTCTCCAGACTGAACAGCCTCAACTTTCAGTCTCTCCTCATAGGAGAGGTGCTCCAGCCCTCTGATCATCCTCGTGGCCCTTCTTTAGACAGTCTCTAGCATGTCCACATCCTTCTTGTAATAGGGGCTCCAGAACTGGATGCAGTACTCCAGGTGTGGTGTCNTGCCATCAGTTGCTCATCCCTCATCTATTAATGTTGTGACCTGTTCATAGAAGGCCGCCAGGTTTGTCAGGCAGGATTTGCCCTTGGTGAAGCCATGCTGATTGTACCCAATCACCTCTTCGCTATTCTCCTGTTTCAGTAGTGCCTCCAGGAGCATCTCCTCAGGTTCTGCAGAAGCTTTTTCTGCTTGTACTCACAATGTTTTCACAGAGAGCAAAGGAGGAGTAGGAAAAAGGCAGCACTAGAGAAAACAACGACTAGTCTTTACTGGAACCTGTGAACTCCCCCATTCCTTGCCAGGTCTGTTGAATACCTGATTTCCTTCTGTGACAAGATCACCTGGCTACTGGATGAGGGCAAGGCTGTCAATGTTGTTTTCCTAGACTTTTGGAAAGCCTTTGATACTGTTCCCCACAAGGTTCTTGTAAGCAAATTGGCTACATGTGGCTTGGATGAGCACACATGAGAGTGGTGGTCAATGGAGTTAAATCCAGTTGGCAGCTGGGCACTAGTGGTGTTCTCAGGGATCTGTGTTGGGACCACTTCTTTTTAACATCTTTATTGATGACCTTGATTCAGGCATAGAGAGTGTCAACAGTAAGTTTGCAGATGACATCAAGTTAGGTGGCAGTGTTGATCTGAATGAGGGTAGAGAAGCTCTTCAGAGGGACTTGGATAGGCTAGATCAATGGGCCAACATTAATGGGATGAGCTTCAAAAAGGCCAAATGGCAGGTCCTGCACTTGGGTCACAACAACCCCAAGCAACGCTACAGGCTTGGGGCAGTGTAGCTGGAGAGCCACCTGGCAGAAAGGGATCTGGGGGTTGTAATAGATAGGCAGATGAATATAAGCCAACAGCGTGCCCAGGCAGCCAAGAA
>WBNM01019834.1:0-101295 GCA_013399055.1 Ramphastos sulfuratus
TTAGTGTTTGCATTAAGCATGTACCACGACAAGGGAGGGAGCAGCCACAACCTCCCTGGGCAACCTGTGCCAGTGCCTCACCACCCTCACTGGAAAGAACTTCCTCCTAACATCTAGTCTAAATCTTCCCTCTGCCAGTTTAAATCCACTGCCCCTTGTCCTGTCGTTGCAAGACCTTATAAATAGTCCCTCCCCAGCCTTCCTGTAGGCCCCCTTCAGATACTAGAAGGCTACCATAAGGTCTCCTCGAAGCCTTTTCTTCTCCAGGCTGAAGAGCCCCAACTCTCTCAGTCCGTCCTCATAGGAGAGCTGTTCCAGCCCTCTGATTATCTTTGTGGCCCTCCTCTGGACCCGCTCCAACACTTCCATGTCCTTCCTGTGCTGGGGGCTCCAGAACTGCACACAGTACTCCAGATGGGAGTCTAGATTTAAGTCTAGTGTCATACATCTCAATGTCTTGCTGAGGCAAAACATACATCCTTATGAATTATTCAAAGTATTTTAAGTTGGTGATCAGTTAGAAGGTCCTTAAGTGATGAAAACGCAAATTAACAATTCCCTGAGAACGAGTCCTCTTGGAACACATCTCTGGACACATGAAGCAAAAGCAGTTGCGACAGTTAACATTGACTCACCAGCAGTAAATTGTGTCTGATTGATACCTTCCATGATAAACTGGTTGGGGTTGTGAATGAGAGGAGAGCAATGAATGTCATTTATCTTCATTTTGTGAAGGTTTTAATGCTATTCTATGGTACTTTTGTATTCACGCTAGGACAAGACAATCCAAATAGGTAAACAACTGAATGAGTGCTTAGAAAACTAACAAACAAAAGAGTAGTTTCATGTTTGGTTCAGAGAGTAGCAAATAATGGCCAATAACAAATGGAGGGCAAAAGGGGTCTAATGCTGAGATCTGTCCTGTTTAACAGTTACCTGGAGAAAGTGATCAAGTACATATTTGTCAAGTTCTCAGATGCTTCCTAAATGAGAACATCTGAGATAGACTGGAGGGCAGGGCTTCTATTCTGAGAGACAGACAGGCTTGAAGAATGGACAGAAACCTTTTGAAGCTCACCAAAGACACATGCAGAGTTCTTCACATGGGAGAGAGGATCTCCTTGATATAGGCTGGGAACTGTGTGGCTGCAGAAAAGAATGTCAAGATCTTGGTAGGCACTGAGAATGAGAAAGCTGTGTGCTTGTATGAAAGGTAGCAGCAGCATCCTGGGCTGTAAGAACAGGAGTACAGCTAGTAGGTCCAAGGAAGTCATTATCTCTTTGGTCAGCACTCCCACGAAGGTGAAAGTCTTACAAAGAGCAGCTAAGGAGGCTGAGGCTGTTTAGCCTGGAGAAACTGAGGCTGAGTGGGACACTATTGCTGTCTACAAGTTACCTGAAAAGAGGTTGTGGAAATGAAGAATTTGGGTCTCTCCTCCAAAATGACAAGTGCTAAGATGAGAGGAAATGGCCTCAAATTGTGTCAAGAGAAATTTAGATTGGACATTAGTAGAAATTCCTTCATTGGAAGGGTTGTCAGGCATTGGAACAGGCTACCCAGGGAAGTGCTTGTTTCACTATCCCTGGAAGTATTTAAAAGAGGTGTACCCATGGCACATAGGGCCATGGTTTAGTACTGGACTTGGCAATATTAGGTTTATAGTTGGACTTGATCTTAATGGTCTTTGGCAGCCTAAATGATTCTATTATATCACTGGGAGTATTGCAACAGTCTTGTCTCTCTTCCTCCCTCCAAATACAAGAAAGGCATTAATGGTGATTTCAGTGGAGGGTGACCTGGATGGTTAAGGGACTGGAATAAGTGATGTACAAAGCTGAGAAATTTCTCAACCTGGAGAAAGCTTCCAGTTGAGCTAATAGCAGCCTTCCAGTACCTGCAAAGATGCTATTAAGGAAACAGAGGCAGGTTATTGTTGGTAAAGGAAGATGAGAGACAACAGTCCTAAACTGAAATGAGAGATTCCAAGTATGTGGATCAACATTGTTACGCTGTGAGGATGGCTGAACTTTGGAACAGGTTGCCCAGAGGTGTAATTCCATCTCCATCCTTGGAGGCATGTCCTTGGAAAGACCTGACTGGACAAAGCTCTAAGCAGATTGCTGACCTGCTTGAAACAGGAGGTTGAATGTAGACTGCCTGAGATCTCTTCCAGCCTGAACTACTTTACAATTTTGGAACTGAAAAGGATTTCTCCCAGAACTTGTAATGGAACAATCATTTCATTCTGATGTTTCTCATGTTGCAGTAAGGGAACTCATATGATGAAATACTGGAAAGATAAGTGTTAGAGGTATAAAATGTGCTTATGTGATGTATATGTTAAAAAAATACGGTTTTATGTTTATATGTGTTAAGAATCTCTTGATGGAATATGATAAGCAAGGAGAACAGCTGGATTCTGAAAAAGGCAGAGCAAATAATCTTGAACGTCAGATAGATGACCTCACAAGACAGCTACAGGTGTCATCCCAACAGGTCAGTTCTGTGTATGTCTGATCTATTGATAATTACAGTAAATTATTTTACCTGTTGAGTCCAAGTTTCATTCATGTGGTTGTTACTATATATAGTTTCATAACCTGAGTGCACTTTGGGTCGTGACTTGGAATTCAGGCTTAGCGGCGTTTTCAACCTCAGTTTTTTATCTTGGCCGTGACAAAAGTAAATACATCTAGAACATTTGGCATTTTCAATAGAAAGGCCTTAATTTACCCCATGTCAACTCAGAGAAAAGACTGGTTGATCACCTCTGGCTTAGACATAAAACTGTGCTGCATGTACCGGTTCTAAAAGCAAAGTTTCAAATTTGGCACTATTTCTCTCTTTTTCACACCTAAACTTCTTGTGAAATACCATAACCTTTAACTATTATTTTTTTTTATTTCTTCTGTTTCTTAGATAAAATGTGATTTTTGTTATTTAATCAGTCTTTAAACATACTAAATTAACTACAGATTTTTTGTGTCTTTCACAAGGATGAAGCTGCATTGTAGAGTACTGTAGTTGCATTCAGAAGAGTCTAAGATGGTAATTAAGCAGCTGTGATGCAGCTTTTTTGCAAAGCTAGCTGCAATGGGTTTGAGACGTGGAGTAAAACTCCCAGGCCCCATTCATAATTACACTGAAGATCCACACCTGGGCCACCATTTCCTTACAATAATAGCATATATTCTGCTGATTATGCAGGTGTTGAGTTTTTCAAGTTTATTATGAAGTATTTTGTAAATAAAAACAGTCTGGGTAGTCAGCAGTGTTTTCCAGTTTATTCTAAATCAGCATAATGCCCACCAAGACAGAACACTGAAGATGTCAAAATCAAATCATTGCAAAAAATAGCCCCGATACAGTTCTTACTATGTACTGATACAACCTCATCGAAGACTTAGTGCTGCTGCAGTTAAATCTTTAGGAATTAATAGTATGATTGTTTGTTTATAAATAAAGCAGCTGTAGTTGAAGTGGTAGTACTCAAATGATGCATATCATTGTGGGAGGAAGGTGATTCTTACAGAAAGAATAAATGTTGGAAATTATTTTTGCTATTTCTTATAACTCTATCCATCTTACAAGAAAGCTGGGCAAATGAACTCTGAAGAGAACAATCAAATTGTGTTAGTGATTTTAATTTAGCCTATGTCATATTCTGGTTTAAGACATGGACCAGACTTATCTGTAGTAATGCTATTTGTAAGGAAGTTGGATAGAAATCAGTGGGTATTTTTATAACATAGACAACATCGTCTCTCTCAGAGTCTCATGCAAATTTAGCTTACATTTTTATCTTTCCACTATGATCATTTCAGCATGATCAGTTACACTCCGCTAATGAAGACCTCCTTGCTCGTGTTGAAACGCTGCAGTGTAATGCTAAGCTGCTGGAAACTCAGCTACTGGAGATACAAAGAGCGAAGGCAAAGGCTGACAAAGAGCTAGAAGCTGAAAGGCTTCTGAAAGAGCAGAAAACAAAGGTAGTGCTCTGTAGAGATGGTGAATGGGCTAAAACATTACTTTCACTGGATGTGACTTCTGTTATACCTTTGTAAATTATGTTTTTATAGAACAAACTCCATACTTTCTTTTCTTGTTACTTGACTTAGTCTTTTTTTGAAGGCTTCAGCTCTTCATTCAAAGAATTTTGCAAGGCTTTCACTTAGAATAGATTGGGGATTGTTATAGAATGTAAAAAGCACTTCAGAATCTGGGTTTATTTGTTTCACTGCTTTTCTCTTAAAGAGCAATCAAATATCTTTATTCAACCTAAGTGTTTGTGTAAGTGTAAATAGATGCTGACATACGTTTTGAAATTGGAGTGCATAACTGAGAAGTATTTAAATTTCAGGAACACAGTAGTGCTGTCCGAGAGATAGAAGAACTTCAGATGCAACTTCAGAAGGAAAAGAAACATCTGCAGAAAACTATGCAAGAACTAGAGCTGGCCAGAAAGGTAGAGTTATGGTTCACATTAGTGCTTAATGGACTACCAAAGATTTGGGCCCATCTTGCTGTGTTGAATACCTCTCTTTTCTGAGGATTTTAAAGCCTAGAGCTTGCAGAAAGGAAAACTTGAGCTTGAGTTATGTGGCTTGTCCTGAGTAGAAACAATAATAGAATTCAGATGTCTGGAGTATTTGCATGGTGCACTACTCAGAAGCTGCCCTTGTAAGGACATGAAGATGACAAAATAATTATCTGCAAATACTCACTGGTAAAACTTAAAAGTAGCAGCAGGTTTTTCAAAGCTTTTGGTTCCTGTTTGAAAACAGCTTATTTACTGAGGATATGGAAACCTGATAGATAGGTGTTGTTTGTGGATATGAATAAAGTTTTTGTTAGATGTGCAGTATAGTTTATTAATGTAATTTTTGAAAAACACTAATTTTGCAGTCAGGGCAGATTGTAAGCTGTGATTTCATTGTGTCACTTACAGGATGCTCAGAAGAGTACACTGATGGATATGGAAATAGCTGATTATGAGAGGCTAGTAAAAGAACTTAATCAGAAGATTACTGATAAAGACAGTAGAATAGAAGATCTCGAGCAAGAGACAGGAATTCAGAAACAAAAGCAAGAGACTCTACAGGAAGAAATAAGTGAGTAAACTATAAACAGGAAAAGTCACTATGGTAATAGTTGGGAAAAATTACAATTCAGAGACAACCTCTTGAGTTGATCAGTCAGAATAAGCTTTGCCGGGAATACTAAATAGCTACATGGTGAAAATTACTGTTCCATAAAGGAAACTTTACTAGGTTGTCAGTCATTCGATCTAGTATTGAGCAAACGAAATCCTAATTGCCTGCCTGGTAAACTGTTGTTCCTACCTGATAAGTTAATCATAAGTTTCGAAAGTCAGTGACGGATAGGAATTTTCATTCTGACATAACTACACTCAAAAAACTTACTAGTTAGCATGTGGTTTAAAATCTTTAAGTGCAAGTCTTAAAACTGTTTCATTTATTTGAAGATCTTTGTGATACTTGGAAATAGAGTACTGAACTTACTGTAAGCTACTTGTTTGCAGTGCTTAAGAAATCTGTCAGGGTTTGCATAAATATTCTCCAGTGTTTTTAAGGAAATAACAGGAGGGAAAGCTTCTTTTGCATGTAATTTCTGTTTTCTGCATTAGAGTCACTTCAGTCAACTATGCAACAGGATGAGGAAAGAAGTGCCAAGATAAAACAACTTCTGGTGAAGACCAAAAAAGAACTGGCTGATTCAAAACAAGCTGTAAGTCCAGATGTTGATGACTATGCATTCTGTTTTTAAACTAACTTTTAAAAAATGAGCTGGTAGCTTGTAAGTTGCTGAGGTTTGGCTTATTTTAATAACCAGGTAACTTTATCATGCAGGAAAATGACCATCTGATGTTGCAGGCATCATTAAAAGGGGAACTGGAAGCCAGTCAACAGCAAGTGGAAGCCTATAAGGCAAGAAACTTCACTTATTTCTTAATATAAGGTTTGTTACTTAAGTAGTAAGTGTGTGATTTGTAGGAGGCAGATGTAATATAGGCTGAAGAATGAAAAGGTATAATTTTAATACTATATTATTGGTTCTTTTCACTAAATGAATTCTGTCTGTTTGCTGCTTTCTCCAAATACTTATTTCCTATACGATATTCTTTAAACAGGTTTAACCTTTCTTGTTCCTCTCTTTCTACCAAAAGAGAGGACTGTGTAGTTTGAAACTTGTAACTAGGATATGTTTTAAAATAATTTCTTTAAAAATGGAAATTGTTTCAGTTTAGAAGCAAAAAGAATGTAACATGGTCAGCAAAAATCTTAAGTGTTCTCCATCTGCACAAATGTGATTGGCTGGACAGAATAGGAATTGAATGAAATGAAAGGTAAGAGGGCTGGGAAGGGAGAGAAGTTGGCTTTATAAATGCTGCCATGCACTATTATATTTTTATCTTCAATTCTTTCTTTAAACAACATAATTTTTTTAATAAACTACATGGAAACCTTTGCCTATTTTTTATTACTTTTTTTTTATTATTTTAATTTTCTATTCACTTGCTCTGTAAAAGAATTAACGTAGTAGAATGTTACGTCCTCGTTACACTTCCGTTTGGAGAGGGAAGCAAAGATTTTGTCATAGTGAAGTTTTCTGCTGACTTTTTCAGATACAAGTGTCTGTATTAACATCAGAAAAGCATAAACTTCAGGAACACCAGCGAACTTCTTCAGAGCAACACCAGCGGACCTTGAATGCTTATCAGCAAAAAATTGCAGCTTTACAAGAAGAGTGCAGAGCAGCCCAGGTACTCTAGTGAAAGATGTAATGTTAGAGACTTCAGGAGGGACATTTACTGCGCTCTCCGTCTGCTTCTGTAAAAATGTTTTGCAGATCTTTCACTCTTCTCTTTTTGCCTGTCAAGAATTGGAAATTACCTCAGTGCTTAATGCACCTGAGTAGTGGTATAGAGGACAAGCCAGACTCTGTCCTGGTTATCACGTGTCACTTGTGCTGGAACGTCTTACATTTCCAGTAGGGAAACTCTTCTGATGATATTAGACAGTAAGAAAGGAATATTTATTTGTTCTATATCCAGTTAACAGAGATACACTAGTAAAAATTAAATCTTGTGAAAAATGTTTGCAAGCACCTTTTCATATGCTGCTGTATGAGCAGCTTTTTAATTGGCAACTGACCTAGATATGAAACCAACACTGTTGCTGAGGCTTTTATTATTTCTGTGGGTTTTGTCTGCCACTAGGTGTTCCTGGAATCTAATGTTCACAATATGGTAGGACTGTTAGGTTCAAACTGTCCTTACAGAGATTACTGCACCACACTGGCCCCTTTTGTATGATAAATGTGCAGCCTGCAGCCTCTCAAACTTCTGCATTTTAAAAAGAGATTAATTGAAATGGACAGACTTTATGGTTGCTGCTACAGGAGGCTTGCTTGAGTTGTACTGGTTGATAATGGTTTTACAAATCCTTTCTTCATAACTGGGGATTCGTGGTACCCATTCCTTGGTGGCTTGCTCCTTGGTGTTGCGAAGCCATTAAGGATGTAGCTCTTCCATGACGGTGTGTCTTGAAGCTGTTGGAGCAGGCTGACATGGGCGGTTGTGGAGTCTCCCTCTCTGGAGATACTCAGAACCCACCTGGACACGTTCCTGTGTGATCTGGTATAGGTGATCCTGCTCTGGCAGGAGGGTTGGACTAGATGATCTTTTGAGGTCACTTCCAGCCCCTGACATTCTGTGATTAACCTTCTTTTTTAGGTGCTTAGCATCTATAAAATAGTTGTTATTACAATGTTATTAGCAACGGAATTTTCTGGAAGAAAGATGGACATCAACACAGCTAGTAGAAGGCAGAGGTCATGCTGACATTTAAGACTGTGTGTCTGAGAACTTAGGAATATTCTAGCTCACTTAGCTTTAGAGGAAAAAAAAAAAAAAAAAGAAAAAGAGAAGGATTAGTTTGAAGAAAATGCCCAGAAATCTTAGACTCCAGAAAAAGTGTAGACGTGGCTAATCAGGATTAGCACTGTGGAATTTCTCTTGTCAGTTCAGCAGAAGAGAAACTTTCCAAAATTCTCTTGGAAATGAAAACATTTTAGTAATCTCAAGGATGACTAATGAATCCATGAGCATTTCCTGAGATCCAAGAATGAAAACGTGCTTCTGCGTTTTCTTAAAGGAATATTCAACATGAGTGTTTGAAGGATGGGAATAATCTTTGCTATGTAGTTTCAGGTAATTTACTCTGTGTCAACAGAAACTTGTCTATCAGCTGAATTTAGAAGATAAGACAGATGAAACTGCCCTTACAATCAAGTATAACACTGAATCTTGTACTGTGTATGCTATTACAAGACAGACTTAACTCCTTAAAATGCATGACGTTAAGGCACATTAGATTTTCCTCACATGGACAGTATAGAAAGTAAAACAGAATTATCCCTTTATTTTCCTTCACCTTTCCCTTCATTTAATGCTGTTTGATAGACCCCCTTGCTCATGAATCACTGTTGAATGTGGGATTTTTTTTAATACTGGTATGTTAAAAGTCAGTGTCAAATCTATTATAAATTTCACATTCTGTGATACTCAATTCAAATCTAAAGAGATACAATCTGTTATGGTAGTCACTATTATCCATCTAAAATAATGCAATAGTTCTTTTTTTGCAGTGTAAGATGCATTTCGTTTTAGAGAAACAAGGGAGCAGTGATTAATGGTATAACTTATTAAGGGTTTGTTTTCTCTGCAATAGGCTGAACAAGCATCTGTTACATCTGAATTTGAGAGCTACAAAGTCCGTGTTCATAATGTTCTAAAACAGCAAAAGAATAAATCTGCTTCTCAGACAGAATCTGAGGGAGCCAAACAAGAAAGGTAAAACTGAAAAATACTGACGCTCAAGTTGTTAAGCTTGCCTTTGCTAACTGCTGACTAACAAGGGAGTTCCACTGTTTAACTCTTTGGTTCAATAAGGAAAATATCAGAAGGGAGACTGTTTGCCTCTAGTCACTTTGTTTCTTGTTTAGTTGGTTTTGGCTTTGTTGTTTTGAGTTTTGGGTTGTTTTTTTAAAAAAAAAACAAAAAAAAAACCAAACCCCAAAACCAAAAAACACACCACCAAACATAGGCCTCTTTATTTCTATAACCTTTATCTAATCTGTAATGTAACTGTGACTCTGCCTATTGAAATAGAAGTTCATCAATTTGTACCATGGTGGTACTATGTTAGTTTCTAATATCCTTGATTTGTCTTTTTTTAACTTGTGTGTGTGTGTGTGCACGTGTGTGTAGATTCCCTGTTGTACAGTCAGAGGGTGCAGTGAGATGTTAGGAGGATTTGTGTGATGCTTACGAGCAGAAGTTACCCAGTATTATTCTGTGTAGACTTGACACATTGTGTTCTCTTGACATACTGTAGCTGAAGTGCTATTTCCAGCTAAGAAGAAAAGAGCAGGTTGGTACTGTTGGGCCGAGTTCACTTCAAACTTTTTCAGGAAGGAATGGCTTAGTGTAGGTAAAGCTCTGGCTGTCAATTCGGTCATCAGTTCCAGCAGATTTATGAAATGCTGTTGTCTTATCAGCTGTTACTTGAGTAAAAACTTGGGGAAAAACTAACATTGCCAAAAGTTCCCTGGAAGTCAAATATTTAAGTATCATTGCATGCCAGATAAATTCATTTTCACTTAAGAAAATCTCTGAACACACTGCAGAGGTAGATCAGTTTCTATAAGTTATTTTTGTAAGTAACTGATAGCTGTCCTTGGTGTGCATCAGTGAGATGTCCAAATTCATTTCTGAAGCAGATCTTAAAAGAGTGCAGGCAATTGCTGCTGAAAAGCCACCAGAGGGAGACTCGTGCTTTGCTAGAGGACCGGTTCTACGGTTTGTTTGAGGTTTTAAAGTACATCTGCCTAATCTTTTCTTTGAAGCAAGGAAACAGCAACAGTTGCATTTCTTTGTCTCTCCTTTTTGCAGAATTTTAACAAGTTCTGGCATTAGGTTTTGTGAATGAGGGTCACCTGGGAAACCAAGTGGACAAGTGATCAAGTGATAAAGAGATGACAAATAGGTTTCAAATAAATGGTTTAAAAGTATCAACTTCAAGGATTAATGAGATATTGGTTCATGATATAATGAAGATGTCTGCAATGCAGAGAGCATAAAACAAGAATGTGTGTGACTTATGTTTTTTTTTCCTTCAACTGTATCTGATTTTTTTTATGGGCTGATACTGCTTTCCAGTCTGATGCTTAAAATAGTCTCCAATCATTTCTCTCCTAGATTCAGTCTCATTGAACTGATGTGTATTTACTAAACAACCAAAAAAACCCTGCACTACTTTTAAGACAAAATTTTCTTGCATCTGCATCCCACATATTATCTCCTTCTGCCTTCTTCCTCCAAACCAGCTTGAACTAGAAGGTGATACCAGTCACACTTTTTATCACAACAGTTATATTCATAGAATCATAGAATGGTAAGGTTGGAAGGGACCTCAAGGATCATCTAGTTCCAACCCCCTGCCATAGGCAGGGACACCTCCCACTAGTACAGGTCACTCAAGGCCTCATCCAGCCTGGCCTTGAACACCTCCAGGGAGGGAGCATCCACAGCCTCCCAGGGCAACCTGTTCCAGTGTCTCTCCCAGCAGTTCAGATGGGATCGAATAAACCTGTTTGTAGCTGTACTGAAACAGTTGTTTCTTCTGCAGTCACATTCTAAGATTATTTTGGTTATGGTACTGTATTGGATCAGCTGTCTCATATGTTGTGGATATCATATAGGTTCTGAATGATGGCTGCACATTGTTTGTTTCTTTTCTCCCCTTGCAGAGAACAGTTGGAAATGGTGATAGATCAGCTTAAAGTTAAGCTGCAGGATGCTCAGCATAATTCACAGATGAATGCATCTGAGCTCCAAACGTTGCAGTCTGAACATGACACCCTGCTGGAAAGACACAATAAGATGCTGCAAGAGACCGTTGCAAAAGAGGCAGAGCTCCGTGAAAAGTATGGTCTGACAATGAATAGATGTTAGATGCTTTGTTTTGTGTGAACTTCAGGGGCTGGGTGTGTAATAACCTATAACTTTATGTCCCAAAGAAAGAGCGTTATTTTTGAGAAAGTTACAGAAATTTACAAAAGGAGTGTTCTGCTGGTTTTTGTAAGCCTTCAGCAGTTTCAGCAATGAAAATGAATTAGTAGCTGATAGGGAATGTGAGATATCTGCAAGTGTTTTACCTCTTATCTGCCAGATTCTGAAAATTACATTTTCAAAGCACTTTGACTATTTTTATATCCAATGCTCAATGCTATGTTTGTGTTCAACTGCTTAACTAAAGGTAATGGATGTTTTTTATTGTAAAAATAAGGTAGTTAAATCCTGAGCAAGTGATTTCACTGACAAAATACCCAGTCCTGTGCCCACCAGGGGCCTTTCTTACAGAAAGTACTGGGTTTTGAGTCTGTGCTTGACACAATCTTAATTTGCCATTTCTTTCAAAAATAAAGGATCTGTTTCACGTGTGTCACTTCTTAATACTACTTAATACTTGAGCTCTTCAAAAATGGTCTTTCCTTGCCTTTTCTTCTGTTTAGGGTACAAAGACATTCACATGAAACAATCATTAGAAATTGCAGCTTAGTACGAGGAACCATTTACTTCCTGTCACTGTCTTCATGCTGTTTGGTCCGTTACTGGACCGGCCATGTGATGATTCATTGTAATGAACTAAATTGTGTCCTGCATTTTTCTGGAAGCAACCCATATCACAGCAGGTTCCCTTCATGCCCAGAGAGACTAGCTCTGGGCTACTCTGGTTACATTTTACTTTGTATGCTTATAAAGGCAAGTCCTATTGCTTAGCCTTTTCACACGTGTACTTGTTTCACTGCTTGTGATAATTTTGGTGTGCTTCTGGAGTGCCTCCAAACCAAGTACAATTGGTGCATTACTGATAATTTTCTTGCTAACAACTATATTCTTCTGCTCTCTTTTGTGCTGAAAATTGAAGCTTAAAAAAAAATTAAACTTGGCTTCTTTGAAACATGTTTTTAAAAGTCCTATGTGTTTGGTAAATTGTTTAAGGAAGTACAAGGTAAGTGAAGTGCCCTGTATGACTCTATAAACAGTCATGTTACAGTTTCAGAATTTAAGAACGTTTGGATGGCAGTGTCTCCAATACTTCCATTTTTTTTCTCCAAAATGTCTGAATTTTGGGTTCTGAAGTAAAAATCAAGGGTTTATGTAGCACAGTGAATTCATGTGGCAGGTATAAGTTTTTCAGTCTTAAATCTTCCCTGCAAAAAGAGGAATTTAAATGGAAAAGAAAATGCATGGTTATTCTAAGATAATCATACCCATGAAAATTAAAAACTACTTGAAATGACAAATTTTGAAATGTATAAATGGCAGTGTCTTGTTCTCCTTCTCTTACATTTTGTGTATTTGCTGTTTGCAGGCTCTGCACAATACAGTCTGAGAACATGGTCATGAAAACAGAGCATGCCCAAACTTTGAGTCAGCTGACAGCCCAGAATGAAGCACTTCGGAACAACTTCAGAGATCAAGTCAGGAACCTGCAAGAAGAGCATAGGAAGACAGTAGAGACACTTCAGCAGCAACTGACCAGAGTAGAAGCTCAGCTCTTTCAACTCAAGAGTGAACCAAGCACTAGAGGTAACTTCCAGTCCTTGTGCCAGGTTTTCTTGGGTTAGATACAAATTTGTATACGTGACTCTGAATCTAAAATGTGGTTATAGTTGTACTTCTGTAATACACCAGAATCTTTTCCTGGAGCACTGATAGCAAGTCAGGAATATTTGTTATTACTGTTTCTTCAGAATCTTAAAGGTGCTTGAATGCATCCAGAGGTAGGCAACAAAGCTGGTGAAAGGAATGTCCTGTGACAGGTGGCTAAGGACTTTGGGTGTGTCTAGTTCAGAGAAAAGGAGGCTGAGGTGCAACTTTATTTTTCTCTTACATTTTTCTGAGATGTGGAAGTGGAGAGGGAGTTGTTGATCTCTTCTTCCCAGGATCCAGTGATAGGACACATTGGAATGGCTCAAAGCTGCACCAAAGGAGGTTCAGATTAGACATTGGGAAGTAATTCTTCCCCAAGAGGGTGCTCAAGCCCTGGAACAGGCTTCCTAGAGAGATGCTGAATGCCTCAAGCCTGTCAGTGTTTTAAGAGGCATTTGGACAATGGTCTTAGCAACACGCTTTGACTTTCTAGCCAGCCCTGAAGTGGTCAGGCAGTTGGACTAGATGAGCATTGTAAATCCCTTCTAGTTTGAACTATTCCATTCTGTTCTAGAAGCTGCATCACTGTTACCTGTTCTGCAGTATCTGCATTGTCAGGCAGAGGGAGGGAAATTACTCTGTAAATATTTGTTGCTTTTCCTATCAGTTTGTGTCAGATTTTGCAGCATACTGGCCACCTATCTGCACTATGAGGGGTAAAGCTAAGGAAAAGTGTATTGAAAGCTGTCCTAACAATATTTGTTATTGGTATACTTGCTATTTGATCCCTCTTCTAATTTAAGATTTTACTGTGTTGAAGCTGAAGTGCTGGTTTTATATCTAACTGTATTAATGAGGATGTAGTTGGACATTTGTCCAGCAGCAGTAACAGTTGAAGAGTTTACTTTTGCCATGTGTTACTGAAGCAGCAGCGTAGTTCACATGGTATTAAAACAGAACAATTTACACCTCCTACAGAACTGTTTAAAAGAAAATCTAATTCTGTTTTGCATTAAAAACATTTGCTCTTGTTGTAGCTACAACACCTTGAGGGAGAGTTGCATAAAGGTTGCATTGGCAATTTTTATTTCAGTCACTATCAAGTTTGGATTTAGAAACAGACTTTGATAGGAATGGTCATTTGGAGGTGAAAGTCTATATTTTCTGTTATAGGTGTCATGTGTGCATCTGGTGTTCTCCCTTTTTCTTCACCTTTCCTCCCCTCGTTTTATGTATTGCTGGCCAATCTGAAAGTCAAACCTATGAAGCAGCCCTAAAAATTTCATTCTGATGACAAACATTAGTGAATACCTCTCAGGTCCAGCTACTTCAAATCCAGCAACGAAGACCTTAAGAGAACGGCGGAACACTGACCTTCCTGTTCTTGACGTGCACACTGTAGCTAGGGAAGAGGGAGAAGGTATGGAAACAACAGACACAGAGTCTGTCTCTTCAGCCAGCACCTATGTACCATCCTTGGAACAACTTCTGAACTCCCCAGAAGCAAAACTTGGTAGGTAGAATGTGACTTTTTGAAGCACTCACCTATGTAAGTTGCAAAAGTTTGTGCCTTCAGAATATCTGTGAACGTGATGTTTTCGTTTGGGCACGAGACACAAGTCTGCTTAAGTGCCACTGAGTTTACACTATCAGTTTCTGTAGGGATTTTGTCTTTGAGTAAGGACTAACAATAAAACATTGCTACAGGTTCTAGTGATTTAAAGATGTCATATATGTGACTTCCTAAAAGGAAAATAATAGATAAGCAAGTCATAGTTACAGAACTTCCTGTATTCTAGACCAGTTTATACGTGAAACAATTAAGTGCTGCTTTAACTCTTATTGATAAAAGGTTAAAAGTGTCTGTTCTTCCTAATGTGGCTTATTATAACAGATATTTATTCATAGACTTTTCTTCTAGGAAAAGGAAAGCCAGCATGAAAAACAACATTCTACAAGTCCTCAAAGATGGGGGAAAAAAATACATGGTAGCATCTAATAATGCTTTTAAAGTCTACCGAACATTTTGTGGAGAATTGACCAAAATCTCCATCTATGGGTAGGAAACAAGAAGTAAATTAAAAACATTTATCTTGGCATATTTGGAACTGATTTGCCAGTGTCCTTATAGACTTAGATACACAAAAATAGGTCACAAAACAAGCATACAGCAGCAGCAGTGATGCCTGTTAGTTTTGCAGTCTGACTTTGCATGGATTTTGTTTCTAAGAAACTACATTAACCAAATGGTAATGTTAAGTTAGTATAAAGCAGGTGCAAGTACTTTCTCCTCCTCTCAGTTTTCTTTCCCAATTAATCGTAGAACCACCTCAGTGGCAAGCAGAACTCACAAAGGATGAACTCATTCAGAAACTAAACACAACAGCGAAGAGTGCTGATCACTTGAATGAATTACTTCGTGAATCAGAAGCAACCAATGCCATCCTAATGGAACAAATAAAGGTTAGCAGATATGCAGGAAGTGTGGAGACAACTCTAGTTTCTCTGGTTTCCTTATTAGACCACATGTTTAATGCCAAATATGTTTCAGAAAATCCCATCCTATAAAATGTTGGCAATGCAAAACTAAATTTTGGAAAGGCTTCTATTTCACAGGACTAATTGGTGCTTCCAGAGTTAACTTCATTTTTGAGTTTTTTCTTCCCTACAGTTTCTAGCTGGAGTAGGGGGAAATGTAAAACTACTATTGGTAAAACAAGCAACACACACACACACAAAAAAAAAAAAACCTGGAACAACAAACAACACCCCCACAAACAAAACTCTTAAGTTTGGATGTTTAATGTTTGGTGAAGTGCCTTTACTTTCACTCAGACAAAAGCAGTAAATCCCAACAAAAGCAGTGTCTGTTTTCCCTTCCTCTAACCCTTCTTAGGTGTCTTAACTTAAAAGAAGACGCACATTCAGAGACACATTTACTAACAGAGTTTGGTCTGGTTTGATTGTACTTCCTTGAGTTTTCTGAACCTGTTTTTGAAGTTAACATCTCTAGACATACTGAGCTTTCTTTTATAAAGTCTTTCTTAACCACAGTGTTAATATTGTTGCATCTTTGATCCACATTGCACATTTTACAGTTCAACTCTTTATCACTGAAATTCAATAGTTAGTTCCATGTAATCATTGTAACTACTGCATTCATTTCATCCAAATAGTTATGTTTTTGATCAATGAAATGTTATCTCTGGACAACATTATCATATGTTCACTTTCCTCTGAATTTCTGTCCAGAACACATTGCTATGCACACCTTCTTTTTGAAGCAAGCTGCACAATTTACTTTTTATATTTTGAAAAGACCTCTGTTCTGTTGCTCATTATGTAAAGCAAACAATATTGTGTATTTTTTTCCTCCTCTGCAGCTTCTTAAGAATGAAATAAGAAGATTGGAGAGAAATCAAGAGAGAGAAAAGTCTGTGGCTAATCTAGAGTACTTGAAGAATGTTCTTTTGCAGTTTATATTTCTAAAATCAGGAAGTGAGAAAGAAAGGTTACTCCCAGTCATAGACACCATGTTGCAGCTCAGCCCTGAAGAGAAGGGGAAGCTTGTTGCAATTGCCCAAGGTAGGCTGTGTTCAAAATTGTTGCAAAAAGGAAGAGTGGAAGCAAAGGCAGATGAAGTTCTGTGCTTTCTTTTATGTAGACCTTTGAGGGAAAGCATAGCCTATCCGCATGATGCCACTGACCTAGCAATAAAACCATTTTGCTGTATTGGGATGTTACTGCTTAGTTTTCAGAAAACAGGACAAATGCCCACAAAAAGAAAAAAGATTACAACAAATTGTACTTTCTTTTGAAACACATGCTCGAGGAAGACAGTAGGCTGTAGAAATTCACTATTGTTAATATTTTAAACAGAGTTAAAGAGTTCTGTCAAAGTGACCTTATAATATAGGCTAATTACTTTCTTGGCAGATGTTCTGAAAAGATAATTAAAGTGGTCTTCTCAAGGCAGTGGTACAGGTCTAATACTAATTTCAATAAATGAACTTTAAAAATCTCTTTGAAGAAAACATGCTTTTTGTTTAAGAAATAAAGGAGCCTGGAAAGGAAGGAAAAAGAGTTAAGCCTCTGCAAGAAATCAGCCCAAGAGCTGACTGTATAATAGTGTTCTGGCTCTACTTCAAATACTCTGAAAGTTTGTCACCTTTAAAAGCCCTTTTTAAGGTATTGTCACTTCTTGGTATAGCTTCTTGCACTTCACTAGCAACTGACCTACACATTATTTTAAAATTAATATAATGAGTAAGCACCATGTGTATAGCACTTAAACCTCATGAACAAAATCACATGAATAAGGGTAGTGTTATATTGCTCCATTCCATGATAGGCTTTGCATTCGAAAAGATGAAATGTAAATTAACTCCATAACATTTTGATATTCTGGCACTCTAATGAACACAGATTGGACTTTCCTGGAGAAAAATTATAAATGGCCTCTTTAATACATCCTTAAGTACCCAAAGTAAAGTGAATTTGGCAATAAAATCCATTAATGTATCTATAGCAGCCCAAGGGTGAGTATTGAATGTCACCTTCTCAACCAGTTTACAGAGACAGCATTTGAAAAAGGACAGAGGCAGGGAGAGAAACAGGGTCTTGTAACCAAATGATGCAATATCTAACATAATAAAGTATGTTTTTTCTTCCTTCTTCAGGTGAGGAAGAGAGCACCTCGCGGCCCTCTGGGTGGGCATCCTATCTCCACAGCTGGTCGGGACTTCGCTGAGACAGTGGAAATGCTGAATCTTTAAACATTCCATGGTTGCAAAAAGAGACATCTTAATGTAGAAGAGCAATCTGTTGGTGTTGTAGCATTGAACTACAGGTTTCTATTTCTCTCTGTTATTTTCAGCTTTTTAGGCTCTTCTAAGAAAGAAGCCCTCTGTAGCTCTGAAAGACTGTCCTGTTTTATGCTGTGACAGTATCTTGATCTTGTAATCATTGAAGATGATGATCAGAAGTATAATGAGAAGTGACAAACTAATTGCAGGCTGCTTGGAAACAATTTGACAAATGTGTGGTGGCTCTTTTGATGGAGATTAAAAAAGTTGATCTAACACAGTAACTGGAATAACTAAATTTTAGACTTAAAGCATTTTGAAGTGTTTACAATTTCACATATTGTTGTCTGCTTGCTAATCTATATGGTTAGTGTTATTCTTTGCACATTGAAGAAATTGAAATTGAGTTATTTCCTCTCTGTCAATGCTTACAGAATGTGAGATCATTCAGAAACAGAAATCACATTTTTCTGATTTGACTTTGACTAAATTTTTAGTCTTGGGTTTTGGTGGGTTTTGTTGTTGTTGTTGTTTGGTTTGTTGTTGTTTTTTTTTTAAATCCAAAAACTGTATTTAAAAGATGAAGGCAGCAGTCCACGAAATGTAGAGGGTGCCTAAAACTATAATAAATACAATGCCTGGCACATCTGGGGCATTATACTGTAGTAGAGATTAATGGCCCCTATGGAAATCTTTAGATAGTATGCCAGTAGGAGGTCATAAAGTGAGCTGAAGCTTTGGGAGAAAGGGCTTAAGCTATAATATTTTTCCCTGCAGTTGGAAGTATTCTGTTCAAGACCAGAGAGAAAGGTTTCATTACTGTAGTGATGTCTGTACTTGGACAAACAGACTGCTCATACTGACTTAGTCATGCTGAAGACACTAAAGGAAGACTGTGAGTTCATAGGTCAGACTCCTAACAGCTTCTGAGAGAAAAGGGCAGAGCTTTTGTCTATAGATGCATCTTTTAAATGTTCTAATGATCAAATATGTTACATCCTTCTTTCACTTCTCTGTGTTTGCACACATCGTTTGCACAAATCTTGTGCACAGACGAGATAATCTCTGTTCCAAATTAACAACAGAATGTTTGAGTATCCTCAAGAAAAATAGATCTCTGTTACAGAATTACTACTTCTGTTATCATCGCAGCACTTTTTTCTTTTTTAGCTTCAGTCTTTTTTTCCATTTATAATCCATGTGGCCTTTCACCATCTTTTAATTTATTTGTAATTTATTAAAATGCACATACATGTTTTTTAAACCTGCTTACCTTTCAACCAGAGTATTTCTGTCTTTTTCACTCATACTTTCATGCTCTCTGTGCTGTTTTACAGAGAATCATTCCCTGATATATGCATCCCAATGCTAAGTAGTATTCTTCCTTTCCTGTCTGTCTTAGTTGAGGTCCTGAGGAAATTGTATTGATTTCTTTAATATTGCCTTATTTGGGGCTGATATGAATCTGGACATAACAGCAGAAAGGCAGCACCATTGAGAATAAACTGCTTATTAACTGTGCTTTTGGTTTATTTTTTTTTATTTCTTGTATGTATATCAGTCTCAAATCAAAGCCACAGGTTTTATTTAGATATTTTAATTCCTTTTCACAGTCGTCAGCACCTTTTTTTCTTTGTTTTTATGTTTGTTGTTTTCTTTCATCCCCCCCCTAATATGTGTTTTAACTGGAACCTTTATGGTTTGTGCTACCAGTGAAAACATTCTCTGTGGACTTTCAGATCACAGACTGATAAGTAGCAGTATGGGGATGAGTCTGTAGGCATCTGTAGCTTGGAAATGTAGATTAGAAACACAAAGCTATGCTTAGGCTTTCTTTCTTTCATTTGTTTTTGGAATGATTGACATAGTTTCAATATGCACAATTTGCTCCAGATCTCAGATCTTATTCACAGCTAGATTAGGTTAGTGCCATTCAAACAATGTCAGAACAGAGTGACAGGAGAGATTTGAAATATGCATAAAAATAAGTGCAAGTCATTCTCCTTCTGTGATTTCTAACAGTGGAAGCATGAGTGGAAGGGTGCAACTTTTGTCTTACTTGGTTCAAACTCTTTTTGGAGCTGACTTGATCTAATCTCTTCTGCATGATGTCTGCTCTGCTATCTCTAAAGAACTGTGACAAGCTCTTTCCTTAAAATGCACGTATTTCAGAACTGTAGATTATTTAATGTTGTAAGCTGTGAATAAATGTATGCAAGTAACATCTCTTACTGGTTGTATTAGATAACAGTTGCTTACTGACTTCTTTCGAGTCTAGAGTTGCATGCTCACTGGTTTTAGTAAAGCTCAAATATCATACTTAGGAATGTAGTGGACAACTTGCATCACTTTTTTTTTTTTCCCAATGGAATATTAAGATCTAAATTAATACAGAAATATTTTAATAACTGTAATGAAACTGTCTTTTGTTGCTAAGATTGCCAGGACTTACCTTTGTGGCAATAAACTGTCAGCAAATATATTAAAGTTCAATATACACTTGCAGTAAATGGCATAGAAGAACGTGGACTGGAAGCAGGATAATTCTGCATAGAAAACTTTTTATATGTCATATATTTGCATTTGTAATGTACAGCATTGTAGCTGTGATTTGCTTTCAAAAAGCAGTTTAAAGTTTTAACTAGTACTGCTTCTGGATATACTGTGGGGCTCTTTTCTGGAAGAGGATTGTGCTGACTTTGCTTTCTGGTTCTTTTTTTTTGTTTTCTTTACATATTTGCCATATTTGTTAGGATGTTTCCCAGAAAATGTAACCTCTGCCTGAAGAGTTTATAAGCTTAGGACCAATTTTTACTGTTTGATGAGTCTGCCTTCAGCCCAAGCCTAAGGAGGGCATAATTAAAGAAAAACAAAAGAAATCTTTACTGTCAGTGTGCAGAGTATATATTAATTAAAAACCAAAAATGGGAGTGATTCAGAGTTCCCAGGCCTGCGTGTCCACTGTGGCTGAATTTTGAACTATATTTGCTGAGTTTAGAATGGGTTATATGTCGTTTATGTTCCCTTTACACAGAAAGGGGACTCCTCTGTACAGGTGAGATACACTCCAGCTGAAAGACTGGAAGACCAGAATTTGTCAGGCCATGATGTAGGTGTGGTCAGGTGGATTTAGGGTTCAGTATGGCCACAGAGAACTCATATGAAAGGTGATACACGGGGGAGTAGAGCTGCTTTTATTTCATCACCCTCCTCCAAAGTATAATTGAGAGAATAGTTAGGCTGTTTTCTAAACTTCAGTCTTCCTTTGGCTATTGCACTCCATCTTTTCCTCTGATAACAGAAAAAGTATCCTGAAACTGGAGAAATGCTTAAAAACCTCTCTTTAGTTTGTACTAAGTGGTTTTGAAGGTACTTTAACCACCTGTGTTTCATTTGGGTTATGCCTTGTCTTCACTCAATGCACCAATACTTCCTCAACTACCTGCTAGTTTCACTTTTATTGGTACTGTAAAAATATCTCCCTTAGGAGCCTTGCATTTAGCAGTTGCTACTCACAAGCTGAGAAACCAAATGTATGAAGATATAAGAATATATTTGTTTGTAGTAATTTCATAACTGTTAAGTGTTTTGGTTGGAAATACGTCTTTGGCCTTTTGCTGTGGCCATCACTTCAATAAAATTCACCTTTACCCAACAGAGTGCCTTTCTTTTTTCCCTGAATGCCTGTTCTTACCTAAGAAAATGCTACTCAGGTATAAGATAGAAAATAAGGGGATGTTTACTGTAGAATGAAAGATTTTGTGGATCTGGTATAGTAGCCATGGTTTTTACTTTGGAACACAGTAATGGTGATGGATACTTCTGGATGAATGGAAAAAAATTAGTTTGTTCTTATTTTTTATTTCAAACAAACAAGCAAACAAGCTTATTAGCTCACTTAATTACTTCATATGTCACTAAAATCTGACCATATCTGACATGAAGGAGAGAAGGGATGAAGAAGGTATTAATGTGCTTACATTCAAGGTCAAGCTTGACTGTTCATGGTCAAACTTGATGAGGCTCTGAGCAACCTAATCTAATTGGAGATGTCACTGCTCACTGCATAGGGGTTGGACAAGATGACCTTCCAACCCGATGCATTCTGTCATTCTGTGCTTCTTAGAAGGATTGCACTTAGTATTTTAAGTACCAGCCACCTTACTGACTGAATTTGATCTAGAATTTATTGTATTGTCTTAGAAGGATGAGAAGGTGCATCTGAGGTTCAAGAGCTTCCTGCCCATCCTGTGTTCAGGTTTATCCTGAGGATCAAGGCTGCACTGAATAATGAAGACCAAGGATAGTAAAAGTTGAAAAGTGCACATCAGTTATTGTTCAAACAATTCCATCTGCATTGGTATAGAGAATCATTCATTGTTTTTGCTCTCAGTTGAATGTCTGTAGGCTTCTTAAGAATCCAAGGTAAATGTAATCAGTGTAAAAATGTGTTATTTTGGGCATGGACACAGTTCCAGTCCTCTTATAGTGGCCTTTGAAAAGTGTTTTAAATTGATAGATATTGAACAGCAGCTGCACATGAGTATAGGATTTAAGGTGCTTTGGTTTTTGTATTGTTTCATCTGGAAACTTAATTGCCTGAAAATCGAAGCTTGCTCTGAGAACACTCAGACCATTTCCAGAGCGGAAGTAGGTATTAGTTCTCGGGTCTCTTGCCCTTTGCAGCATGTAGAACATCTCAAAAATAAAAACCATATAGATCATTACAGAACTTCAGAAGTAGGCTTTTATCTAAGTACTGTTTCACTGCCATTTTTTTCCCTCTTGTGGAGTTGAGCTGCTGACACTCAGCATTACTTTTGCCAAGGGAGAAGGATAGCTATAGTGGTTTTGGCCTTTAGCATCTAAATGTTTATACAGCCTAGTTAATGTTCCTTTCATGAATAGCCATGGCCATTTACTTAAACCTGCAGCTGCAGCAGTCTAGGTGAAGCTGACAGCCTTTTCAGGGCAACACATGGGTGGTCACCCTGCTCCATGAGCAGAGAGCTACAGCCTCTGGAAGAGTTGACAGAAGCATCTGGAAGGAATAAAAACTGATTCCTGCTGTTGGTGTGGTGGCTCTGTCCCTGCCCTCACTAGCCTTTCTCTTGGAAACTGGTTAAACCAGTTGTTTGCAGAGCCCTGGGGAGTAGCAGGTATATCCTACTTTTCTTGCAGGAGGATTTTTTCACTTCAGGAGATACTTCTTTACTGTGAGAGTGACAAAGCATTGGAATAGGCTGCCCAGAGAGGTTGTGGAGTCTCCTGGATACTTTCAAAACCTGCCTGGGCACGTTCCTGTGCAACCTGATCTAGGCAAACCTATGTCAGCCAGGGAGGTTGGACTGGATGACCTCCAGAGGTCTCTTGCAACCCAAACCATTCTATGATTAAAAAAAAAAAATACAGAAACATCAGCAACAGGTTTTGTAACATTCTGTGAATGATGGAAATCGCAGCAACAAAAAGCTTACAATAGAAAAATGACAGACGTAAATTACTTTGGGTTGGAACTGGTTTCAATCATAGAATCATAGAATGATCTGCGCTGGAAGGGACCTCCAAAGGTCATCTAGTCCAACCGCCCCTGCAGTAAGCAGGGACATCCTCAATTAGATCAGATTGCCCAGAGTCCTGTCAAACCTTACCTTGAATATGTCCAGAGATGGGGCTCCAACTACCTCCCTGGGCAACCTGTTGCAGTGTTCCACCACCCTCACAATAAAGAACCTATTCCTAACATCCAATCTAAATCTGCTCTTCTCTAGTTTGAAGCTATTGCCCCTCCTCCTATCACCACAGGCCTTTGTAAACAGTCTCTCTCCACCCTTCTTGTAGGCCCCTTTCAGGTACTGGAAGGCTGCTATTAGGTCTCACCGGAGCCTTCTCTTCTCCAGGCTGAACAACCCCAGCTCCCTCAGCCTGTCTTTGTAGCAGAGGTGCTCCAAGCTCCAAGCCCCTGATCATTTTCACGTCCCTCCTCTGGACCTGCTCCATCAGGTCCATGTTCTTGTATTGAGGGCTCCAGACCTGGACACAGTACTCTGAGTGAGGTCTCACCAGAGCAAAGTGGCAGAATCACCTCTCTAGATTTCCTGGCAACACATCTTTTGTTGCAGCCCAGGATGTGATTTGCCTTCTGGGCTGCAAACTCACACTGTCTGCTCATGTCCAGCTTCTTGCCCATCAGCACCCCCTGTCGTGGTAGGCCTAAACAGGCCAAATTAGGCTTGTACATGTCCTGGCTTGCCCAGACATGTTTTTCTGCTCTCCCTCCTTCTGTTTTGGGGAGAGCAACCGTGGGAAAAGGGACAAAGAACCTGGCGCCACTAAGTCTGGGGTCTGGGGNTCAAGTTCAGTTAATGTATATATTTAATAGTTATTTCCAGATCCTATTATAACCTGTATATAGTTTCTATAACGTTGCAAAGAGCCTGTTATTATTAAATGGTGGTCGGGGTGGTGCGAGTTCCAAATATTTAATATTAATAAATTATATATTAATATTTTTAAAATATCGTCTCGCAGTAATTAAATACCCCTTCCGCGACACCCCCAAAGTCCTTTTCCACAGGGCTGCTTTCTATCACCTCATCCCCCAGTCTGTATTGATAGCGAATTTGTTTCCACTATAGTTATTACAAGGTGTTTGACCAACTTCTGTGCTGCTTGGCCTGAGCTACATTTCCCCTCACTGGAGTACCTCAGAATACTGGCACTAGCAAAGTCATCCAAATCATCACACAAAATAATAAATAGGTAATTATAACTGGTTACATCAAAATTTTGTCATTCAACAATTAATTTCTGTTTTTTTTCCTGAGTAGCAATCTCACTGATCTTGCAATAGGCAGAGATGTTTGTGCTAAAATACAGTCTGTATGTGATAGAGAAGGACAGGGTTTGTCAGCAGGATTTGCCATCAGACTTGTTCCCTGTCTTCTGCAGCTGAACAGTGATGAATCTGAAAAAATTTTTGATAAGTGGGTTAGAAATTTGGGGGAGCTTAGGGAGCGGTTTGGTGTTTATGATAGGTGGAGCATAATGAGAATATCCTGATGAACAGAAAGGAGGGCTGTTTGTTAACTCTTCTTCTAGCCTTATTGGTGTAAACTAGGCTTTTAGTTAGGAATAGATTCCCTCAACCTTTTTAAAAGCATCACTAGCAATAAGCATTGGTATGGACAAATTTCCATATTCTCTTGCTATATGCAGGTGGCATACAAGCTTAAACAAAAAATGTGAACACAGTATCATGATTGCTAGAAGTCATTAAGTAACTTTCTAAAGTGCCTGTTCCATAATGCTGCCATAAGCTTTTCCTTTAATCATTATTGTGTCCATCCAATTACTGACTTTGTCATGAAGCAGAAATTTATGCTGCCAAATATGGAATTTCAATGATCAGTTTTGTATGGCTTTGAGATTGATCTGTAGAAGTTATATCCTGGTTCTTGCACAATCTCCCATGCAAAGGTGAAGCCAAATGTACTGGGTATGTATAAAATGCAAGAAATGGAAATGTGACTTGGCCTGTATAAGGATGTCAGAATGATCACTAAAGTAAGGACTTGGCCTGTATAACGATGTCAGAATGATCACTAAAGTCTCTTAATATTCTGATTAAAATCTATAATACTTTTGAAAATAACAAAGATTTCTATGGAGCTCAAATAATGGTCAAAATTTGTTTCTGCAACTGAGTTATGAATGGTTATTAATGCTGAGCAAGAAGGTGAAACCTAACTAATCTGTTACTTGTGAAATCATTAGCACTTCTGCTAGGAAATTTCAGCTGGACATCCTGTGTTCAAAAATTGTTTGCGCTTAAATAGTCCACATTTCCCTTGCTTTTGCTTTATCTTCAGAGGTTTGAAGGTATGATGTGAAGAACACTGACACCATTTACAGCTGAAATCCACTGATAAGGTAAACAACCATGGGTCTGCTGTGTTAGCAAGCACTCAGAGTCCATAACGACAGAAGGAAGAAGGTACCACCTGTGGTTGCATGAAGTTCTGTGAGAAAGCAAAAGCTAGAGCAAACATCACAGCTGGGAGTTACTCATTCAAATCTCTTCACAATGCTATGGCAAAATTGTAAAGCACTTCTTCTGGACATGAGAAAGAAGTTGCTGTAAAGATCCTGTTATTTGTGACTGGAGACAGGAAGTCAAATTCTTTCACCAAGCATTTGCCTTCTCTTCTGTCTACCCAGTAATCCTTCCTTTTTCTCTTCTTCCCCAGGCCTACAATAACGGTCTTGTTGGGTGTCAGTTAAGCTGGAAATGCATATTACCCTGAACAGGTAAAGGATCTGCGCTGTCACTTCTGTCACTGCCAGCTACTGTATGTTGGCATTTCAACAGTGGTGAAAGACTTAAAGTGCTCTGGAAACAACATCAAAATCACGTGTCTACTTAAAACTGCTCTGTACTCCAGTCTGTCAGGGAGAGATGGGAGGGCAAAAAAATCAACAAACACTTATTTTGTGACTAATACGCTGGTCTGGAGACACGGAGTCCAAAGTCACGCTCTGCCACATGCTTCCTTTGTGAATTTAATTTCTCTGTTTCCTCACTTCTCTACTGGGGATAATGGCACTTCTTCTCCTGATGCCAAGTACATTAGCAGTGGAATGTAGCAGCTGATGGGTTTGTAACCAGAAAAAAAGTAGGCAGATTAACATTATAAAAATAACCCAAAAAAGCAACAAACTGCACAGAAGTAAGAGTCATAGCTTTTCACAATACTGAACTGGAGGGAGTGACCTTACTTTCTTTTCAGTTTGTGGTGTGGGTTTGTGAAGCCCATTAAATTATTTGCCTAAATATTTTGGACTGAATTTTACAAGTTAATTAGAATGCCAGTATGCTCTAATACTATGTAATGGGGAATTAGTAACAATTAAGAATTGTTATTTCTGTTGTACAGCAAGACTCAACAAAAACTTAAATCAGAATCCAAAGGCAAGGGGCAAACTTGCTGCAAAGCACACTGAGCCTAGGGAGGCAATCTGTGAAACTGAATTCCTGGCTTTTCTCGGTACAGTGTTTCCAAAAGCTGTTAGTACTTACTGTTTGGCATCCAAAAACATTTGGGAGAGGCTCTCATGTTCTTCATGAATGCCTTTGCTACTTTCTGATTATATTGCAAGCAGACAAGGCTCCAGGATGTTACCCTTAAATGCACTGGAAAAGTGCACATGGTGCAATTCACTCGCCATTAATCTGTTAATGTGCTCTCTAAAGGAAGGACCATAACAGCTATGCTTGTTGGCTGGTGCTGCCTGTTAATTATTTCCAGAGTTTACTGTTTTGGAGTTTGCTGCCCTAGTAGTCACACGTTTGGCCAGCCACCTCCCTCTTTTCTGGCTGTGCTGGTCAGAGGTGCTGCTCTTCAGCTGGGTTCTGCAGCCAGAGGCAACTGCCCCCTATAGCTCCCCAGGAGGACATGGAATGGGAGAGGCCTTGAAATCCTTGTGGACAAACTGAGGTTAATTAAAGGCATTCACAAAGCTGCCTACAAGTAATGGCTGACTGCCCAAACTTGATTAGAAAAACCCAAAAGTGTACTATTACATTCATCTGGCACAGAACAAGTACTTACTTATTTAGATGATATAAGGAAGCTATGCTGACAAACTCATTACAATGAGTGGGTGTTTTGGTTTTGCTGCCCCTTTTTTGTTTTTTTTTTTTCCGGGAGTGGAGATCTGTTCAATTTTTTAACAGAATCACAGAGTGGTCAAGGTTGGCAGGCACCTTTGAACGTCACTTATTCAACCTCCATCCTCAAGCAGGGCAATCTACAGCCAGTTGTCCAGGACCACGTACAGACAGCTTTGAATATCTACAAGNTTATACCCTCTCTTTTCAGGTATTTGTATTAATTGGTAAGATTCCCCTGAACCTTCCCCAGGCTGAACAGTATCAGCTGTCTCAGGCTGTCATAGAAGAGACGCTTTAGGCCCTTAGTCATCTTCGTAGCCATTCAGCAGACTCTCTCCAGCATGGCTGTGCGCCTCAGTGGGGTGGCAAGTCGTGCTCCCAGCAGTCCAGGTGTGGCCTCACCAGTGNCATGGAATGGGAGAGGCCTTGAAATCCTTGTGGACAAACTGAGGTTAATTAAAGGCATTCACAAAGCTGCCTACAAGTAATGGCTGACTGCCCAAACTTGATTAGAAAAACCCAAAAGTGTACTATTACATTCATCTGGCACAGAACAAGTACTTACTTATTTAGATGATATAAGGAAGCTATGCTGACAAACTCATTACAATGAGTGGGTGTTTTGGTTTTGCTGCCCCTTTTTTGTTTTTTTTTTTTCCGGGAGTGGAGATCTGTTCAATTTTTTAACAGAATCACAGAGTGGTCAAGGTTGGCAGGCACCTTTGAACGTCACTTATTCAACCTCCATCCTCAAGCAGGGCAATCTACAGCCAGTTGTCCAGGACCACGTACAGACAGCTTTGAATATCTACAAGTACTGAGGGTCCTTAGGCAATCTGTGCTACTACTGGGGCATCCTCACCATGAAAGTGTTTCTTGATATTCAGAGGGAACCTCCTGTGTTTCAGTTTGTGTCCATTGCCTCTGGTCCTGTCACTGGGCACCACCAAAATGAGGCTGGCTCTATTCTCTTTATCATAGAATCATAGANGCCTCAGTGGGGTGGCAAGTCGTGCTCCCAGCAGTCCAGGTGTGGCCTCACCAGTGCTCTGTAGAGGGGAAGGATCACACCCTCCTTTTCTGACATACTACCTCCGTCACTTTTCCAACCGTATACTTTGTTTCCTTCTTTGTACAGAAACTATTTCCTGTGATGATAAAACATTGCTTTGGATTCCTAAACTTGGCAAGTAAAGCTGAACCCTGCCAAACAAACAAACAAACAAACAAAAATCTGGCAGACAGTTTGATCTTCCTGTGTTTTTTTACAGTTGTTATTCTGTCCAGAACCATGCTTTTGGCACAGCCATCAAGTATCGTCCTGAAGCAGATGTACTCCATGTGCATACAGTCTGAATTACTATTCTGATACGTTCGCTTGTACCTGGCTGTGCTGCTTTTCACCGGTTTAGCATACTCCCTGAGCATATTGTCATCTTGCATCCAGACAGCCTTAATCCTAGCTGACAAATATTTGCATTTTTCATTACATCATGCCACTTCCTTGATCTGAGGATGGCAGTAAGAGGTGATGCAGATAGGTAAAATAATCCTGCATTTTCTATAACACTCTTTTCACTTGACCATACATCTCTGAAAATTGTTTGATCTGGAAGGAAACTGCCTCTCTCCAAGTAAGGCAAGGCTTTAGAGTTTGGCAGCTCTGGAAGTGAAGGGCACTTGTTGATATTTACTTTACAAAGAAGGTAGGTGAACCTGGGCGGGGTGCTGGCCTTTTTTTACTCGATTGCTTATTAATATTGTTACATTTTTAAAGTAATGTCGATTGAGAAAGGAATCTTGCTCCAGCAAATACTCACCTAAAAGGATCTGGTGCCTTAAGGTGAGGGCACAGCCTTCTCGACAGACATAATACCCTACTATGCAACCACGTGAGAAACAGTACAAATACCTGGAATTGCTTTTACAGATATTTTCTGTTCTGGGAAAAAAAGCCAAACAACTAACCAAACGAAACACAACCAGCAACAGACGCTCTCCGGCATCTACCTCAAGTAACTCTGCAGAGCTACTGCCGGGCAAGGCAGGGGAGCAGCTCTGCGTGGCGTTGTCACCTCTCCAGACGTGTCCATTTCTAGACGAGCTGACAAAAGGTGCCGATAACACGATCCCATGGCCATGTGCTGTGTTAACTCGTCTCAACCGTCCCACTGGGAAGTCACTGCGTGGGCGCTGGGCTCAGGGTCCCCGACATTTGTCGGGGACTTTTCTCCCTCTACCGGGCGGGGGCAGCGAGGATGGTGACGAAACCAGGCGCAGCCCAGGGACCCGCTCAAACACTGCCGGCTGGCGGGTACTGCCCGCGCAGCCCGCGGCGGGACGGGACAGGACGGGGTAGGGCGGGGTCCGGCTGCAGCCGCGGCAGCAGCGGCGCTGGAGAAAAGCGCCCTCCCGCGGCGGCGGGAGGCGGGTGGCGGCGGTGTGGCCGCCCAGCGCCATTACCGCCGCCCGGCGTGGCTCCTCCCCAGCGGGAGCGGCGGGCAGCAGCGCGGTGCGGCAGGGCAAGGTCCGCCGGCAGGATGCTGGGGGTGGCGGCGGCAGCGGGGATGACCTGTAACAGGTAGGAGAGGCGCGGGGGCCGCCCGCCCCGTCCCGTCCCGTCCCGCCTCCCACGGCGGGCGGCTGCCGAAGGTGGCGCTTTGTTTCGGAGCGGCCGGGCCGCTGTCACCGGGTACTGCCTGCTTGCTTGCACCACATCCCCACATACCGTACACTACCACCCCATCCCCCCATCCTCCTCCTCCGGTGCCCCGGGGAAGGCGCTAGCCTCTGCTCCGCCGTGCGCCGGTTGGCGGGCAGGCAGCGGCGGGGCCGCGCCGTATGGGGCGGAGGACGGCGACGCCTCCGGGCTGCGGCCGGGAAACGCGCTGAGCTGATCCCTTGGACGGTCTTCCGTAGGGGATAGGATCTCTCCGGTGAGGCGGGGGTTTCGCAGCCGTGCAGGTGTGCCTCCTCCTCCTTCCTCCGGGAAGTTTCCGTGTCGAGAAAACTTTCCTCTTCCCTCCGGCAGCACCGCGGGCACGGCAAGAATACCTCCTCACCTAGAATGTTGGTGCAGGGAGCGGTTGGGTGGCTTTGTGCGTCCCTGTTAAAGCAAACTGGAAGTAACACGCGGGGCTGGAGCGTGACAGGCGTGAGGATGGTTTGGAGCCCTTGGCATTAAATGGGCATCCCTTGCCCGGGGTGGCTGTTTTACAAGCGCGGCACTAGAGAACCGCGGGTGTTGGGGTTGCCTGAGGGGTCGTGTCGGCTTCTGCATGTCCCGCAAGCGCCGAGCCTTAGGGAAGGTTTAACCGGAGATGGGTTATGAAGAGCACTCTTCGGCTAACTGCTCTGCGCGTCAGAGCCTCCTCACCTGCTGCAGCTGTTCGTTGGGAAGAAGCGTCCCTGATCAAAGCACTTAGGAAGTGTTGCGCTAATACATCGAAACTTGGGGCTCAGGGAAGAGAGTGATTCTGTGCTTGGCTCAGGCTGCAGCTTCAGGATGGCAGCTGCTACCCACGTATTTTAGCCTGACTAGAGACCGCCTTATCTTCCCCGCGCCTGGTTTCTGCTGCGAATTTCTTCCAGCTCTGTACCACACCTCTGGAGAAAAGCTGTGGCAGCAGCAAAGTCAAGCCCAGTCGGGGCTACCCGTGCTGTCACCCTGTGCCGGCGTGTGAGAGCTGAGCTGCAGGACCAGCCCCACTCCTGGGGTCAGCTCCCTGATGCCCCTGGGACAAGGGCAGGGAGGAAGCTAGCTTTAGCTCTAGCTGCTGTGCAGCCGCATGCTGAGAAAAAGGTGATGATGTTATTCAGATGCCTGTGTGTATTAAGGTAACTGTTTTTTTCTTCAGATATTCCAAAAGCTGTTTGCTTTCTTAGCTGACGATGGGTGCTTCCAGGCCAGGCTTCTTTTTTGATTTCCAAAAGTGGCCAAGCTGTCAATATTTATGTGGCAGCAACTGCAAGGATCAGCATGTCATTCAGCCCTGCACGCTGCACAGCCTGCGTCTCCAGGTAGACAGACCCATTACGTATTTGACAATCTGTTCTGCTCAAGTTGTCAGGGAATGGGCCAGCTGCCCTGCTGGTACATGCTTCCCAGGATGTGAACTAGGCTACACTCCAGCACAGTGAGAAATTTTGGGACAAATTCAGGTTAGAGACTACACTTGCAGAAACTTGTTGAGGTGAAGTAGCAGAGTGCTCTGGTGGGAGCTGATCTCACTCAAAGCTGAGGGGGAACTTCTTCAGCATGTGATGCATCCTGCAACAGGCAAGCTAATGGCTGGCACATCTAGGGAAGCAGCAGTGGCAGAATGCTCATTCCAAGGCATAGCAAACATCTTGAGCATCCTTGCCTGGCAGTGGGGCAAGTCCTACTGCCTTCTGACCAAGCAAATCCTTGTGTGAATGAGAGCCAACCTGGTGTCCCACTGATGTGCTCTGAATATGAACCACTCATCCGACCAGGACTGGGCATGGGTCCACGTGCCTAAATTGGCCGACCCCCTCTGCGTCTGTCATCTCACCACTTTTTTTTTTAGGGTGAATCACTGTACAGAAGACAAGGGGCTGGGCTGTGGTTGATGAGGCGGAGATGGTGTGCAGTTGATGCTGACAGAAATGTGAGCTGCTGGCTGGAGCAGTGAGTGCTGATTGCCTATCAGGGTGTCGCAGCAGGGAGAGGCTTCAATGTCACCACCTTCAGGGGAGCGAGTTGCAGGACTTCTGGCTGAGGGGTTTTCTTTAGATGATTCCTGTCTGTTGAGGTCAAAATAAAATTAAGGAGCAAGGTCTGTGTAGGATACATTTTGCTTTGGTAAACTTCAGAGAAGGGAAATTAAGAATTAGTGTGATTTTAAAAATTTGGATTCTTTAAAGAAAATGCCCACTAAAATTCAACCGGTTTTGAATAAAATGTGATCTTAAAGGTTTCCACAGGCCAAAACTTCTAAAAGATTTCAGATCTTGACTTTTTTGCTCTGATCTACATAGTTTAAACCATCTGAATTTTGGAGAAGAAAACATAAGGGAAAGAATGATTTGAGGTGTCCACGTTCAGTACACAGAAGAATAGGAGACAGCTGGTCAGCAGGTACATGCATGGAGTTTGCTTTTGTTCTAAGAAACGCTTTTCTTAATTCTTAGTTTTTTTCCCTCCACTTGGTGGAGGCTTTTTTGAACTTGAGACCTTGCTGTGGCTTTTGTGTTGCAATGAAAGGAACTTGCAGGCTAGTGCTGTAACCTGAACGCCCAAGCCACAGGCATCTCACTCAGCATCCATCTGGGAGATCACACGCTGCCCTGGAGGAGAGGGGCTTGAGCAGGGAGGGGTATGCAGTGTGCCCTGTAGATGGATCAGTGCTGGGCAGTGGTCTGTCATTTGGGATTGCTGGGTGTGCTTCTAGGGAGGCAAATAGCTGTCATCACAGTAAGCGCTTTATATATATCTTTTGAGTTTTGTGGGCTTTTCTATCTGATTGTGCTGAACTCATCTTGGTGCATTGCTGTCTAATAAATTTCTTAAGCAGTTCAGAGGAAAACATCAGCTTGCAGTTCATAACCATTATTGTCTCACACTTCTATAGTTTCCTAGTGCAAAGGGCCAACATGCAGTAGAATACTGAACAAAGCAAGCTCCTCTTTATTCAAAGTGTAAATATATTTGAAAAAACTAGCATAGAATCATGAGATTTACACCCCTTATTCTGCTGTAGACTGTGAAGCTCAAAAATGTGGGCACTTAATGGCGTGACTACCTTCAATAGGGGACTCCATAAATAAGCAGGTAAATGCAATGCTGCGGTTCGATCTCAGTTGCAATGCACAGCTCTTTTTCTTAGCACTGGCTCCATACTGTTACTGCAGGGGAACCATTAATGGCCCACAGATAAGTGGAGGCTGGCTTGCAGAGTTAACAAATTATTTTTCAAGTCTAAATAAATATTACTGAAGCACTTAAGGTAGGCTTTTTAGCTTCTCTAGTTGTGGCTTTGTGCTAAGTGTGTTAGGTTAGACATTCTGATTAATTTGTGTTTTGTTCTTTTCCGTAGCCTTGTTTAAAGGTTTTTCACTCTATGGTATAATGCAGTCTCTTATTACTTTGTAATAGAAGGAGGCTTCAACTGTGTTGAAAGCAGCTTGATAGCTGGTGGGAAAATAACACAGATCAGGACTTTCCGTGATGGCAGGTGCTGATGACAAGGGAAATCAAACTTGCAGTCACGTTTTGATAGCCAAAGCCTTCCCTTGTATAAACTCTGCCTAGCATGAATCAAGCAGCTGCATACACGGTCTGCTGTCCTTGTCATTTTAGTGATGTGTTACAGTCCACATCATCCTTACAGCTTGTGCAGAAGTGCTGGTGTTGAGACAGAAGGGGTGAAAAGATAAGAAGTTCCCAATTCAATCTGACAAAACGTAGCAGGGGACTCTATCCTGGGGTTAATACATATCTTCAAATGAGGACACTCCTTTGCAGTTACTTAAGCATTTTCCCTCCTGCAGGGTCTTGGTCTTTATGAATACATTTACTTATGTTTTCATAAACAGATAGCATGGGAAAAAAAGTCATCAAGATACTGTCATTTCCTTGGCTGGTTTTGTGTACCCTAATAACACTTTACGCAAATCAGTTTGGATTTGTCTCAATGCCTGGAGACGATCAGTGAGGTCCAGGGGACAGAAGTGACAAGCTATTCATGGGCAAAGTGGACTTCTTATCTGTGGTATGAAACTATGTTCCTTTTGCAAAAATGGCATAGTCTAGAGTGTCTTAAGATGCATGAAAAATAGTGTTATAAAAAGACCAGTGCCCAGAGTTAGGTAGTATGCTCTGTATTTTCCACATTAATTGCTTTTCCAGGTGTAAGAAGTTCTTGAATTCCAACTCTGATCATTTTTTCATGACTTTTTAACTCATTAAAAACCAGCCAGCTACTTCTACAGAAATTGATAAGAAGGTGAATCCTAAGTCACTTAGTGTGTTTATGGTTTTCATTCACTGCTTGCATGAAATAGTTTGAATAATTGAGAACACTCTGGTGGATCAGCTTTTGATTGTGTAAAACCTTAAGACGTTGGGAACAGCACAGTTAAAATCTTGGGGTTTTTTGATCACATCATTGATGGGGAGTTGGTTGGTATGGATAATCTGAGAGATTAAGGCAATGAAACGATTTTATGAATGTTTCCTGGGTGGCCTGAGCAGCATGGGGAAGCTGCTGTGCTCAGCATTATAACAGTTTTCTGCCTCAATATATTGTTTTAGTGTAGTTGAGGGCACTGGGAAGGACCACAGCAAAGCAGTGCAGTAATGCCAGCAAATATTTGGGAAGCAGCAACATGGCAGAGTGGCTCCTGTCCAGACCCCATGCTGATGTGCAACAGCTGTGGGATTGATGTGGGGAGAGAAAACCACACAGAGAAATAACTTCAAATCCACCCTGGGAGGGGGAAAGAGAGCCTTAATGCTTTTCAAGGACTTTTTGCAGGAATTTGACCATCCCCCCAGAGCTGGCTGCTGCTTGTTGGGGGGCGGGGGGAGAGACCGTTTGTCAGTCCCTCAATTTCTGGAGCCACATCATCCTTGAGTCCTACCTCGGTGTCTCCTGGCATACTCCACCCTCTGATCTGGGAATGAAAAATACAGCTTGGCAGGCAGGGCAGCAGAGCCTGCCAGCGGGCAGTCAGGGGAAGGTGGCTCCTGCACATTCGGGGCTGAATCAGCACATCAGCCTCTGCTTGCAAACCCCTCTGGTTTTGGTGAATCCTATGTTGTGAGGAAATGCTGGCAAGCAGGAGTCTGTTTTCTTTGTAGCTTTGCAGAACACTGTGCACTTCTGAACTGCATTGGTAGCAGGACAGACTGGTGTTTTGTGGCACAAAACCTAACATTTGTGCTGGATTAAGTAATTTATTTTTGCCAAGGTCAGCTAGTAAGTGGGTTGAGATTCACTTGGCAGCAATCACATCCCAGACCCAGTTCTGGCTAGTGTCATGAAGCAGGACAGACCTCTGGGCTATGCTGCAGCTGCTCTTCCCATAGGCTTCGATTGCAGAGACATTTTAATTAAACATGTGGTTGCGCTGCAGTTGACTAGGGTGACTTGCATACTCTGTCCCTCGACATCTCTTATGCCAGAGCCAACTGAAAACACATGGCAAGAGAGATTAGTAGATAAAAAAATTAAAACTTGAGTTTGCCTCAGTCTGGATTGATTCCTTGATCTTGTGAGTGGCAGTGATGTCAGGGGGGAAGGGACATTGGAAAGGTGGAAATACCTGTTTCAGCAGAAGCATGGATTTGTGTCTGGGTTGCGTACCCATGGCCTCAGAAAGTGGTGTTAAAGGTAGGGTCCTGTAGGGAGATACTGGGGATCTAAAGGAATGAGCAGCATTTGTTGGTGATCTGGGTCAGGGTTGGGGACTGCTTGTGGCTTTCCTGGGCACAGTGTTGGGAAGAGGCATGTCCATGCTGTGTTGCACTGGAAGAGGCATCACCTGCCTGCAGGTTCTTCAAAGAGGATCACCTGAGCAATTTTGCTTGCTGCTGTTGAAAGCACGCATGAGTATGTTCTCCCTGCAGCCCTTCCTGAAGGAACACCACCCCAGATACGGTTTCTTCACAGCTGTCACAGAACTAGTTTGCATAAATTCACCTTCAGAGGATTTGGAGGAAGGACACCACGTCCTGCCTGTGTGATGTGTAGGTTACTGTTAGAACAGGCATGGAGAACAGTGACACGTTGATGCCTGTTTAAATTTACCTAACATTTGTTAGCATGACATGACTTAGCGACCGGAAGGTGCCCTGGGGCTTGCTTCACGCATTACTTTCAGATCCCAGAGGAACTGTATCCTGTTTATACCCACTTGTACTGCAGAGGTCTTATGGGCTGAGTCCCACCATACAGAGACCAAACTGTGGCCCAGCCATGATGCCCATGGCTACTCGCTTGGTGTTCTCAAGTGCTATACCAGAAGACAAGGCAAGCTGCGGTGGGAAAGGAGGCTTTGATGGGAGCGGTCAGTGAACTTCACCAGGACTGAAAGGGAGAAGGGCAGGAACCTCTCAAGTGCAGAATTTCTACAGTACTTTTAAACATCTCAGAAAATAAAGTGTTTTTTTTTCCCTTTTGTAAATATGTGCAGTTGCAGTAGAGAGGCAATATTCTGATAATGTGAGAAAGGAATTGAAGCAGATAATTTTAAAGCTGCTGCCTTTAAGAAAAAGCTGACTTCTGAAATCCTTGTTCCTTCATTCACATTTTTTCCTTTTTGTTAGCTAGCTTCAGGAAATGAGAACATTCTTTTGGCTTTCCGTGCCTGAGTCACATCTTATATATATATCTCTGTCTATATATAAAAATGCTAAGACATCTGGAAATGTTTGTTTCAGAGAGGTACTTGTTTTGTAGCAGGGTATCTTGAGTTTTAAGTGTTTGTACACAGATGGATGTTTCCAAGAGTTTCCCATCCTTCTCTGGTTACAGGGATATGAATATTGCTGTCAGAAAAGCTGAGGGAAATGTCCTGATAACCTAGGGAATATACAAACAAGGGGAAATAAAGCCTTTAATGACAGTGAGAAATTTCTGGTGTTTTGGGTTTTTTTTGGTTGTGTTTTCTTTTTCTTTTCTGCAAAAATTAAACTATCAAAGTGATTGTTTAATGTGAGTTGCATCCCAATATGTAGCTCTTTACTAATGTTTGCCAAGTACATGATTTTTTGTAGAAGTTTGAGGGGTAAAGTCAGAAAATTCCAGTAGCTCTTCTTTTGTTCTTAAAAAAAAAAAATAGGAAAAGGAAGTAATTAAAAGCTCTTTATACCCATGACTCCCATTCGGCCAGCTGACACTTAGTGGGCTCTGGCAGTGCTCTGGGTACATGGTGGGGTCTCCCTGTTTCCCTCCTTCCTCCTACTGGGGTCATGTGGGGATCGTGAGACTTCAGAAGGAAAAACAATAAATCCATTTAGTTTAACTGAAGGCCAAATATTTAACTTCAGTGGGGGAGGTGGTGGGATTCAGGAGAACAAATTAAATTTCCACCCTTGATTGTTTAACATAGCTGGACTGAAAATGCTGAGAGACTGTGGATGGTGGGTGCTGGTGGTGTCCCACTGAGGAAGGGCTGGCAGGATGGCAGCAGGGCATCAGAGAGAGATTCCCTTACAGGCTTCATCTGCCATGGCCATGCAGTCTCTGAATGTTCACAGCAGCGTCTCCTCCCACAGCTCCAACTGAAATGCCCTCAAATTTATGGCTCAGATAAGAAACCTCTCACTGATCAAATATTTTGATTGTATCCTGGCTTTCCTGTTAGTTTCTTTGATCTTTTCTCATCAGTGGATTATCGCGGACTTTCCTGCTTGTTGAAATAGTTGTATAAATATGGTCCTTAGGGTAGGTGTTATTTACAAAAGTACTTATCTCCTGGAAAAAAAATGTACCTCCTTTTGCTCATTCAGCATACTTGTTTGCCATCATGCATCAAAGAAGTGTGCTTTCTATAATTCGAGCAAAGAATAGCAGCTTCTTGTTAATTGTTTGAAATAATCTAAAGGCTGGTGGATCTTATTCTTTTGTCTTATTTCCTGCTCATTCAAATACCGAAGAACTGTTTAAAAAACAACATATATAAAAGAAATGCTTAGATCTAGGACAGGCTCTGGGAGAAACTGATGAGCTCACAGCCCTGGGATGAATTCCCCTCTGTAGAAATCATCAGCAGTTACATTATCTCCTTTTTTTCAGAGAAAAGGCTGCCCTTCTCTGTGGGATCCCACTCATGTGATGATCCCTGTGAAACGGCATTGCTTAGCCCTACTTGATGCCACACTGGGAGCTGGATGTCTTCCAGTGGTGTAACAAAGCCATCCGGTCACCAGGCTGAGTTTAGCTTTGGAGCATGGCTGGGGTGATGGTGGGCATGAGTTGTGCCATAGCTTTGCAGTCAGGTGAAGCAAGGGAGGAGGGATGAAATACTGCCCATAGCTACGTACAGGGGAAGATCAAAGGTCAGCGTTTCCAACCTTTGTCTAAGACTGAAAGACACATTTTTCTTATTGTCACATGCAAGATGGGAACAGGTTGCTCAGGAAGGTTGTGGAGTCTCCTCCTCTGCAAGCTTTCAAAACCTGCCTAGATGTATTCCTATGCAACCTGATCTATGTGTCTGCATTAACAGGGTTGTTGGACTAGATGATCTGCAGAAGTCTCTTCAAACCCCTACTATTCTCTCATTCCATGAAACATTGCCCTGACCTATGCAGTGCAACCTGGAGAGGATCTGAGGGTTTTCAGTGGTGTGGGGTGTTTGATGTGCCCAGCTCTGGCTGGGTCAATACCGATCACAGTCCTGTAACTCAAGGGAAGGCAAGATGCTCCTCATTGTTGGCTCACATCTGAGAAAAGCCTGACTCAGCAGACCCTTCTCTTAAGACTCATCCCTTCCCCAGCCTGTGTTAAGTCTACTGCTGTACCAGGGCTTCATTTTGGAAAGTACAGAGAAAATGGAAGTGCTGTTAAGTGTCACATTTGTGTGATTCATTCATGTGCTGATTCATTTGGACCCAAATTAAGCTCTTCATGCTTGTGACTGCTTAGCTGATGCACTGCAAGGAGGAAATATTTTGAACTTTTTGTGTTGAAATTGTATCTGAGTCACAAATGTGAAAATCAATATTTTTATCATTACCATGCAGAGATGGGTAAACAGTAGAATTAAGAGGATCCTTGACATCACCCTTGGGAAAGTTACTAGAACATGATAAAATGGCAGGGGATCTGGGAACAGTGATAATGTCTTACCATTCAGGTTTCATGAGAAACCTTTCTGCTCACCTTGGGCTATTTATTCATATAAAAATAGCTTTGTAAATTTGTACTTTAAAAGGGCATTCAAGGAGTTTAATGCTGTTGAGTAATACTTAATGTCTTTTCAGAGCATGGACAGCATGGATAGATTTCCAAGGTAGGCAGAATTACACAATGAGTGTTTTGTGTCATCTGAGGTAAAATTGGTTTAGCCTTTTTTTTTTTTTTTTTTTAACCCTGTAATTGTGTAGTGGCTTGCTCTACATAATGGATTTTTCTGTTAAGTCCATAAACACAATTTGAAATATGCAGCAGTGTTGTTTCCATGTATGTGCAAGAATAAGCAGCAGAGTCCACCGAGGGAAGTGATGGGGCAGATGCTGAGTTGTAAGTCATTGCATGCCCAGTCAAGCAGCCGTAGCCATCACTGCCATCACTTGGATAATTTGGGTTATGGCAACATGGTGCTAAATGGTGATCTGGGGGAGTAGGTCTCCATGCTCCCAGAGGAGGAACCATACCACTGAGAACTGTCTTGTGACATCCCACCCATGCAGGCATGAAGGATGTTGGTGGTACTAATGTTAAGCAGAGGATTTTTCTCTCCTTTGTTGAGTAATGCTTGTTGTTTGATTTGTATTGCAGATATTTACCAGTTCTTCCTGCCACGGGGCAAGGAGAATACAATGAGAAACTGCTGAGTACAGATTTTTTGGCGGATCATTAATCTCTCTTCCAATGATTAAGATAGCTATTGCACAGCATGTGAAACATTTAAATCAACCAGGTAAAGAGTGGCAGGAGACAATGTAGAATTTTTATTAAAAATCAAAAATTTAACCAACCAAACCAAACCAACAACAGCAATTCTGCCATAAATTATCATGTAACTTTTTTCACTGTGTACAAGCAGGTGCTGAAACAGGTTGTCTCCAAAATATTACTAGCAATTACCAGGTCAAGTATATAAACAAAAACAGGGTACCCCTACACAGAGTGTCTTTCTTCCAAAGCAAGAAGAACTGCTAACAGTTTAAAACCTCAGTGGATGATGGTACGGCATCAAAAGCATCGTGGCAAGGGTTGCTTTGGTTCTGCCTGTTGCCTTCATAAATTATCATTGCTGGAATTTTCCTCCCTGGATGCTGGAAAGTTGTAGCTGCTCTTTGGCAGGGTGATGCTGCCTGTACCCAGAGAGAAGCTAGTGGTATAGTACAGGGTGGCTGGGAGAAGTTTGCAAAATGGCTGCTCAGTGAGTGATAAAAGTTAGAGCTGTGTTCTCCAGACCCTCCCACACAGACTATCTCAATCGGTTTCATGCGCTGAAGTGCAAAATTTGCTCTGTATAAAAGGAACAAAGATATTGAGACATAAGAGTGATGGTGTCTGAGGACGTCCAAACATAAGGCCGTGGTCAGCAGGCCACATGGGGACATGGTTGTGGGAACCCTTCTGGCAACCTCACCAGATGGTAATGCTACCTCTCCTGTCTTTTCTTAATACCAAAAGTATTCTAATTTCTTATGTACCATACTTTTTATTACCTTATCATGGCATGCTAGGATGTTTGATTTCTAACAGCTCAGGTGTGTCCTGTGTCTTTCCTTCTGTAAATATGCATTTTCTGTGATAACAAATGCATGCTTATACAATGGATGTCTTCAATGCTTCATCAACTCAAACTACAGCAGTGGCTTTCTGTTCCTCCTCAGCACAGAGGCATGAGGCTACACTACAGACCAGTTGCATTCCTAATTTGTGTGTGATGGGGAGACAAGAGGAAACTACAGCTAAAGTCAGGAGTTGTTTGCTTATTCATGAGTTCAGATGAGACAAACTGAGGTAATTTCTAGCTAGCTGGCCAACTTACTACTGCTTGCTTCTCTTGAGTTCTCTCTGCAAAGTCATGGTCTTCATCACCCTTCTGGCTGTGTCTTTTGGGAGTTGAGGCCAGCATCCCAGGGAGGATGAAGATTGAATTGCCCCACGTTTTTTTCCAGGAATACAGGAGCATTTCCTATGAATACAGAAATGTCTTCTATAGAGGAAGAAATGTATCCGCATCTCAAACCTGGAGGAATGTGGTTCAAAAAGGGGCTTTCTGCATTTCCATGTTAAGAGGGAAATGAAATGGACTACCAATTGTGTTTAGTTTTTGTTTTTGTTTGTTTGTTTTTAATGGAGCAGTTTTTGATGAGGTATTTTAAAATGTAGGACTTACTTCCCTTTTTTGCTGCTTGACAGTGGTATGAAAATACCTGAGGAACAGTTTTCAAGAATATTTCCCTGTTCCCCACTACCCCTCTCCCCAGTCCTTTTTTGTTTGTTTGTTTTTTGTTTATTTTTCAAATTTTGGAACATGAATTTTGTGTTCTTGGTCTCCTATGGCAGGAAGATTTGGCCTATACTTTTGGGAATGGATAGCAATTTGTCATGGTACAAAACCACCTGTGAACAAGCCCTAAGCTTTTACCATGACATCCCACTTGCTGTTGCTGTTCTCATAACAGCTTTTCATTTAGATGAGTTCTCTAGCTTAGACAGGAGCAGAATTTCTAATGGAAAAAATATAAACTCCTCAAAACAGAATCATAAAAGTTTTGATTAAGAAATGGTTATGCTGGTTTACATTTTGACAGCTTCTATCATAAATACAGATGATTTGCCCTATTCAGAATCAGGTTCCTTTCAGATCTCCAGGGTGTGTATCATTAAGTTCAATAACAGATTTAGTGAATTGTGGCAATTCCTCAAGGCTGCTTGCATATAAATATAGAATCCTGCACAAGTTTAAGGTAATATTTCATTATCTTCTGCATGCCATTAGATGCATTCATACTTAAAGATGAAAGTTCGATCACTCATTGTTTAACATTTCTGATAATGTGCAAATGCACATTAACATGATTAACTTAATGTGATTAACTGATTCAGTGCTGATGTATTACAGCAAATCCAGTCCAATTCTTTTTGAAGCCAGTTGAAATTATCTTGTTGAGTTTAACAAGGCTTGTCTTAGACTCAAGGGTCTGTAAGAGGGACATAAATGGTTAAATAAAACAAAATACCTCCTAGTACTTGGAAAATAATTCTTTTGGTTTTGAGATCTTGCTTCTGTGTCTCAGATACAGAGATGAAGCAATCTCTGTTTTGAGTTAGTTTTGTCTGGATGGTACAATAAGACTGATCTTGTAACAGTTACAGCTTGGCAGGGTATTTTCTTAATCTATTGTTTCTTGTGTTTAAAAGAAAACAGCTGCTTAACTCCTTGTCAGATAAATGGGTAAGGCATGCCTGCCCGGTGTCCTATCCCAGTGCCCTCAGACAAATGCCTTTGGATGAAGTTGTCACAGGTTAGATTTTACACCTAGCAAAGTATATTTTGTATAGTTTATGTCTTGCTTATAAGTAGCAACTAAGGCTGTTTCAGCTTTTTTTTTTTTTTTCCCCATACAGAAGACCTGAATTTTATTTAGAAGTTTTCACTGTAGTACATAACCCTATAAGCTTTATTACAGCATTTTGCAACAGATCTTGGCAATGCCCTTTCATTGCCATAACTGGGTTTGCATGTTCGGCAAACCCTCATGCAAATGCAAATGTGAGAAACAAAACAGAAGTTGGGACCCGCAGGCTATGAAAAGCGAGTCTGCGCAGGTCTGCTTGCTCAGTAGGTCAGCACTCAAATGACAGTTTGATTTCAGTCTTACACAGCAAAGTATTAAGAACTTGTGTATTAACTCCGTGTACTGGTAGCTGGTGTCATTCTGATTTACATTTTTAGCCCAGTAGCCACTTGGCTGATGATCTGTGCATTGTTCTTTCGATTTCAGGGGAAATGGAGCAGTTATGGATGGGTAGCAAGGAGGAGGTGCCTGTTCATAGGAGCTTTCGTGAATCCTCAGATGAGTTCCGATGACTGAACTTTACAGCGAGTGCACTGTGTTTGTGAAAGAGCGCCAAAATCTGAGTTGGCAGTGGAGTTGCTACTGCAAGTGAGTGAGAGTGGGGTACAATTGGAGCCTCATAAGATGGCAGGCTGTGAGGCTCCTGGTGACCTGTCTGTGAGCTCTGAGAGCCTGTCACCACATCTCCCATCTGAGGTAAGGTCCAGGTGATCTCCTGGGTACGTGTGGTTCAGAAGTGAGGAGAAGCTGCATGTGCTGCAGACTGATGCTATTTTGCAGTAGTTAAATTTTGACAGAGAGCTCCCCTTCGAGAAAGGGGAGAGCAAAGAAGAGGTGCTGCACCTTCTAACAGTGGTTAGGAAATGTATGATGCTGCTCCGTGGGACAAATGCGGTCACGCACAGGTGCTACTATCTCAATTTAATTGGGCAGAGCATGCAGCACAATTTATGCCAGCTGTGGAAAAACTGAAGATAACTTTGTGTTAGTAGGTTTTATACCATGAGAGGTCACCTGCCAGTATTTTTTAACAGTATCTGATCTGGGTAGGAGAGTTTAAAGTGGATTGGTACTCAGTGTCTTGCTGCTGCAGTGTGTTTGATCCTGCCTAAGAAGCCATGAAATAGGTTGTGCATAAACTGCCTCTCTGAACTATGATTTCAAGGAGATTGAAGGTAAGAGAGCAGGGTCAGGAGTGGTATGCAGTTTTTTGGGGTGGGGTTTTTGGTGGGTTTTTTTCGTTTTTGGTTGGGTGGTTTGTTTTGTTTTTTGTTTGTTTTTTTTTTTGGGGGGGGGAGGGTTTTTTTTTGTTTGCTTAGAAAAAAGAGAGCTTTAAAGCAAACAAAGGAAGCTTTCGCTCTGCCAGATGTCTTCTTTGTAAGAACATCTGCAATGAGATGCTCTTGAACTGGCATCCATCTCCTGGCTTAAGGGGGAAAAACAGTCTCTTGTTCTTTAGTGGTGTCTTTTTTACAAATTCTTTGTTTTAATACTCTGTTATAGGCTGATTGAACTCATTATTGTGTATTTGGGAAGATGCCTTTGAGCAATCTAAGTATGCATTAATGATTGGCCTGAGGATAAAGCAACCTCCTGCCCCTTGAGTAGAAGGTGCTGCTCTGAACCCAGAAACACTAGGTACTCCTTCAGCTCCTGTTCAGAGGGTGCCTGTAGCATAGCAGTGTCTGCAGTGACATTCATCCCTCCCTTTACATGTTTGTCATGGTTGGGCTATATGCATTCCTTAAAACTTAATTAACAATACACCTTTAAGTGCATTTTGTGTGTTAATCTAAGTACGAATAATGTTTTAGTGAAAGTCTCCATAGCTGAAGGGAATTCAGTGGGAAATCCTGTAGCTGAGCAGATCACAAGGAAAGTTTTAATTTGTTTTCCTTCCCTTTCACCCCTTACTTTTAGTATCTAATTGCTGCACCATGGTTCCTGGTGCTAGTGGTTAAAGTTGAGGACTGATTTAAATTTAGTTTTTAATAATTTTTGGCATCTATAGGCTGAAAGTGAAGAGGTGAGATCAGAATTTAAAAGAACATGGTTTTGTGGAAATGAGATTTAATTTCAAGTTTTAGGTACAGGATAGTTTAAGATAATTCAAGTCTGGATAATTTAAAAGCTGCTTTTCTATAATAATTCCAGGAAGAGAAGGCATTGGGTTATAAGCTGGATTTTGGGAAGTGCTGAACATCTGAAGCCATTCTCATTCATTGAGATCAAGTGCACTCTCAGCAAGTTTGCAGATGGCATCAAGCGGGGTGGTGCAGCTGACACACTGGAGGAAAGGGATGCCATCCACAGGGACCTTGACAGGCTGGAGAGGTGGGCCCATGCCAACCTCATGAAGTTCAACAAGGCCAAGTGCAAGGGCCTGCACTTGGATCAAGGCAATCCTAAGATCAAATACAGGCTGGATGCTAAGTGGATTGAGAGCAACCCTGTGAAGAGGGACTTGAGTATACTGATGCGTGATATGAGCTGATAATCTGATTCACATACCAGAAGGCCAGCTGCATCCTGGGCTGCATCAAAAGAAATGTGGCCAGCAGGCTGAGGGAGGTGATTCTTTCTCACTGCTCTGGTCTTTTGAGGTTCCACCTGGAGTACAGAATCATGGAACTGTCTGGGTTGGAAGGGACCTCAAGGGTCATATAGTTCCAACCCTCCTGCCATGGGCAGAGACACTTTCCACTAGGTCAGGTTCCCCAGAGCCACATCCAGCCTGGCCTTATAAACGTCCAGTGATGGGGCTTCCACCACCTCTCTGGGCAACCTGTTCCAGTGTCTCACCACCCTTTCCTGACATCTGATCTATATTTACCCTCCTCTAGATTAGATCCATTCCCCCTAGTCCTGTCACTAACCGACACTCTAAAAGGTCCCTCAGTACCTTTCCTGCAGGCCCCCTTCAGATACTGGAAGGCCACAGTAAGTACTGTGGCTAGCTCTGGAGTCCTCAGCACAGGAAAGACACAGACCTGCTTGAGTGGGTCCAGAGGAGGGCCATGAAGGTGCTTTGGGTCTGGAACATCTCCCTTAGGAGGATGGGCTGAGAGAGCTGGCAGATCTTACAGCAGCCTTTCAGTATTTAAGTGATGCTTGCAGGAAAAATGGAGAGGGCCTCTTTTATCAGGGAGTGTAGAGATAGGACAAAGTGTAACAGTTTCAAACTGAGAGAGTAGATAGAGATTAGATATTAGGGAGAAATTCTTTACTGTGAGGGTGATGAGGCACTAGAACAGGCTGGCAGAGAGGCTGTGAATGTCCCCTCTCTGGAAGCATTCAAGCCCAGGTTGGATATGGCTTTGAGCAACCTGGTTAAGTGGCAAGAGTCTCTGCCTATGGCAGGGGGCTTGCCACTAGATGATGTTTAAGGTCCCTCCCAACCCAAACCATTCTATTATGATTCCAGCAGAAGTTCAGATAAATTCCCCCAATGATCTTCATGAAGGTGTTCCCCTTGGTTTTGCTTCCATTTCACAGAATACATTTCATCTAATAACAGTGTATATCATCTTGTCTGGCAGTATTACTGTCTTGAATCCATTTACTGGAAAACCTGTGCTTTCTTTATAAGCATTTACTGCTAACCACTAATTAATATGGAACACACTGGGACATGGTGGGATGTCAGGCTTTGCAGGGTGAAATTTCATTGTTTCCTGTTAACAGGCTGCAGCTGGCAATTGCCTTCCCCTCCCTCTTACCCTCAGTTGTCTGAAGTCCTCTCTTTAACTGCAGCAAATTTTTCTACCCAAGTTGTCCTTACTCATTGCTGCCTTTGTCTCCCCTTCCTGTGGGTCTTTCTTCCCAGGGTGGTCCTGCTGGAAAACATGCCTGCAGTTGCTCCTGTGTTGGGGGCAGAAGGCTCCTGGCATGGGCTTCTGCAAATCCTATCTGGAACTACCCTAGGGGATCCTTCCTGCCTTGCCAGGGAGGTTGGACTCGATGATCTCTGGAGGTCTCTTCCAACCTCTAATGTTCTGTGATTCCATGACCTCCAGCTTCATCTGCAATGACTGCAAGAAGTTTTAAGTAACTTGATATGGCTTGAAAGAGCATCCAGAGGTCCAACTTGAAAGATATGATTTGAAATGCTTTAGACTGTGCCTGACATTACATCTTTTACTAAATACTTTTTCACCCATGTTAGATGTCGTCATTTTAAGCATTTGGGATAGGAAATGCCTTTTCACATTTCTATAATTTCCTGATATATTTCAAAGCTCTTACATAAGTGAAAAGTAGTAAAAAATGCATGATTAAATCTCTAGTTGTCACAGATGCCAGCTTTAAGTAGCAGGTTTCATCAGCTGTCTCTCGCTTCTTGGGTTTTGCATTTGCAGTCATGTGGGAATGAAAGATGACAAAAAAAGCCTCTGCTTTTCCCTCAGCTGCCCTTGCCTGCAGGTCACAGCACTGCACAGCTGTAGCCTTCTTGCAGCAATGTGGTGGTGCCCAGGGCAAGGCAAGGAGCAGAGTGCTCAGGAGATGCTGCAGGGTGGTGGGCTTTCATTGCCAAGCTTCCAGATACCAACTGTGGTTTTGTCTTGGGTTGTTGTTTGGTTGGGGGGGTTTTTTGTTTGTTTTTTATTTTTTTTAATAAAAACTTCCTCTGAGTGTTTTTTTTCCCCTGAAGGGAACACAAATTGTTTTTCCATGTGTGGTTTCAGATGAAGATGCTTCTATTCCTCTTTTACTTTCTGTAAAAAGAACTAGTGGAATTTTTTAAAGTTTATTCAGAGACCTTTATTTTTTTCCCCTAAGCTCACTCTTTACTTTGGACTGATGCCTTGTTTTTCAGTAGCAGATCAGAGCTACCAAAAAAGATGTCTGCTAGACAAGCAAAATAACTTTTAAAAAATTGGTATTCTTTCAATATGTCAGGATTGATAATTGCATGTTATTGGCATTGCCATGATCTAAAAATTGTATTAAAATGGAGATGCTTTGTGTTGCCACATTTTTGCTTTCCTGACCAAGTTCTGTTATGGATTGCATTCAAAATAACTTGCTATGTTTGCAGCTCTGTATTACTTAGAAAGCAAGAAAGTAAATTTTGGAAGTAACTTCTTTCTATTATTGGAATATCTAGTAAACAAAATCAGCATTTACTTTTTCTTAGGCACAACATCTGGGGATTGTGGTTTCTGTTGCTAAATCTTACGTTCAAATTAAGATGGTGATGGAGCTGTACGGCAGCAGTATCTTCAAATGAGGGCTCCCTAAGTTTTGAGTGCTCCTGGAAATCCCAGGCTACAGCATGTTTCCTTCTGGGGTTTATGTTTTCCTCATCTACTCCTACCTTTATTATAAATGTGTAACTTACTGTAAAGGAGTGAATTAAAAGGAAAATATAACGATATAATTCTGATACGAGTTCTGGTACTGCCCTTATTCTTCTGCATCTGCCCTACTTTCCACACAAATAAAAGTGGCCTGTACTTTACCTCACACCCGATTTTAATGTTTATTTTATTTATATGCTGAGTACTTGATGTGCTGCTGTACTTAATGCCTTGCTATTTTTATAGTAGTTAGAAGTAAATGCAAGTAGAAATGGAAATGTCTGTTGTCAGAGGAAGCAGAAGTGATGTGCCAAAAAATCACTTCACTGACTTTAGACCTCTGATTTTAACTGTTTGTTAAGGGTATGCTGTGATAGTAATTACTAACTGAAAAATCACTGTATGTGTGTAACAATCTTCATATGCGATGCGTATTTTAATTACTTTTTGTATCCCTGTGAATGCTCCTTCTTTGCATTCTTTCATAAAGGGAGTGTGTTCACAGAGCTTTTAAAAATTACTTTTAAGGGAAAAAAATTCTGAGAAATACCACACCCTCTTGCTACAAAGAAGCCTTGTGCAATTTTTCTTTTGGTTCTGTTTCTTTCTGTTTTCTTCTTTCTTCCTGAGATACATGCTACCTGAAAATTGCCCTGGAGTATTTGATAGTAGTATCATAAAAGTACTAATGTAAGAACCTGTGTGATGGGGCCGATAGCAGGGAGCAGATGACAGTCAGTGTTATCAGTATTCCTCTTGAATCAGTGGTGAATCATGGGTTTATCCTTAAACCTAAAAAATCATCTTTCAATCCAAACTTATTGGCTGAATACAATTCCTTCTCTACCAGAAGATGTAAATGGAAGGGTCGGGCTGAAAGGGTAGTATGCTTGCAGCCTGCCTCTCCAGTGCTATTCACTGAAATGCATCCATGTGATCTCTTCCTTTTGATTTGAATAGGAGCTAGTTGCTTTTCCAGTGCAGGCAAAAGAGCTGTTTTCTTCCAAACAAAATGCCTGCTATCTGATGCTTACTTTACTAAGGCCAGTTAAAAGAAGGAAAGGCAAAGGGGCACAGCCAGGGAATGGTGTGACTGAGGTGGAGGGGAACAAGCGCTGCAGTTTGCAGAGCTGACTGGGTGCAGCAAACGTGGAGGCGAGGTGACTCAGGCGGCATCCATACTGATCTGCAATACTGTGCCTCCAGGCCTAGATTCCTCCCACCTCGACACTCCTTTTCTCTTGGAGCAGAGCTTCCCCACCCTCTCCAAAACGAAAAAAGCAGGAGCCTGCCAAGGCGCTTTGGAAGATGGCTTCTGGTGTGGTGCAGGAGCAGGATCTTGCTCCTGGTGGCAGCTGAATGAGCTTCAAGTGGACCTGTAAATTTACCCTATTGGAAGTTACAAATGTACTAATGACTACCACGTGGGTGCCCAAGAGAACAGCTGGCATGTGGATGTGATTCATTTCTCTTGGCACTGCTTGATGTAAAATCTCAGACAAAGAATAGGGAAAAGAAGTGGAATGGGTATACAAATGGACATGTTGTGTCCCCAGCCAGTGCTTTCAGAGAGAGCTCTTAAATGCCAGAGTACCCCAGCCTGGCTGACAGACAGGCTAAAAGTCCAGATGATGTGGGACAGTACTCCTAATCAATGTTTTGCTTAGGAGCTTGAGAGTCCTTAAGTCCTTCCCTTTTGCTTGAGTTAAACTATTTTGATTTTGGTTTGTTTGGTTTTTAAATTTCTTTCTAACTAAACAATCATTCTGCTGGAGCATAATTCCAGGCTCCTGGTGGTCTAAGCTGAGGATGCAAGTCCTCTGTCCTGTACCATGTCCCACTGGTGGAAAAGAAAGTCCTTGGAAAAACCAGTGGGTGAGAGGAGTAGAGGGCTGAGGAAGGCGGAGGGGATGGACCAGGAGAGGCAATCTGCTTGGGTGACAGAAGAGGAGTTGCATGAAATGCTGAGATGATTTCTGCAGATGCATGACCCCAGTGCTGTTGACTTGAAGGGATGGAAGAGTTCTTGAGGGATTACTGCACTGTGATGCAAGACAGATGTGGACTAAGAAGGGCCGTCCAATGAATAAAAGCACTTTAGGCTACTTTGGCCTCCAGAAAGCAATGTTGCATATATTTCCAGTTGGTTAGAAAATCCCTCTGCTTGGAAAGATGAATTCTTGTGTAAGTCTTTGCACTCTTCAGTTTTCCTGGCTTCCAGAATAGGGTGGGAGAAGCAGGAGAGGAAAGCAGCACGGTGGGTGAGGTGGCAAGATGTATGGTGAGCACAGAAGACATCGATGCTTACAGATAAGTGGTAATACTTAGTTGCTTGTGCAGTATGCAAATATGCCAACCTGTATGTAATGAAAAACTTAAAAGGCACTTTCATGCTGAATGGCAGATTTATTCAAACTGAGGACCCATCTGATAATGAGGTCTAGTAATCAAAGCAGCTGTTCATAGGTAGGTTATCTGAATGAGGGAGGTTATTGCAATGTCTTTCTGAATCTTTAAAGTACTTGGCAGTCTTGCAAGAGATTGTATTGAGAACACTTGAAATTTTAAAGGGTGACTCACTGTATTTTCCCCTCCAAACAATTAAGCTATTTCACTGAGCTCATTTTCACTGGTCTGATATGTAATAACTTGTTTTTCTCTCTACTGCTGCCTAACTTTATTCCTCCAGTACTGTGGTTAACGGTGAACCTCTAATGATTCTTTTTTTTTTTTCTTTTTTTTTAATGCTACAGTTGATCAGTAACCCAGAAGTTCATAGCCACATGGAGGATTGCCACAGGTAATGTAATTGTGCACAGCTTCTTAATCTGGGCATTGAACAAATTGTTTTTGAAAGAAACCAGTCTTTGCAGTTTTTCTGAATTTTCACTCGGGTTGGGGCAGGTGCTTATGCCCCAACTCTCTCTGCTACTCTGTGGTCCAGCCTTGACTGGATGAACAAGTCCAGACAGATGTTATCTTGGCTGCTCCTTCAGCCAGAGGACTCTGAGGTGGCTCTGAGATTCAAATTCAATGTCCCCTTACACTGTGGCTACATACAGGCTTTCTTCACAAGCTAACCTACTGCCATTGTCTTGCAAAGGCTGAGGAGTGGGGCAAGCCCTTGCAGTGCCCTGGTGAGATGTTGACAAGCAAAAATTATTTGGTATCACTGGGAGGAGAGGGGGAAAGGGATAATTTATATCCCTGACTCTTGATGAGTGAGACACTAAGGAGCAAAAGAGAGGGAGGTGAGTCAGCAAGGAGGCAGAGGCTGAGGGCAGGGCAGGGCTGAAGCAGCAGCAGCCCGCTGGCCCTGGATCTGCAGCATTGTGCCTGAGAGGGAGATCTGTGGTCTGCTGCCAGTGAGTTTGGGAGAAAAGCAGCTACTGATGGTGTTAGTCAGAGTGCAACTGCTGGCTGTTCAAAGAGCTGGCGCACTGCAAGAATGACGGGTTGGGCGTTATCTCATTTCCCCTTTCACATAACCCCGGGGACAGGAGAGACCATTAATGAAGCCCTGGCGGTGAACAGAGCCAAGACCAGGCTGAAATGTGTAAATAATTTCTCACAGCAGATTTGTCTTTTGGTCCTTTTGTACTGCTCTGCAGGCACAGCCTTCCAAGTTTGCATGTTGTTTATTTTCCCTGGGCTGTCACTGTTCCTGTTTAATCCATAAAGATAATAATAAGAAGTAGTAACAGTTAGGAAGAATGCTTTTCTTAAGTTAAAGTCAAGTATTGTGAGATGCAGTTTCTGTAATATTTTGGCTTAATACTATGTTCATAGTGCCAGCAGTAGTACTCAATGATTCAGAGACTGCTGCAATGCTCGTTAGGGCTGCCTTTTCAGAGCTCACGTAAGAGGCCCCAGAAGACTTGCAGAACAGTGAACACAGTATTAATATTTGAAAATGGTGGTAAAAGCAGGCTGCTGGAGAGTTAAAGCACAGCTGGCCTAACTTTGATGCCTAGCAAGGCATGAATGCAACTTAATGGTCAACACATAAGCACTTTACTGAGTAGCAGAACATTAAAAAAAAAAAAAGTGGATTTCTAAGAACAGATTATTTCAAAGCAACTCTGACAGATGAGCATGCCTTGCAAACAGAAGGGAAGGAATAAATTAGGCATATCTACTGATGCTATCTCACACAAAATTTCATAAGCAAACAACAGAAAGGCTCTAGAATTAGAGCCATGGTGATTAACTTTGTTAGAGAACAAGCCTTGCAGCTCCTCTTCCGCCAGGTATCCAGTCCTCCACTCTTGATACTGGTTTACTGCTTGGCTCAGTTGTGGGATTTCACAAGGCAGGAATTATAAAACATGCAGTTATTTTATTTTCGGAAAGCCCTGCCCACAACTTTATATAAAATATTAGTTAGGGTTCAGAAATTCGTTCGGGAAAATATTTCACAAGGATGCTTACAGGGAATTTAGTAATTCAGGAAAATCAGGAAGCTTGGAAAGGTTTGCTATAAAAAAATAGCTTTGCTGCACTTACAAACAAAAGGCAGCCTGGAGCCCTAGGGAACATCTGCGCTACTCACGGCCGTGAAGTAGGAATTTGGAGATAGTCCCTTGGCTCCTTGTCAGCAGTGTTTGCGGCAGTGCCTTGAAGTGCAGATCGTGGGGCAGCACAGGGTGAAGCTCAGGCTGCTTGTCCGCTTACCCACGATTACGGCAGAGGCAGGTCTCTTCAACAGGCAGGCAACATCTGACGGTCGAGAGCAGGGACTGTGCTTTCTTGTCACCGTTCTTGCAGATGCCCCTCAAGGACCGACTCCAGGACCGACTCCAGGTCTAAATCAAGGTCCGAGTCCAAGTCCGACACTGGCAGTCTGTGGCTGGCAGTCTGTGACTAGCAGTCTGTCTTAAAGCCCTCTCAAAGTCCCCCGTAGCAGTCTCCGGCAGTCTGCTCCAAGTCCCCCTCCTAGATAATGTGTCCCATTACCATATATATATGCTGGGGCAATTTGGTCTCCCCCGTTCAAGCCCATGGGGGTGGAGCAAGGCACCTGACACCCACTCCTTTCACACTCCAAACCCCCAGAACCAGAGGTGGGGGGAGCAGAACAGTTTTGCACCCCATTCAAACCTTCGGTGGGGCAGGGACCTGGGTGTGCCCTGCCACACTGCTATCCTAGACCATTCACAGAACTGAGTACTGCTAACTCCTCCTGTTCCTTCATCACCCTCTTGCAAGATGTAAGCTTTGGATTCAGTGCTAGATTTCACTGCTTCTGGCCTTGTTCAAGAGAAGCACAAAGCAATCTGGAAATAATAGTCTAAATGAAATTTCCAGATGGGAGGTCTGCAGCAGCTCGAAAAGAAGGATTTGGGCAGAAATTCTTGTCTTGAGAGAGTCACCAACTGGACTTTCCCCTATGAGCACCTTCCTGACAGCACTGTGCTGTTCCTCCTTTGTCACTTGCATTCAGTAACTTGATCACTGAGCCGAAAGTTGGTGTATGAAGTTTCCCGATGTTCTTGACTTGTAGAAACCCTAGGGGCACAGGAGATGAATTCAAATTGATTTTGGCAGGCTGGAGAGAGGGTCTGTGATGAAAATGTTGAATTTCACAAACAGTTGTACCTTTAAAGGAGAATCCAGATAGCCATGGACTGGGTCATTTGGAGGATGTATTGAAAAGACTTAGCATGTCTTATGATGTGCTTGCACAGAAAAACAGATCTTATTTTGGATACATTATGTGTAAAACATAAAGAAGAGTTGACCTAGATTTTTTTTTTTTGTAAGAGACTGTATTCACTACTGTAAAAGCTTGACAGCCCTTGTCCTGCCAGAGGAGGATAACAGAGGCGCCTTGTTAAAGAAACAAAGTACTTGAAGAAGATTGGAAAAAGTGCAGCAGCCACTAATTGGTGTGTGCTGCTTTACTGAAATCTAGGAATAGGGTTGTGTCCATGGATGGCAAATCTATTTTGGTTGTGAGTTAATGCATCTGTAGTCTCTGTAAATGAAATAGGAATATGATAGTCTTGCTCAGCAAACAGGATTGCTCGCTTTTTTTTTTTTAATCTGAAACAGCACTTCCTTCTTCCATGTGCTCTTTTGCACAAAGCAGATCACAGAATCACAGAACATTACAAGTTGGAAGGGACCCTGAAAGATCACCTAGTCCAACCTCCCTGTTCAAGCAGGATTACCTAGAGTAGGTCACAGAGATTGCATGCAGATGGGTTTTGAATGTCTCCGTGGAAGGAGACTCCACAAACTCTGGGCAGCCTGTTCCAGTGTTCTGTCACCCTCAACTGTGAAAAAGTTTTTCCTTATGTTTAGGCAGAACCTCCTGTGCTCCATCATGCACCCACTGTCCCTTCTCCTGTCATTGGACATCACTGAGAAGAGCCTGGCTCTGTCCACCTGATGCTTGCCCTTCACATATTTATAAATATCAATGAGGTTACCCCTCAGTTCCCTCCAAGCTAAAGAGCCCCAGCTCCCTCAGCCTTTCCTCATAAGGAGAATGTTCCACTCTCTTAATCATCTTTGTTGCTCTGCGCTGGACTCTTTTGAGCAGTTGTCTTTCTTGAACTGAGGGGCTGAGACCTGGATACAATATTCCAGATGTGGCCTCACCAGGGCAGAGTAGAGGGGGAGAAGAGCTTATCTTGACCTAGTAACCACACCTCTTCTAACACACCCCAGGATACCACTGGCCTTCTTGGCCACAAGGGTGCATTTTTGTCTCAGGGTCATTCTGTCCAGCAGGGCCCCCAGGTCCAGATGAGTAGGTAGGTGAAGTCAGAGGTCATGAAATGGGGCCTGTGCCTTGAAGTGTCCTTGATGAAGGTGCGTCGGTTTGGGATGAGAAGCACCCACAGCTGTGCTATCTGTATGTAACAGGTTATGCATATCTCCCCACACTCCAGGATACAGACTGCAAGGAACCATCTAGCCACACTGAGCACTATTGTAGCCCTCCTGTTTGTCTTCCCCCTGTCATGGGAAATGCAGAGGAAGAGGGTGGGGAGAATGGCAGAGATGGTCTTCCCTTTCTGGCCGTGAGGATTCCGAGGTTAGGGTCTGGTCAATGCAGCATTGGACTCTTCAGATGAAATTGTAAGAGCAACCAGGACCATGGCACATTTAAAGTAGATGAACATTAATGTCTTTAGGATTCAAAAAATAATTGGCAAGTAATGTTTATTTGCTCTGGAGCAAATTCCATTGTTTAACTGCAAAACGAGGTATGTTGCTTTCACTTCTTCCAGCAGTATGGTAGCAGAAAAGCCATGCCTTTCTGCTGTTGTTCCTAAGCATGTCAGAGGAGAGGGAGCTTCTGACAGCTCCCAACATGAGATAGTTCTTCCAATGAGCTCCTGCACCTCCGGTCTCAGAGCACAGTAGGTGTGCCATCTGATTATGCCTGGCACTGAGGCTCTGTGGTCTGCTTCTCCTCTCCTTGGCCTGCACATGCCATTGGGTCCAGAAAAGAACACTCGGCGATGAGAGAGAGTCTAGCAGCGAGGTTGGTGCTGCTTATCACCCCTTGATGAGAAAGCCCTCAGCCAAGCAGCAGTTATCACAGATCATTGCTCTAGACCTGCCTCAGGCATAGCAATAGATCATTTTTTCAAAAGTGTTTAAATATTGCACTGAGTTTAGAAGGGTAGAAATGACTGTCTTCTTGTCAATTGAAAGCAGGAGCTTATCTTTATTGGTGTAATTTCATAGAATAATAGAATGGTTGGGGTTGGAAGAGACCTTTAAAGGTCAAGTCCAACACTGCTGCAGAGAGCAGGCACATTTTCCATTTGATCAGGTTGCTCAGAGCCCTGTCTAACCTGACTTTTGAGTGTTTCCAGGGATGGGACATCTGCAAACCTCTCTCAGCAACTTACTCCAGTGCCTCACCACTCTCATTTCAGCGGCTGCAGTTTTGTCTTCTTGCCTGATCCTGAGGGTCAGGTTGATTCAGAGGGGATCCAGCTTTGAGTTCAGTGAATTTGCCGTTAGCCTTCGGTGACCAGGGGTTAGCTGCCTTGAACGTCAGCCTTGATGACGCTGAAAGGAAGGACTGCAAAGGAGACTCCCGGAGGCTTCTTGTTTTTTTTTTCCCCGTCGTTTGAACAGGCTGCGCCTTTACGCCTTGCGAGGACGTGTAAAGAGGGCGGCGGGCAGGGCTGGGTTTGCCAGGAGGGCGGTGCGGACCGGCGGCCCCAGCACATTGCGGGAGGGGCTGTTGTGAAGAGGTGGCTGCTGGTGTGGGATTGCGGCTCTCCGGCTCCACCTGCCGATCAGAGCGTGGCAGGGCTGGCAGGGCGAGAGAGGTCGGCTCCGTGGCCGAGGCCCCGGCTCGAGTCCCGGCTCCCCGGCGTGGGGCCCAGGCACCGCCCCCGGGTTCGCAGGCGGCGGCAGACGGACGGACGGGGTCTGCTCCTCCTGCAGACCCCGGCGCGCTAGCTGTCAGACGGGTGGCTTTGAAGGGCGGCAGCTGGAAAAGCTGTTGGGAGCATTTGGTATGAAGAAGGAACGTGAGGGGAGGTGAGAAGTGGTGCTTCAGCTCTGTGACCACCGCAGCACAACTCAAGGTTTGTAATTAACTTAGTATTTGTAGACGAATCACACAGTTCACACGCAGATAACTTAGGGAATATATGTAAGTCATCTTGCTGAATCCTATTATCTGGGAGAGGTGATTGCAAGCCTTGAGAGGGCTGGGATCACAAGGTCCTGAAAAGGCAATTTTAAAAAGTCACCTCTGTTGTGGTGCAGCCATGGACATGGCCTGCTCCGTGTTCCGTAGCCTGCAGTGTCACCGCCAGCTGCAGACCTGGTGGGAGGGGAATGTGTCTGCCAGTTGGCCCAGAGTAGGACATCCATACTGAGGAAACATCTTACTGAAACAGATTATAGAATTACAGAATGGTTTGGGCTGGAAGGGACCTTCAAAGGTCTTCTGAGCCAACCCCCTGCAGTAAGCAGGGACATCCTTCATTAGATCAGGTTTCCCAGGGCCCTGTACAGCCTGACCTTGAATATCTCCAAGGATGGAGCCTCAACTATCACCCTAGACAATGTGTTCCAGTCTTCTACTACCCTCATAGCAAAGAACGTCCTCATAACGTCCAACCTAAATGTACTCTAATTTAAAACCATTGCTCCTTGTCCTATTACTACAGACCTTTGTAAACAGTCCCTTTCTAGCCTTCTTGTAGACCTGCTTCAGGGAAGGTTGCTACTAGGTCTCCTCAGAGTCTTCTCCAGGCTAAACAACCCCAGCTCCTTCAGCCTGTCCTCATAGGAGAGGTGCCTCAGCTCCCTGATCATTTTCATGGCCCTATTCTGGACCTGTGCCATCAGGTCCATGGCCTTGTGTTGAGGGCACCAGACCTGGACACAGTACTACAGATGAGGCCTCACCAAAGCAGAGCAAAGTGGTAGAATCACCTTTCTCAGTCTTCTGACCACACACTTTTTGCTGCAGCCCAGGATGCCATTGGCCTTCTGGGCTTCAAGTGCACACTGTTGGCTCACCTCCAGTTTCTCATCCACCAGAACTCCCAAGTCCTTTTCCAGAGGGCTACTTTCTATCACCTCATCCCTCAACCTGTACTGATAATGAGGATTGTTCCAGCCCAGGTGCAGAACCCTGCACTTGCTCTCGTTGAACCTCATGAGGTTCACCTGAGCCCACTTCTCCAGCTTGTCCATGTCCTTCTTGATGACATCCTGTACCTCTAGCATATTGACAGCACCACTCAGCTTGGTGTCATCTGCAAACTTGCTGATGGTGCACTCGATCCCACTGTCTTATGTCATAGAATCATAGAATGGTTTAGGTTGGAAGGGATCTCAAAGATCATCTAGTTCCAACCTCCTCCCACTAGTACAGGTCACTCAAGGCCTCGTCCAACCTGGCCTTGAACACCTCCAGGGAGGGAGCAGCCACAACCTCCCTGGGCAACCTGTTCCAGTGTCTCACCACCCTCACTGGAAAGAACTTCCTCCTAACATCTCTTTTAAACCCATTATTCCTTGTGCTGTCATTGCAAGACCTTGTAAATAGTCGTCCCTCAACCTTCCTGTAGGCCCCCTTCAGATACTGGAAGGCTACCATAAGGTCTCCTGGAAGACTTCTCTTCTCCAGGCTGAAGAGCCCCAACTCTTGTAGCCTGTGCTTATAGCAGAGCTGCTCCAGGCCTCTGACCATCTTTGTGGCCCTCCTCTGGACCCAGTCCAACAGTTCCATGTCCTTCCTGTACTGGGGGCTCCAGAACTGCACACAGTACTCCAGGTGGGGTCTCATAAGAGCAGAGTAAAAGGAGAAAATTCCCTCCCTTGCCCTGCTGGCCACACTTCTCTTGATACAGCAGATCATTGATAAAAAACATTAAACAGTATTGGTCCCAGTATGGATCCCTAAGGGATACCACTTGTCACTGCTCTCCATCTTGACTTTGAGCCATTGAGCACTACCCTCTGGATGCGACCATCCAGCCAATTCCTTATCCACTGAACAGTCAACCCATCAAATCCATATCTGTCCAACTTGGCGAGTAGGATGTTGCAGGGGATTGTGTCAAAGGCCTTGCAGAAGTCCAGATAGATGACATCCATAGGTCATTCCTTCTCCACTGACATAGTCATTCCATCCTAGAAAGCCATGCTACTTCTTACATCTTGCTTTTTATATCTTGCTGTCTTGTGCTGGGTATGGAGCTCACTGATCCTTTGCTCTGCATGAGCTGTATTCACCAACCCATTTCCCAGAAAACAGTCTTCTGTTGGTTTGGCAGACTGTGTCAGCTGTGAGAGGGCTCTTATGACAGTGCGATGATCTAAAGGATGGTGCTGCACCTTGTGGCTGGGGTGGAGGTGAGGGGACAAAGGACTGTGGTGTGGGAGAAAGGAGGAGTGAGAGAAGGGGATAAAAGAAACTAGACTTTGCCATTTTGGTGGTGATAGTTCTACATCAGCTCACTCAAGTGTACACCCTTGGCAAACTAGAACAGCTGAGGCATGAGTATATTTCCTTCTGCTTATTTTGCCCTAGGAGTGGTGATCTCATGAGGTGGTGAAGTGAACAGCTGCAGGGTGTGACTGTCTGGCTCCTCTGTCAGCTTCTAAAAATGTGGGCATCTCAAAGATCTCTTTGCGGGAGATTACCCAGGCTGTCTGAAGCAGGGAGGACACAGACCTGTCCAGGAGCTAGAGAGCATTGAGCATCCTGAAGCAGCCCTAGGGTTCTATCTCCACCTATGTGTTGCTCTTTTGGTTCATGGTGGCCTGCTAGAGGAGCAAAGAAAAATATTATGGGAAATATGGGTCTGAAGCAATGGTTCTGTGCCATAGTCAAGTTTTGCTTGGCAGCACTGGTCTAATTTTATGATTAGCCCAGATCCAGGACCTTTGCACTGCCTCAGGAGCTTCATCATCACTGCAGAGTCACAGCTGCCAATCTCATCTGCTGCTGCTAGTGGTCCTGATGCCACAACCAAGCTGATGGGCTTGGCTGGCCCATGTGAACAGAGATGTTAGAAGAATGTGTTGACACAGCACTTTGGGACAGGATTTAATGGCCATAGTGGTGTTAGGTTGATGGTTGGACTCGATGATCTTAGAGGTCTTTTCCAGTCGAAATAATTCTATTCTGTGTGGATCTGTACTTCCCCTAGCAGTTGGTCTGGGCAATCATAGACTGCAGCAATCTGGCTGTGCTTATGAGCCTTGTCCTGCTCTCCTCAGCTGTAATTTTGTTTACAAGTTTTCTTTTAGCACAGCTGCTTTGCAGAACTGGTCAATGATAGAGTAGGGCCAACTACTATGAACGAACAAAACTAAAAAACATTATTTAGCCAGGCCAAACTGGTTAATAAATTAACTCAAACATGCTTTTAAAAGTGTTAATTGAAGAGTTTATGCTTGTTTTCCTAGTTCCCTTTTAACAGATGCTTATTGACATTCTCCTTGAAGTCTTGCGGCTTTTACTGTCATCGTGAATCAGCAAACTGTTGGTGCCTTCTTATAAAAGTGGAACTGTTGGCATATGAGCAATATATGAAATAATGTGCATTGCAATACCAAGGCCTCTCTTCAATCTATAGAGCAACTGTTTTATTGTGATTTTTATTCATCCTCAAGGACAAACTGCTTTTACCTTGACTTTTGCCACATTATTTTAAGAGACAAAGCTGTAGTGCATTTTTTTCTTTTACATTAGTAACTGTCCAGCGATAAGTTTAATGCAACTTTGCTGCTGTTTCTGTACTTGCAGGGCTTTTGCAGGAAGAGATAAGAAGTTCAAATGAGGAAGCACTGTGTAGTGGTATGGGAACAGCAGCTTGGAAAGATAACTTACATTGTTAATTTGTCCACAGAAAAGAGTTAGCGATAAAGTTAAGTGGCCTGAAGACAGAAATAGAAGGAGCAAGGAGAAGAGGCATGATGGAGAAGGAAAAGCAAAATTAGGCACTTTTAGTATGGAATAGCATTATTTGATGCATGTGGTGAAATCAGGTAAGAAGAGTTAATGAGATGCATGTGCATTTTCTGCCCAAAATTTTGTAAGAAAGCTCTAGAAGGCAAATTACTGTGCATCAGACTTCACCCAGATGCACTGAATATTGCAGGTGAATACATTACAGTATCGCCCTAAGTACAGTTCTAAATATCTGAATAGAGAAGATTTCTGCATTGCCTTTAGAGTCACTGTGAAGTGTCAACATAAATTACGTGTCTCAGAGCAGCACATCAGTTTCTCTGTTAAATGCTGCCATAGATCTGGGGCTAGCCCTGCTCTGTTCCACAGCTTTGGAGCATGAAGGGCAAGTAAGTCAGCTTTTCACGCAATGTATTTGCTTTTAAGTTTTGTAATGCTGAACAAAGTGCTAGGCTGAAGAGGAGAGGAGTATCAGTGGTCTTGCCCGTAAACAAATTAATAGATAGCCTTCTGAGTGAGCAAGAAAAAAATAGCAATGTTCTTTAGTTCTGTTATAAGCTCTACAAGCTGACTTCAAAACCTGTATTGTCAATGAGTACTTAAATAATGGTAGGAGGGTTCTCCATTTGTGATTGCTGCTTTAACCTACAGAAGATTGCCTGGGACCTTTGAAGAGACATGAGAGGGATTCATATTGGTTTAGGAAAAATTGAGTTTGAGTCTCTGTCCACACAAGAGAGACACATCTCAACTCTTAATTGTGCATAACCTGCTCTAGGATATGGTAGTTATTTTCTGTTCCTGGTTAGTGGTAGTGGTTATTTTCTGTTCCTTGCCCTGTGGCGAGGTTGTCAGAGGCGGCAGTGGTCTTCCAGGAGATGGAGAGTGAGAATGGTTGCCTTCGTCTCAGAAAAGAAGAAAATCAGAGGGTATTCCTCTTTTCTTCAGCAAATGGAAGGGTCGGGAGAGAGCTTCCTTCCCCTTCTCTTTTCATTGACAGAGGTGCTTGTGATGGGGTAAGGTGGCCCGGTGTGGCTGTTCAAGGCTTACCTGTGACTTCAGGGCTTGATCTTCCAGATAGGGACCTGGGACCTTGTCAGATTTGACTGAAATGTCTGGGTTTATGCACACAGAGTTGTTACCGGTTCCTTTGCTCCTGTGAAAAGCCCCCAATTAAGGTGTATCTCCGAACAGAAGTTGTCACAATTCTCTACAGTCCCTGGAATATTGGGAAGTTTGTAAGATGAAAACACCCCAGTGATCCCAAGAAGTGGATCTACAGTCATTATCCCTTCCCACTCCAGGTTTCTGTACTTTTGCTAATTAAAAAATACCAATGGTATAACTAAAACTGTGCCACTTTCTGCAGTGAGGCTTGACATGACAATTTGTGGAGTCTAAGTGTGCGCTTTGATGAATTCGTCCTCCCTCTTCACAGCATCAAATTTTACAGAGTGAAAAGAGGAAGTGGTTTGCTAATTCTCTTTAAAAAGAAATTAAAATTATCACAACTGCCAGCAATAACCACAGGGAAAACACACAGACTGAGTATACAATGTAAAGCTATATATGGGAAAGGCTCCTGAGTGAGAACTTGCTGCCAGCAAGGCTACACCCTACCAGTAAGTGTCCACCCAGTTGCTTGTGCTAAGGGTCTGGCCGTTACGTCTGACTGAGCCACACATTGTGCTGCTTCCCAAGCTGACAGCCTGGCAATGAATTGTACTATCGTTTAGCCATCTGCAGGAAAATTCTTAGGAGTGGGAGCCACGTATGGACACAGTGATAAATGAAGTTAAGAAGAGGATGGCTTGCTGAGTTTTATTACTACTGAAACTGTGTGGCACTGGTAACAGCAAAATTTTTTGATATTCTTGAAATATGTTAGAGGTATCCTGGTATTCCCAGTAGTTTTTCATCCATTGCTTTTCTGGAGTGTTTTTAGGGACACTATTTTGTCCCTGCACGGAACAGAGGATTGGTGGTCACTTTGAAGATACTCCATTGCTGATGGGTGGGTTTGAGTGATGGTATAACTGGTAGAATGGATGTGGCTGAGAAAGAAGATACTGCAACACAGTAATTGAAGGTGTAATTCCAGTGGAAGAAATATTTTTGTTCCACCTGTTGCAGAAATTGTATTGCTTCTGCTAAGATTTGAGAGAGAGTCTTGATATTCCAAAGTCAGTAATTTTTCCAGCAAAGCAAACCTTCTACGGTAGGGCAGCTATGCTTTTTTTCTTTAAGGCTTTTGCTCTAGTTTAAGATTATAAAGTGTGTTTTTCATGTGCTTTAAAATATGAAAAAATCCATATGAGAAAGTATTTTTTTGCAGCATTAAGGGGAGGGCGATGATCTTTCTTTTTTTACATTATGCTGAACTTTCAGGATGAATTAATTTACTTCGCACCATGAATTTCTTTTTCAGTATGGATTTTTCTGCCTGGATATAGACTACAAGCTTTAATAACTTTGAAACCAAATGCATGTGAATTGCTATTTTTTTTTTTTTTTTTAGTTGCTGAAAATTTCACCTTGCCTATGTTTCTTAACTTATATTCAGCTTTATTTTTCTAGACATCTGAGCTAATTTGTATATTCTGCATTACAGAGTACATTAGTTTTTATACAAGAAACAATCATACTATTAGTCTCTGACCTTTTAAAAATGACATGGTTGTTTTGTTAATAAAGTGATAGCCTCTAAGGAGACACTGCTTTCTACCTTTCTAGGTAATGCTGGTCAGAGTATAGGCTGCTGTGTGATACATTCAGAAATGTACAGCCAAGAACCTTGTTTCTTTTTGTCTTCTGAATTGATCATCCCTTGCCATTAACCTCATTCATCTTCTTACAGCCATTAACACCATTCAGGGGCTCCAAGACCCTCTTGGGAGATGAGGTTGGTTTGTCCTACTAAAACCCCAGCACTTGCAGTTGTAAATTAGTATCACATACTGCATGGCAGTCACATGTGGGTGGTTGTATACCATGACAAGGTGGTGCCTTCAGGCATATGCATGGTGTGTGACATATTCTCTCCCTGGGAATTAAATTTAATTTCAGTGTAAAGAACACTAAGCCTTGATGAGAGAATTTTCCTTCTCTACTTGTAATGTAGCATTAGTAATTTGAAAATTATTTTTGTGAGATGGAGATCAAAGTGGCCAGGAGAATAATTGATGGGCAGTCAACAGAAGAAGCAGTTTATAGGCTGTTGTGGTTTTGTTTGCATTTATTTAACTCTGATGAGTGGTATTCTGGAGAAAAACGAAGACTTTCTAATACATCTTTCAGTGAAAGGCAAAAGTCAGCATGGGACCTGTTATGAGGTCTTCTACTAGCTCTCCAGAAAAAAGTAGGTCTCTGTGGTTGCACATCTAGATCAACTCAGTTGTCTTTTCTGTAGTCTGAAAAGGGCTTACTCCCTTTTGGGGCACAAACCTGTCAGAGCAGGTAAATCCCAATGGTATCTGGGCCAGCAGGTCCAGCTCTCCAGATGGTTTCCTTCATTTCCCACCCATTTGCAGGTTCTGTTACTGATGGGTTTTAAGCCATTTCCAAGGACATTTTGTCCCATGACATGAAAGTAAACATTTGGTTATATCTACCTACAGTAGCAGAGTGCAAGTAGAGGACAACTTGTTTAAAAATAAGATTTTCCAGTCTTCTTTTTCAGACCTAGGATCTTCATGCATCATAAACAAAGTGCTTAAATGTAGGCAGTGTATTTCTGAATGGATTTGAAAATCTCTTTGGGGAAGAGACTTTTAATGCCAAGGCAATGAAAATGATTCTGAAGGGAAGGTCCCACGTCTACAAATACAGATCAGAAATTGTTTGTGTGCTTTACCTGTGTTGTTCCATATGTTCTAGGCAATGACAATTAATCTAAACTCTGTATTTGCTGGCTTTAAATCCTCCTGTCCCCCATCTATTTGGTGTTGTGATTAGTTTATTTTCTTTTTTGCTTTCCTTTTTTTATAAAAAAAAATGTTTATCCCATGGAGTTCAGAGTCCATGTGAGTAATTGTACCTGTAATTAAAGCTGCAAGTGTTTGCCAGCTTATTTATCACAGTTTTTTAAAGAGGCTTATTTACAAACAGCAGGACAAAACTGATTCATACTGTGTCACATGATCTCTTTACACACGTACTCATGCATTGGTCATTCACTGATTAACAACATAAATTTGTAGCTGTAATGCTAAGCTGCATATCCAGCTGCTGCTCTGTCATTCTGCTCTCAGCCTGGCCCCATTTTGAATTATGTACATTAATCTACGCCTCCCTCTGGCTGTAGACAGAAATGCTGTCACTGAGAAATAAAGCATCATTTTTCCCACTAGAGGGAGGTATTGTAAAGCTTAGCTACAGTAAGATTTCACGTGTTAAGGGAACACATGCCTTTTGCAATTTTTTTTTTCTGCTCAGATTTGGGAATTCATGCGGCAGCACGTGCAGAGAGCTTAAAGAGGGTGGCCAGAACATCTCACTCCATAGAATCATAGAATCATATAATGTTTTAGGTTGGAAGAGACCTAAAAGATCATCTAGTTCCAACGCCCCGCCATAGGCAGGGACACCTCCCACTAGAACAGGTTGTTCAAGGCCTCATCCAGCTTGGCCTTGAACGCCTCCAGGGAGGGAGCATCCACAACCTCCCTGGGCAACCTGTTCCGTGTTCTGGTAGATAGAAGATTTTCCCATGTATGTATTTATTTTTATGGGTTTGGACATTATTATTATTGTTGTTGTTGGAATAGAATAGCTGGAGTTACAGCAGGGATCCTCTTTGCCTTGCCTCACTGAAACTTCATGGGTACTTGAGGTGGAGATGCCCTTGTTACTGCCACGACAAGAAGGGTCCTCAACACTCAGCACAGCAGCACCCCTGCCTTTCCTCTGCCCTCAAATCCGAAAGGACTTTCGTAGGTTCAGTGCTCTGGAGAGTGTTAAGCACACCACCATGTAATTTTTTAACTTCACTTTGCATGGCAGGGACCTGCATCCACAGAAGAGGTTTTTAAAAAAATCAACTGTTAAGTTGCAGCAAACATATTCCTTGGTCAGCTGGAGTATGGACATAGATCCATAGTACATAGTTCAAGTGTCTCAGTTCTTCACAGTATCACACAGTACTGTGATTCTTAGCCTTATCCTCAGATTAAAATGTGCATGCTTCAGGATTGATGGATTGCTAAGGGAAACAGGGCAAGAAACATCAAAGCAAGATGTTGGAGTCAAATTAGACAAGGAAAGAAACAAGTAATTAGTTAATTATTTAACTCTTTGAATCAAAAGCTTAGGCTCCCCTAAAGCTTTGAAATTATTTTTTTCAAGGTTTGCATCCTTAGATTTGTGGTTTGATTTCTTTCTCCTCATTTCCTTTTAGTACCACCTGCCCTAGCAGAGAGCCACGGTATGGTAAACTATTCTTTTACACCCAGACCCATCAGTGGAGACTCACATCAGCAGTCTAGTTCAGAGAGCTGTAAAGCTTCATTTGTAGTCAGCACATTAGCTGGGCACTTTGGGCGTTCTTACAAAACCTTGGAAGGGTTTTTTCCACGTTCCTTCACTTTCTGCAGTGGGTTCTGTGCATTCCTACTGATGTTCAAGGCCTTTTATTGGCTTTAAAGAATATTTTTCTGCCAGACCTTTCAAGAAACAGTAGAAAGCTCTTGAACATGATTCCTCTGGAGACTCATCCCACTGATAATCTGGATGAGTGATGGGGGGGTTGAGAAACGTGCTCCCCCACTGCAGCCACATTTCAAATGCATACTCACTACAACCACTCCTATACTGTTAGTATAATGCTCTTCTGATTTTTTTTAAAGTGCTCTATACTGGCTGTAAACAGGTTTTTCTACTGCTTTGAAAAATCATCAACTAAATTTAATTGAAATTTGTTCAAGATTTAAAAAAAAAGGGACAAAACAAGAATGTGTTGCTGAAGTGCACAAAAGGTCAATCACATCAATAAGCATTGTGTGTAATGAGAGTTAAAACTTCGTTCTGGTTTATGTAGTTAATGTGTGTTCTCTGTAAATACAGACTCATGAACAAAAGCAGTGACTTTGAAATACTTGGCATTTCTAATTATTTCTAAATTCAGTGACATGATTACTGCCGACATCATGGATTACAGTTTAGATCCCTTTGAGGATAGCAAAAAGTAACTGGATGTAACCTAGACTAAAACATTTTAAAAATCAAAATTCTTCTCCATACCTACACCCACCCAACAGTACTTTAATGGAAATTTAGGAGAGAGCACCTCAGGCCTAGTATAGCAAGAGAAATGCTTTATAGAACTCCAATGAAATCTCAAGCATGAGCCATGTCCCATGTAATAAAAAATATTTATTGCTTTTGATGAACGACTGCATCATTTCTGTCTAGGTTCCACCTTTTGCTGCTTAGACATAGGTGAATATTTTCCTCTCATCCTGATAAAACCATGCACGTCCATCAGATTGCAGTAGCAATGTTAGTTTTCTCTGGAGGCAGGAGGAAGCTCAATTTCCTTGAGTGAAGAGATGTGCACTGGGAAATTAAGAGTAAACTTTCAAAGTACAAGACATAAAAGAAGGCTGTATGTTACCAGTAATAAGAAAAACTGTGGTAACTTGGCCAGTCCTCAAAAATTCTGGTGGAATGTGAAAGGTCCAAGTGGCCCCATCCCACGCAAGAAGAATGTAATCTCTCAAAAAAGGAATTATAAACAGTAGATAGGGTCTAGACGGTAAAAGGGGGTGTGGGGAGCAGGAGGCACTTGCTGGGGAAGTTGTTCTTCCTGCAGAACGAGATCCATCCAAGTTTCTTTTTGGCAACCATGACACAAGTTAGTGGAGAAATATCTTCTGCATTCTCCAACATGTCTCCAAAAATCACTCTTGCAACATGTATTTAATACTCAGAACTTAACATTTGGCTGAGTAATTTCAGATTTAAAACCTTGACTCTCATGAGAATTGGTGGAGGATTTCACAGAGCAGAAAAGGATCTGGTTTGGATTTCTTCTTGTGGAAAACTTCTAGCGTGTTCTCAAGCCATCCAATAAAGTCTTTTCTAAATCAGTTTAGACCCCTGTTGGAGTTTGCTGAAGAAGCACGTGAAATAATGATGCTGTGGAGTTGACACCCAGCTCTATTTTAGGAGATTAACCATCTCGCCTTCCTTTATTTTGAGGTGGATTTGATCTTTATAGTAAACAACTTCCCCCCNAGTTTACATGCTCTGTCCAATGTAATTTTAAATTTCAATAATGCTGGTTCAGTGCAGCTCTGTTTTCCAAGTACATTTTAGTAAAAGATCTTGCCCCATAGGTCGTCCAAGCACAGTAGCTGTTTGTGCAGATAAACATGAATTTTAATGTTGTATATTTCACGTTAATGCAACTTGTAGCAAAGGGGGTGAAGTGTTGTCTAATTTTTGATGAACTTCTGTCACCATTAATACAAAAGTATACAGTATACATTGAAGAGACTGCTGCTGTAGTGAATACACACATGAACAAGTTTGTAGGTAGTAGTTTATTGTATTAGTTTACAAAGAGCTTTTTCACAGCAAATAAAATCTACTGTATTAACTTTTTAGATGATGATGATGATTTAAAATTGAGTGTCAGGACAAAGATAAATCATTGGTACACTGATATTTAAAGTAAAAACTCTTGGTAATGTATAAAAGCTACTGTGCCATGAGCATCTGTCATCTGCCATCCTTAACCTCCACTAGTAAGAGCATTAACTTTTCATTGAATTGCTGATTAACTGACTCCGGGGAATTGGCATTTAATTATGGTTAAGCTTATCCTACTGCATATTGAGAAACAATTTTAAATGCCTCATTTGAAACTGGAATGCAGCGTGTTTAGGCAAATATCGTGACTGTTCTCGGTTTTATTTTCTGAGGATGGGAGCTCAGGTGTGTAGCTCTTGTTGATGTTTCTGTGTGCGCAGCCTTCTAACATCATATAAATCACTCTCAATTTCTCCAACCATTATCTCTTTGGCATGTTACATGATTCCTTTTCCAAAACAATTTCTGTTATTTTTCCATTGTGTGATGTTTTATGCGTTGATGGCATGCTCAACTGAGGCACATTGATGGTATTATATAAAATTAGTGCTGACAGAATTGCTGTCGTGTGATGTACCTTGTATTACATATGTTGCACTTCTTCTCCGTTACAAGAATTCAAAAATGCTCTTATTGTTACAAAATAAACACTTAATGAACTATGAAAATCATACCACATGGAACTTGTTCCCTGTCCTACTCAAAACAGGCCTTGCAATCATTAGATTTCTTGAGTTTTATTAAATGCAAGTGCATTTTAAAAACTCACTCTCCCCAACTCTCAATGTGGAAGTAAAAACTCTGAATTAAGTTTTTGTTTGTGTGTGCTAGGGGTAACATCAAATAGATTAGAAAATACTTGCTAAAACTAGTAAGCTTTTTCAAACCTTCCTTTTAAGTTGAAATAAAGAGTTTTATTACTAAAAAATTACAAAGTGAGATCAGATGCAGAGCTTGCAACTCTCTGCTAGTAACCTTCCTGTCTTACAGGAAACCTGAAACACTTTTATTCCTGTTTTACGATTACATAGGACACTCCATCACTGCAAAACATGACAAATACTTAGTAGTGGTTATACTTTGATAGTGGAGGGTAAGGAGAAAAATACATTGTGGTCTTTTTCTGATTTTCAAGAAATGTGTGGAAAAGAGCATTTTCTGACAAGCATCGTGCTATTGTGTTTCATATGGAGTACTTGAATGCTGGTTACTGAAGTTATTTTGCTGTGCACTTTACTGTGTTCATCTCTCTCTGTCAGAGCTTGCTCATATGCTTCAGTAACTAATTTTTTTTAGCTCTTACCACTTTCTTTTTTGTCAGAAATTACAGAGGGAAAGAGTTAACAGCTCATTGCAGGAGATACTTAGCTAATTGCAGCAGGCACTGTGAATGCTGCACTCTGCACAGTACACGGCAGGGTCGCTCCTGTTCGGGGCAGTTTGAAAAAGCTGGAGGGAAACCGGTGAACTCGTGGCTGAGATCCCTTAGGTGTGATCCAGTGATAAAGGAAATGTGCCCTTCGGGAGGGTGTGTACCTATGAGAAACAGGAAGCCCAGCAGCGGCCGCCTGCCTGCCCTGCCTGCAGAGGTTGGTAGCTCGGGCGGGTGCAGGTGTGCCGACACGCTGCCGAGACTCTTCTCTCCAGGCATCTTGGCAGGCACGCTCCTCGGCAGCAACATCTGGAAGAGGCGGAGGGGAGAGAAACCCAACCCAAAGCCAAAACACCCCCCCACCACCACCCTCCAGGTAGAGAAATATGACGGCCTTGCAGCTGAAAGAGTTGTCACAGTCAGGTCTTTATAGGAGGAGACGGGATCGCCCTGATAGCGTGGGACTGCCTGGGTCACACGAAGGGAAGCTGAGGTGAGTGTGAATTGACGGGTACCACTGGGGGGCCGAGCCCTTCTCAGCAGCCTGCTTCCTTTGGTGATTTAAGCAAACCAAATGCAAACACAGCTCTGGAAAGTCATAGCAAGACACATGCGTTGAGCAGCAGTCCTAAAGCACTACGGAAGAAGCCCGAATGAGGGATAACAGGAACCGTACGGTGACCTTGTGGGTTTTAGTGATAGTGTGACGCCCTTCCCCGGCTCTGGGAAGGCGGTTGTTAGCGATTGCCTGGGGATCACTTCTGATAGCTAGAACTTACAAGCAAATACCTTTTTGCAGCCCGACAACTTTGCTTGGTGTGGTTTGAAGTCAATTTTGGGTCCCTTGAGCATTGTGGATTGTGGTGCTTCACAGGGGTTTTAGTGTAGCCCCTCTGCTGGGCTGGTTTTGTTGCGGAGGGGCTGAGGCTGCTCCTGAACTCAGGCTTTCTTCATGGGGGTTCTTTGTTACGGAAAGAGCTTTAGACAAAAGACTGCGGCGGGGTTGCTTAGCCTGACCTTACCCGGGAAAGGTGACCAAAAGTCGGAAAACCATTTAATGTCTGGGGTTATCTTCCTGATGCTACGTGCCTTTTGAGTCACCGTGATTTTCAAAAGCGGAAGATTAAAGAATTGTTTGTAACCTGAGTAAGCGCAGACACACACAGGGGGGAAAAAAAAAAAAAAAAAAAAAAAAAAAAAGTAAAAATGCGAAGTGTGCTTAACGTGAAAGCAATCTGTTTCCACTTCAGGCTCCTCAGGAAAGGATTCTTGTGTAAATGCTAGCAAAAGCCTCGGTGGAGAGGAAATACTTCCTATCTCCTAATACTTGTTCTCTGGTTGTATTTTTAGATTTTTTTTCATTAGTGGTTGTTGTGCATCAGACTGGAGTGCTGTGTAATTTAAAGGGTTTTTGTTACTGCATTTTCGTTGCCTGAGTTAGCAGTTTCAGAAAGATAGGTATTCAGATTTGGAGAATGTACCCTTTTCTTATAGCTAAGCATGTTAACTAAAAATTATTGTGGCAGAATATTTGATTGTAACCTACTGAGATCTTGTGCCATGAGGTATCAGAAATACCAGATCAGTTCTAGAATTGTGTTAGCTTGCAGGTCTGATATATGTGTGATTGGTATCTTTATAGTATCAACTCTGAATTGATTTTCTAGGTAGATTTCTAGTAACATTAGCACTATATATTATACTTAGGTGACTACAAATTTAAGATTAACCAGACTTAGTAGAATAAGAGATGTACAAAGATTCTTGAATAATTATTATTTAGTTTCTTTTATACAAAACTAGCAAAGAGGAAGAACAGGTCTTTTAAGGCAAAAACAAGCTGCTTTTTAAAGCATATACATAAAACTGAGTTTTATCTCTCTGGTTATGTTGCTGTTTCTCTTATTTATATGCATATCCAAGATGGGAATGAGACTGTTTCTGGGCTGCATGGGGGGAAAGGGTTGACTGTCCAGGTGTTTGATCCTTTCCTGAGGCCTCTTCCAGTTAGAGATGAGAAATATGTGAAACAGGGATCAGTCTTGAGAAATAAAATCCAAGTTGAAGGAAATAGCAAATAATGGGAGTATTTTGCAATATTTCGGTGTGTTGCCAGGCATCTTATTTGTAATTTTTACTGCATTCTCCATTACAGAAGACTATGGCATTGTAAATACAAGCAATGCAGACTTAAAAACAGGCCAAAGAGCAATTTGGAATGAAGGAAGAAAAGATCTTCAGTTTTCTGAAATCAGAAGCCTCTAGATTTTCCATGTGCTTTCTGCAATGACACTTAGATGTGTGTCCTCAGCAAATACTTCTTTAGAGTCCAGAAGAAAAGAGGTTTCTTTCATGTCTGCTAAATATAGCTTGTCATCCTCAGTGGCTTTGTGATGCCCTCCCATGGTTTCTGCAGTTCTTTATTCTAGTGCCCTCATATTTTGTTTTACATACATATTAATCCACATGCGTTAAAGAGTATCAGCCCTCAAGCAGCAGTTCGCTGAAAGCTGCTTTCTAAGTTCGAGTACCATATTTTTCTGATCCTAGGCCAAAATGTATTTGAGATGCCAAAGTCCTCAGGGTATCTTGTTAGAATTTCTGTATTAAAAAAAAAAAAGAAAGGAACCCGCCCTTTATTAAAGTCATGTATTGTATCTGCCAATTTTCGTTTTACACCTTTTACACCTTATCACAGTATGAGATTTCACTCTTCTGTCTTCTGTCTTTTTGAGGTCTGTTTGGTAGTGGTTTCCAGGCTGGGATGTTTCTTAGGTAAGGCTCAAAACAGCAGTGAGTAACCCATCGGACAGCCATTCATACCCCTTTGCCTTAGCTGAAGGGGGTCTTGGACTGCCTTCCCCTCTCTGCTGTTGCAAGTGACTGTAACTGTAACTGCGCCTCCCAAGCCTGGCCTTCATAACAGGAGCCAGATGCTGTTTGGTGGGACAAGGACTTGTGTGCCCACAAGCTATGGCTGAGACCTAGACAAGTGTTGGCAGTATCAGCACTGTAAAGGAGCTCAGATGGGCTTGGTGCCAAAACTCTGCCTTTGCTCTTTCTTGGGAACATCAGTGTCACTTGTATTTAAAATACTTGAGTTACTAACAACTAGAGCACTGTGAAACAATGTACTGGAACTCCTAAATGTGAACAGAGCATCTTTATCATATCATGTATCACATACATTTTATTTATCAGGAATCAAAATTTCTTGAAGCAATTCTTTTTACAGTATCAAAACAGTACAGTATAATTTCCTGGGTTGGCATAGGTTCATAATAGGTCATGGGACACGGAGCTCCACCACAGGAATGTGAGCATTAGCTTCTGCATCTGTGTCCACTGATGTCACTTCACTTACAGATTTGATCCCTCATCATTGTCTTCCAGATCTGCTATTCAGTTTATGATGTGTTAGTCTGTATGCACATTTCCCCAAGTCTTTTGCAGGAAAGACTACAAGAATACAGTTTGGCTCTTTCCATTTAGTTTTGCAGCTTGTCAAATTTTCCTTTAGAGTAGAATCTCCTAAATTGATATTTACATTTAACAGAACCTATCTGAACACCTCTTGCTGTAGCAAGTGGGTGCTAGGTTGTGTTTAGGGAAACTGATTTGGGGCAGTTATGTCTGTCTGCAGGACTTGATTCACCAGCAGCAGAGTTTACTTTAGTGCATGGTTTGCTCATTTTGCTCACCTATTTGCTGTGATTCGTCACCCTGCTGTGGATGGAATTCAGCACCTTGCACTGCACCCACTGCACTGGATGCTTAGTGCTGGCTCAAAATCTGTCTCAGCTACCTCAGTGGTACAGTGTGGTGGCTGAGTAGTTGAGCTGTCCCACTGGCAGTGACTGAGTGCCTGAGGAGCTAAGGAGGACCACCAGAGCCCATCCAGTTGAGGAGAGTGAGGGCATTTCAAGAGGAGCCACCCATATCTAAATAGCAGTCTCCAAGATCACTGACATTGAGGCCTAGGTGGGAGAGTAGGACTTATCTCTCTCTTTTAAAAACCTGTCCTAGGATGGAGGGAGTTGTCTTCCCGGGGAACCTCTAGCATTCCCTCCACTGCACCTCCTGCTGGCGTAACCCTTACCCAAATTAGGTGAGAGGGTTCTCAGCCCTCGTCCTAACAGCACAGCACATTGGTGAACACAGGAAATTTGGCTTCTCTTTCTGCCTGTCCCAATCCACATTCATTTAAGCCTTTTATTTTGCTGCTATAGATATTACTGATTGTTTGCTGACATTATAGACAGCTGAGCCTGCCACGCAAAACAGGTGGTCTGGATAGCTCTTCTTTTGCTTGAACTTACACAGCACAAGTGTGCTTGGTTATAGACCTTCTGGGGTAGAGGTCCTCTTTTTTTCCTGCTCCAGCTAGGCTCTCTGATGCATAGACTGTAACTGCACATGATGCTCCCCAGATATGGAGCTCAGCAGGAAGGGGGCTGCTCAACACCTTCATTTCTCCTCTGTTTGTAACAGATGCAATAGTCATTGAGCCAAATGCAAACTGAGAAATCTGTTTTTCAGAACATAGGGGAAGACTTGTTCTTTTCCAGTACTATTGATTTGGTGGAAAAAAAGAAAAAAAATCTCTAATAAATCTTGTCTTGCCTTGTGTTTAGAAGGCAAAAAATTCTGACTGTTGCTGAACTTTCTTGCTTTTGTCAGCAAACAGGATGCAAAGGAAATCATACACATATATTTATGATTAGTCATTAGGAGTAAAACAGAAACAGTATGCTTGCTATTTTTCTTTTATCTCCATCTCATTGCAAGGCCTTTGTAAAAGTAGAATGATTCCTCTGAAAAATTTGATACTATTAATTTCCAAAGCTTAATGCAAAGTAATGGGAAAAGCAAGGACAATTCTCTTTTATTGACAATTAGACTTAAGGTGAATTTGGTCATTGTTGTCCATAGCTCTCTTTTCTAAGTTATAGGGGGTCCAAACATGATTAAAAATGTAAATAGCTTTTGAAGAAGTTAATCTCAAGATTTTACCAAACAGTACATTTCAGTGTTTGCAAAAAATGATGACTGACAAGCCTCAGTCAGTGCCTGCCAGTTACTCAGGCAGTTCACTGTTCTGTTCTCTTGTGCAGAAGGCACCATAGATGTTTTTCACATTAATAGCTTTAAAGTATCTGCCTTCCCTGTCTTCTCTGCTGCTGAAGCTGAATAGTACATCTGTGTGAGCAGGTGCAGACAGTCTTTTGCTGCATCCACTCAGGCTTCCCACCTGCCTCTGCACGCCGACTCCAGGCTGGAAGGCATTTGGACGTCCCCAAAATTTCATGCACAAAGACTTCCTTGCAGATGAAATGTGCAGAGACATAAGCACATTCTTACATCCTGCTTAGCCTTGGGGGAATAGGCTTTGCACCGCAAAGTTTGCAGGTGAGTATGAAAACCAGATTAATAAAATCTCCAAAATGCCAGCAGTGCAGTGGGTTGAGCATCTCTGCTTCTTTATGAGATACAGTGTTTGGGAGTTTTGTGAGCTCACCTGTATCCTCAGCCTGTCATCAAAACTCCATATGGAGCAGTCAGCTAAAGTGTGCAGCTGTCTCCAGCCACAGGTTCCCCCTGAAGACCTGCTGTTCTTAGGAGGAAGAAGATGCTGGTGGGAGACTGGGGAACCAGTGATCTTTTTGAGCTTTCAGGTGCTTTATGGTATTAAGGGCAGGAGAAGGTAAGAAGAACAGATCAGTCCGCACCTGGAAGCATTCAAAAATTTGATTTCCACTGTTAATGTTTCTTAATAGCATCACAAATGTTAATGTTTATATGGCCACTTTCTGTAAGTAGATGTTTCACTTGCTCAGGATGCCAGTGTCAACAGGTAAAGTAGTTACTCAATACATTGGGTAAAAAAAGGGGAATAATTCATTCAATCAGGAAGAGCTCAGAAATAAACATTAAGCCACAAAAAAATTACGCTTTCTTTGTTGTGGTTAGAAGTACTCTGCTGGAGTAGTAGAGAGCTGGGACCTAGAAATAGGAATTGGAATCAGGTGCATGGCAACACTTGATTAAAAAACGTTTTGGCTCATCTGCTGGCTGCTCTAATTGAAGAGAAGATTTGTCTGTGTCAATGTAATACTGAATTATTATTAATTATAGTAACTTTCAGCCAGCAAAAATATGCTTTATGGTTACATTTTAGTATTGTGATACTTAGTATTTGCGTGGAGCCTTCATTTGAGATATCCAAATGACTAGAGGCTTTACTTTCCATTCATGCCGTACTTTCCTTTGCTCTAGGGATTAAAATAACTCACGAGGAACACACCCTTTTTGTCTTGCTTTCTTTCTCACCCCTTGTCTCCTGCATTGCATAACAAACCCTAAGCAATTTTGTTTGACATGCTCCTCTTGACTATCACCTGCCCTGATTCCAAGTAACCCAGAGATAGCTACTTGCATAACAGAAACCCAGGCAATTACTACTGTTCTCTTATGCTCGCCTTATTGTAATAATCTGTGATTTCAGTAAATTGTTAAGCTTCGATGATTATAGCAATTAGAATTTTAATTGTTCTCTCTTATAGGATTAGCTGGCTGAAGATAAGTTTCATGTTTCTGGTTTTTTTTTTGCTTTCATATGTTTTGATAATACCTAAACAGAGGCATTCTCTACAGAAAATGTACTGCGATTGCTCGTTGTTCTTCATGACAATTAAGCTCTCTTTTGAAAGCAGTCAGTCACACTCAAGTCTGAATTCCACAGGAGAGAAAAGCTGAATTATGCCAGCGTCACCACTTAATAAAATTACCAACTTGCAGGTGTTGGGAAGAACACGTTTAAAGGCTGGAAGTTTGGGTTCCTTCTCTCCTTGTTTAGTTTTCCTATGGTCTCTGAGCTGTTCTAGGAAATGCAAAGCTAACAGACAGTGTCCTTGAGAGGACCATGACCCTTCTACATGATACTCTCCAAGTGCGTTGCCTCTGATGGTAAGCCAAAAGCTGATGCCTCTGTAGGGAGGTAGAAGGAAAGAGCAGGTCTTTTATAGGATTTCCTTTGGTAGTAATCCCAGCTTGCTGCCAGCTGTGACTCAAGGACTTTCTATGGTGTTGTTGCCATTCATTGTTTTCCTTTAGGTTGACTCTGATCTTGCCTTGCACCAAAGCATCTCAGGGCATTTCCCAAACATCAGTGATGCTCTGAGATTTTCATGTGTATTATATGATGGCATTGTGCAAGTTTGTGTGTTCACTTTTTTTCTTTCCTTGATTTAGACATTATTCATAGCAGCTTTAGACATTATTCAATTTTCATTATTGTATTGCCAGCTTTTAGAAACTTGATTTTAGGTAGTCTCTGGTAGCATTCCAAAATTACAGTTTCACATAAGGAAGACATTTTTTACAATTATGGTGGTGAAATGCTGGCACAGGTTGTCCAGAGAAGTGTTAGAAGCTCCATCCCTGGAAACATTCATGATCAGATTGGATGGGGCTCTGAGGAACCTGATTTGGTTAAAGATGTCCCTGCTTACTGCAAGGAGGTTGGGCTCAATGACTTTTAAAGCTTTAGGATGATACTGCTCAGCTTTAACAGCAGGTTGTAAGTCATCCTATGAGGCATCTTTACATATCAAGCAGATGAAGATTTGTGATCTTTTAGATCCTTTTGTCCAAGAAGACGAGTTTATGACTTCAGTGACATGTTTCCCTGGAGCTTTTCTGCTTTTTGTATCTGCTGTAATGGCCATGATAGAATTAAAAGAAAATTTATTTGAAACTGTTAGCTATTAGCCTCAAAGGAAGTAACGTTGGCAGACATAGCTAGCGATACCTGGCAGCATTTCTCAACCGTGCTTTTTAAACGAAAGATTAAAAAGATTCAAGCTGTTCCAGCAAGGAATGAACAGACAAAGGTGAAGCGGATGTGAAATGGTGTTTGTCTTTTCTGGCATATTAAATCCATGAATGCCATGATCTTCATAGATCATAAAGTTCTAGATCCCAAGCTGAGTCTACCTTTTGAACTCTGTTTCTATGCAGCTATTGGAAAAATGTTACTCACACAGAGTATGACTCAAAACTGCCCTGGCTGGTCCCGTTCTTGTTCCGGTATGGAAAGTTTGCATTGAAAGCTATTTATCTTGTTTAATGTTTGGCTTTTCAGTTATTGTTTTGTATGTTTCTTCTCATTGGCTTCAGAGACTGAAGTGTATACTTTATTTCTAAGATAAAAAAAAAAGCTGCCTCATATATATACACACACACATATATATACATATATATATATACACACACACACATACACATATATATATATATATATGGGGTTTTTTTTGTTTGTTTGTTTGTTTTTTTAAGGAAAGTCTTGAAAGCCAGGCCTTGAGCAGTCTGGTCTAGAAGGAGGTGTCCCTAGCCATGGCAGAGGGGATGGAACTAAATGATCTGTAAGGTCCCTTCTGACTCAAACCATTCTATGATTCTATGGCATAGGAACAATGCAGCTTCAGGGTAGGATAGCTGTACGAGTTACCAAGTCGCAGGTCATCACAGAATCACAGAATGTTAGGGGTTGGAAGGGATCTTCAAAGATCATCTAGTTCAGCACTCCAGCCAGAGCAGGATCGCGTAGAGTAGGTCCCAGAAGCATACACGTAATTGCTTAGTTTAAAACTACTTTCCTTTCTAAAGCTAATCCTGAAATTATACCCACTTCCCTGTGGTACACAGCAAAAGGAAAGGAGGTTTAGCAGGGCTTGAACCCCTGTGATCCAAAGCACAAAAGCTCAGCCGTTTTCCCTTTGTTTCTATTCTGCCAAGCAAATAACTTGTGCTGCCCTTTTAGGTAATCTCAACAAAATGCTGGTAAGAGAGGTAAATTCTAGATGTTCCTCACAGGTTATATGTATTATAACCTTGCTTTGCCCAATCAGGATTAGTTAGTTGTTGGGGTGGAAACTGTTACTTAAACCTCCTTGCAGTGTCTACCAAAGGCTTTGATTTGGAAATTGCGTGGAAGTCTTGCTTTGCACTGACTGCTGCTGAAATTCATTCATGCTTACTTGACAGGTCTGCTGCTAGTATTGATTAGCTAATAAATATAAAGTGCAAGATGAAGGCATTCAGGTTGTACTAACTAGAATGTTAAGACCATCATCATGAAGTATGAAAGCAACACTATTTTGTATTAGTTTTATTTGTTGATATATTACTCATGCTTGTGTCTTAGGAACCTGAATTGCTTCTGATTATTCTTTTGGCTGATGTATATTAGGGCCATTATTTAATTCTGCAGTGTTAACTGCAGGTAGCTCAGCCATCTGCCATACTCTGCAAGTTTTAAAGCTTGGTGATGCTGAAGTGAATGTGGGAGGAGAAAAAAGTGAAACCAGAACCTAGAGTGACTAATAATAATTACGACTTAATATGTGTGAGAAGATCAACAGCTGAGGAGATGTTTTCTGTACTTATATTCTGCTTCTGCCCAGTAACAAATTAATTCAGGCAATGAAAGACTTAGCACTTTCTCATAGAGAACAGAAGAACAAACTTAATGAAGGTGAAAAATGACTTAGAAGGTTATGTTGATGGAGGTGTGGATTAATATTTGAGAGGAGATGTGTGTGAAAGTGATGTGCTGGTTAGTAATGATGAAGGTCAGTTCTCAGCATGGCATCTCCAGTGGAGACATTACTATAATAAGTATCTTGCTGTGAGCTGGGAGGCTTGGTTTTGCAGTTACCTCTGCCCTAGAAGGAACTGTGTGGACATATTGGAAGTCTGCTAGTAGCCAGGCTATTATGTTGAGTCATGGTATTAATTATAGCTACTGTATGAACCATTTCAGGTCATAATTTTCAGCTCGCAAAAACAATGGTTCCAGCTAGCACAGGCGAATGGCTGAAGCATAAGCAAGGGCTGATGTTTGCCTTTACATTAAGGAATAGATAAATGGCTTTTGGTGGATTTCAGTAGCTAATGACGTAGGTTGAATTTTGTTGCTAGGAAACTGTTACTCTGAAGAGAAGTGTGGTAGTTTAGCATTTTAGAATCATCGAATCATTTAGGTTGGAAAAGACCTTTGAGATCATCAAGTCCAACTGGTAACCTAGCACTGCCTAGTCCACAATTACACCATGTCCCTAAGCACCACATCTACCCCTCTTTTAAATACCTCCAGGAATGATGAACCAGCCACTTCCCTGGACAGCCTATTCCAGTGCCTGACAACCCTTTCAGTGAAGAATTTTTTTTCTAGTGGCCAATCTGAAACTCCTCTGTGGAACGTGATGCTGTTTCCTCTCATCCTATCCCTTGTCACATGGGAGAAGAGACTGACATCTACCTCAGCACAGCCTGCTTATCTGCAGATTAAACACCCCCATCTTCCTCAGCTGCTTCTCATAGGAGTCGTTCTCAAGACCTTTCACCATTTTGTTGCCCTTCTTTGTGCACACTTCAGCATCTCAATGCTGTTCTTGTAGTGAGCAGCCCAAAACTGAACCCAGTGTTTGAGGTGCAGCCTCATCAGTGCCAAGGACCAGGGGACAATCATTTCCATACTTCTGCTGGCCATACTATTTCCGATAGAGGACAGGGTGCTATTTTCCTGAAATGTCAGGCAATGCAAAGATCAGCTTCATATGTTTTTACATACTTGAACTTTAAATCTGGTCCTGAGGTAATGGAGGAGGAGCACATTGAGTTGTAATTTGTTTCCAATTGCCCTATCATGCTCTATTGTACATTCTTGACTTTCCAGTTGTTTGATTTCTAACAGTACAAATATTATCCTGCCTACTTGAAAGTTTTGGAACTGCATGACCTTGGTACTGTGAAGTTCATAGTGGGTATGTCCAAATGGAAAGGTGCTTTTGAGCTTGGTGGGCCTGATCTTGTCTCATCAGTCTTGAAAAGATTATTCTTTTCAGAGTGTCTCAGAGACATTCAATGTGCAGCCCCTAGTACCGAGTAGGTGCCCTTTCTTAACTATCCTTAAATTGGAAAGGGGGCGATGTTATGTGAAATGCTTCAGTGCAAATGCATTTTATGTAACAAGATGTAACAACATTTCATACAACAAGTTTTGCATTAGTGCAAATGCATTTTTAAATTTGTTATTGAGTTGGAAGAGCTTGAATACAGTGTATTTACCATAGTGAAGTATATATGCAGTCGAGTGCACAGGGTGCATATTTTAAAAACAACTGCTTGTATGCTTTATCTCATGCAACACAAGTTTATTACAGCTCTTGTGAACTTCTCATAAGATACCATATCTTTTTGTTGTTTTGGTTTTCCTGCATAGGAAAAAATAGTAGTGAGTGAGGAAAAGCTGGCTGAGAGTATCAAATATCCATACACAGAAATAATTTCTTGTTTTATGCAGAATATGGCTTCACTTGGTAGTGTTCATAACCAGCAGGAAGAAATTTTTTTTTTTTCAGTATTACCTAAAATAGGGTAATGCTGTAGTTAAGTATTGGTTTCCTTTTCTATGAATTCCATCAGTGTTTTTTCACTGTGCTTGTATGGCTGATAAGTCATTGTGTGGGAAGGTGCTGCTTACCTGTTTATTTCAGTTATATTAATTTCCTTATGAAGAGATGGAATGTGAAACTTCTCTATTTGTGGAGACCAAAGCATTTTTTTGGACATGTTTGTACTAGAATAAATTTATATTGAAGTATATGAAACAGCTATAGCTGTCTTTCTGTTTGTCCTGTTCAAACTTCCACCACATAAGCTTAATCTTATTTTTTGTGGGGAAGACTAAAGGATGAAACTTTAAGGAGTACTCAGAATTCACCTAGGTTGCATTTACCACAGTGGTTTCAAAATGGTTTTCCTTTTTTTTTGATAGAAATAGAAGTTAGAGCAGTGCTGGGTGAATGTGAAAAGCGTATCTGTGATATGCATTTTTATTAAAGACAAGATTTATAGCTTCTTTCCAATTGCCTTAGGCAACCAGCTTATTACATGAAGTATTTTATTGCTTAAGAGATAAACAGTTGCAGTAACCAGAACGCAAGAGTGTTTTTAATTTCAGTAAAAAAGGATGCAAAAGGTCAGCTACTGCATTAAAAGGTGTGCAGAAATTAGTGCACAGGCACTGCGAGTCCAGACATATTTTGCAGCAAAACGTCTGTTATAGTTATTTTGTATTCTGTATGATCCATGTAAGGACCATCACATAGCATCTGTGTTAAAATGAAATGGCTCTTACCTGTCTGGGAAGGGGAGGGATGCACTCTAATTACTTAGTCCCTGCCCAAGCAACCCAGTGAGGCACGTGGCCTCCCGACAGCGCTGGTGACGCAGAGATATTGCACAGTGGCATGAGTAGGTTGCCAAGCAGCAGCTGCTTTTGCCAAGCACCTTGTTTGGAGTTGCGACTGCTCAGCATGTCTATTTGTGGCATGGAGCGAAACCCTCAGCGGGGTTGGCCATCCACTAAGCCTTCTCTGTAAGAGTCCCTGTCTGCCCCTGGCAGCCGCCGGTTTGGGCAGCCAGATCTAGAAGCTCTCCAGAGAAAGCGGTGTGCGAGCAGGTCGGCAGTCATCGCTTAGCAAGGACAAAACAGCGTGCCTGGTTTTGCTGCTGTTTTTCAAATCCCTTCCCTGTAGCCACAGTGGGACACTTCTTCCCCTCTCCCCCTGTCTCCTGCCATTTCCTTTAGCACCTTCCTCATTGTCAACTTTGGCTTTTAATAAGGTGGAGACTCTCTTCTTCTTTCATACATACCTTTCCCAGTTAAATACTCAGCTTCCCCCTTTTCTCCTTATCACTGCTTCCTTAACAGGAGGCTGATAGGTTTTGTCCCAGATTCCAGGGAATGCCCTTGGAAAGCTGCTGTTGCAAATCAACAACCCCCCTACACACTTCTCACTTCCATGGATGGCTTCACCTCAGAGTAACCTAGAATTCCCTCATGAAAATGCCATGTAATTTTAACAGTGTTATTTCAGATGTTGGCAGCAGGTCTTTAGCAAAATGATAAGAAAGAGAAAGCTGACCAGCTGCTCTGGATTTGTGGATAACCAAACCTTCATAGTAGAAACTGTGGTTTACTTCAATATCAGAAAGGAACCTTTTTTTAACTCATGCCAAGCTTGTTTCTCGCTTAATGGCAATCAAATGGGCAGTAATTCCACTAGAAGCAATGACAATAGCCCTTGGGAACCAAGCAGCTTCTACTTACTGCACATATTGGAGTCCCATTAACTTTTTCAAAAAGACAGAAAAATGAGAACAGTGTTTTTGGGTGGGCATCTTATTGCACTGATGTGCTTTGCTTACAGCAGTGCAGAAGAAAGCACAATAGCAAGCTGAAGAAGCAAGCAAATATTTTCCTGTTGACCACAGAAGATTCGAAGCCGCAGAAGTGGATTCCAGGCACCTTGGTAGCCTGTAGATTTCAGATCTGTATAGACTGAAGTAGTCCACTGAGAGGAAGAAACTCTGCAGGGCTCTCTGATTCACAACAGCACCCTTCCAAGACAGTTGCCTGCAACCTGGGACAAAACCCAAGAATACAATTGAGGAGATGGTCAGTGGCAAGGAAAAAAGACAGACATGCACTAAAACTTAATGAATCCGCATGGTTAGTCTATTGCAGTCAGTTTCCCTGGAGTTTTTTCATACTCAGAGAAACTCAGAATTGGCTTATGCAGGAAATGTTGGGGATCAGGATGGGTAAGAGCCGACATCACTATGCCTGCATCTTCGCTGGCAAACAGTGCTTGTTTTCACCACTAGTGCTCCAATGGATGCAGAAATGTGTTCTAGCACTGTTTCCTACAGTGGTGCAGTGGCCTCATTATGGCCTAGGGCTACAACCTCATTGCTTCATCTGGAGCTTGTTCCTTGGGAGATAAAAATAGGGCTTGAGCTCCAGCCAAGCCATGTCAGTGGCAAGGGTGAAGCCTCCTTAGCCTGTTACAGCTTGTGACTCTGGGTACCTCTAGTGCAAGATAGGTAATCACACCTACAGACAAGTAAATAAGAAGGGTCATGCTGTGCCTTACCTACCATGGCGTCCTGTGGTGCTGGGGAATAGCTCGCCGCCAGGAGGAGGTGAAGGAAAGACGCCTGACCAAACTCATCCCACAAATTTGTAGGCAGCAAATAGTGCTGTGTTGGCCAGGCTATAGGAAGACAGCTACATGTGAGCCCAGGCCTGTGTGGAGAGTGGTGTGTGTGCCACTGTACACTTACTGAGCAACCTATCCCAGCTAGTGATAACGGTCCAAAACCATCATAAACCAGCCCCTCTGCAGCAGGTCCTAGTAAGGTGAAAGCACATTAAGTAGTAGCAGCCTTGACTAGACTTCCTGTCATATCCTTTGTCAACATCTAGTCCTAACTTCTCCTGTTGTTCCGTCTCCTTCCCGTACTGCTCTGCTTTCTTATGCCCTCTTGCAGACTAGCAGATTCTTCAGATACTGTGGTGCCCTGTGTCACAAGCAGAAAGTGCATGAGGTTGAGTTGATTGCTAACAAGGCTGAGTCAGTTCAACACAAAGGATAGTTACTCAGGATAGGAAGATTCCCAAAATACTGCTTTGTTATCAGTTAAAAGTTGCTGGAAGCTGAGTGTCCCACATCTGCTGCAAATGTCTGCACCTGATAGGCCCTGTCTTCCCTAGTAAGCACTGCTCAACAGGTTTTTTTAATAGAATGTAACCATGAAATAATTGCAACATTAGGAAAGCATTCTGTGGTGAAGGAATGATTAATTTTAATTCTTTATTTTTTTCTTTCTGGTCTTGCTCTCTCAGTTCCCTACTATCCACAGTAAATTACTGCAGTTAGTGTTCTTGGGCTAGATAATTGTTCTAAATATAGCACATCACTGGAAATCAAGCTTAGTTTTTCCTCTTTTGTGTATTATCCATTATAGCATACCTAACAATTTGGTTAAGGGTCTGTGAATCACAACAGAAACCAAGCTGTCTATCTGTACCTACACCTTCTTTGAAGTACTGACAAGAAGAAAGATGCCTATAGATAAATTGGCACATATGACTTAGATGATACAAGTGGAACATTAAGGCCATTTTTACAATGTAATTAATATACTGTGGCATTAAAACAATATTTACCTAATGACAGATTTCTTCTCTTCGTGCTTTCCACTGCTGGTTTGTCCATGATAAAATATTGTTGGAATTTGCCTCCAGCCCCCCTCAGCAGAAAGTAGCTGTGGACAAGATTGGTGGTGAACCTCTTTACTCACAGAGGTTACCCACACCACAGCTCTCCTGGGTGGCTTCTATCAGCAGCTGGCAGCAAACCTCCTTTCCAGCATCTGAGTTTGCGTGAGGGCCTGACAGGGGAATGTCCTCCTCCACTCACAGCCAGCGTCAGTAAATCACAGTATGACAGGCTCACTGCCCCACCACTGAACTTTTAACTTGAAGCTCTAGCAGGGTGCTGAGTAGCTTGGGCTGCATGACACTGAGCTGTGAAAGTAAATCACTTCACTGGGAACAAGGGGAAGCCCAGCATATTGTTTTGCAGACTTTGCCTACAGTTTCTTTGCAGTATAAGCATAGAATATACACCTGGGAAAGCAGTTAGAGAGAGATGGACTTCCAGCGCAGAGCTCACCCTTACCCCATCCCAGAGGATGAAGAAGTTTCACACAAAGTTGCTCCTAATGCTCACAACTCTGCAGAAAATGAAGATGAGAAACCAGTGTCAAAACTGCAACGTAGGCAGAGTGATGTAAAACTCTACAAAGAGTTTTGTGATTTTTATGCGAGATTGTAAGTTCATTCTGCTCGGCTTTGGGGTCTAACTATGGTGACATTATTGATGTGTTGTGCATATGTATTTTATTATCTGAGCTCTGGGAAGGCTGTGCAAGCTGTTCTCTAATGCAACCTTTGCCACTTTTCTGCTTGATAGATTACCAGTTGTAATAATCAACTAAAAATTGAGCTGTTGCTTTAAACTTCATCATTTGTTGCATCAGAAATTTTTATCAGCATTTTAAATGGGGCAGGATTTTTCAGGGAGTCTGACTATAGGTTGTTTACTTGTTATTTGGGGAAAGAGATAAACTAATGCAGAAGTATTATGTACATCACCCTACATATATGATGTTTTTCAAGGTTAAGTAGTTTTGTGTACTGGGGACAATGACTTTATGTTTTCATTTGGTTTTCCACTTTGATGTTTTTGCTCGGGTTGTACTTCAGGTTTGTCTGCACTTAACATCCTTAATGCTCGAGAAGTATTGAGTTGATTATGAAAGATCCTACTTTCTGTTATGATTATTCTTCATTTAGATTAGCAAGGAGGGCAGGTGAAGTGCCTGAGGTTTTCCTCCACAAGAAGCATATACAATCTCTGGAGGCCATCAGCAAGTTAGTGAACCACAGGTTATATGGGTAATCACTGCAGTTTGTCTGAAAGCTCGCCTGTTGCGTGTAGGATAGACCGTCTTCCAGCTGATCTCCTTGTGAAGTTTTCCCATTTTTTTCTCCAAGAGGGCAGTGAATATTTGAACAGCAGTTACTGTTTCCCTTTTCTGCAGAGATCTTTAAAAAGAGAGAAAAAAAAAAAAAAAAAAAAGCCAGCTAATAATAACTGTTCAGATGTGACCTTGCACAGAGCTCTTCTGTGAGACAGTGTAAGAAATAGATAAAGCACATTCCTTTTTGAACCACGTGCTAGGTATTTGCTTGCTCCCTGTGCAAGGAATGAATTAAATTCCTATTGAACCTGGTGGGAGCCAAGAGGTCTTATTCCCTTGAGGAGAAAGACTTGGCATATTGCAGAGAAGAGGACTGAGGGCTCTGCACTTACAGGCACAACATGATAGCTATATCAAAATGTGTGCATGTGTGTTTAAAATAATGTCAGTTGTTTAATAAGCTTCCAGAGCTAAGTTTTGAGTTGGTGATTTTATTAGATTATAATGAAACTAGACCATTGTCCTGTATTTGCTGTATTAGGGAAGAGAGTTGATCCTGAGAAGCATTGCTTTGACAGTCTAGATAGGAGTAAGAAATTGTTTGCAAAGGAAAAAACAAGTGAACACATTTTTTTCCTTAAACACAGCTGCACTGTCGTCTGTAGATGGGGGCATGGTAGTAGAGTAGCTAATTCCTCTGGTATTTTGCAGCCACTGCATTGTCATTTTATGGTCACCTGTCTTTGAGAAGCAACTGTGAGGTTGCTGTCTATTTTTTTTGCAACCCTGTGTTTGCCAGCTTGTGTAGGCCTCTGTGTAAGTCAGAGTATGGCAGATTGAGCATTCTCAGCTCCCACCTGGCCCTGGACCAACACTGGCACACTGTTGAGCTCCCTGAGATGAACCCTAACAAACCAGCTAAAAATCCCATGACTTAAAACTCAGTTTGTAAAATGGCTTCAAGGTATGCAAAGCTTATATAAGGAATAATTGTTTATCTGGTCTGATTTTCAGTAATAACTGCCAGATTAAATACTGTACACTCTTTAATATTGATTATTTAGAAATTTTGAGCCAATGCTGTTATGTATGTGTGTGTATATATATGTGTGTGTATGTGTATATATATATGCGCATGTGTGTATTTGAATTAGGAATTATTTTGGAATTATAATTTTTGTTTTCCTGTGTGGTGCCAGTCCTCAATTACTGTTAATATTTGCCCTTGTTTTCTGTAATTATAATGTATTTCATCATCAATTATGAGAAAATGAGCCTACAAATGTATCTGTTGTAACAAACATCTGGTTTGGGTTTTGGTTTTGGTTGTTTTTTTTTAATTAAAGTAATTGGTGTGCATTGCAGGGATTTTGTTTCTAAAGAGTTTGGGAGCAGGGGAAATGGCAGTTTTATTTCTGAGTGGATGCCACAAATGATTAACTCCATTGCAAAAGTTGTGCTGAGCAGCCTAGCGTTAGGCTGATGCAGTTGGCTTTGGGAAAGCAAAGGAAAAATGAGGCCCCAAACCAGTGGTGTTGCCTATATGGGTTAATTTTCATTCTGTTTCTTTTTTTTTTGTTTGTTTGTTATTTTCATGACAGCAACATGGCAAACGCACTTGCAAATGCCATCTGCGAGCGCTGCAGGGGTGGGTTTGCGCCTGCTGAGAAAATCGTCAACAGCAACGGTGAGCTGTACCATGAGCAGTGCTTCGTCTGTGCTCAGTGTTTTCAGCAGTTTCCTGATGGGCTCTTCTATGAGGTAAGCAGGGCAAAGTACCTGTCTCACCCCCACCCTTTGCCTTGTGCTTTTATTCCCATACCAGAAGTGGCTATGGGCAGATTGATATATCAGAAAATCCTGTGGAAAGAACTAGGTTCCAAAAGGATCTGCCTAGTAGAAGCAGAAAAAAGGAGCTGTGATTCTCTGCTAATTTGGAGGACATCAGTGTATACAACCTTATTTAAATGTGTAGCCTAAACTTATCAGAACTGAGAAAAAAAGTACTGGAGAGTTCTTTCTCAGTCTAGACTTTCCCCCCTGAAATCTCAAATACAGAGAAATCATATTTCTTGGAGGAGAATAGTCATAGGATCATAGAATCATTCATGTTGGAAAAGACCCCTGAGATCATCAGATCCAACCATTAACCCTACAGCAGTACAGGATTTATGCCATACTGTGATCAGAAAAGGCAGGTGAGGAGTATGTTTAAAGCACAATGCTGTGCTTTCACATGCAGTGTGGTATGAGCACAACAGTTTATTTCCACAGTACTGTTTCTGGTTTTATTGAACCATCTTATGTGGTGATGAGGAGAGGCTGAGGGAGGAGTGTGGAGCGGAATAGAGATGGGCAAAGGGGATTCCTGGGGTTTGCTTTCTGTCACCTTGTTTGAGGATCAAAAGCCTTCTCAGTGCTGTAGGAACAGTGTTGCACAGATTGTGGTAAATGAGCCACTAGTATTCCTTAAGACATCAAAAGGTGAGCTGCAAGGTAGTAGCAATTAAAACCAAACAAAAAACCCATGACACACATTGCATTACAATTGTTAATATATACTGAGCTGCTCTCTGCTTGCAGGCATGGTAAGGAGTCCATCCCAACATGCTTAAGACCTGAGACAAACTTAGAGTGATACGAATGTTTTAAAACTGAAGTATTTGTAATTGTATTAATAAAATTATCTTAAACCAACAAAAAAGTATTTTTCTCTAAATAACAAATACTTTATTCATCCTTGTTCAGTCTCAAAAAACAGTGAGAGGTTCCCAGGACCTCTTTTAGAAAGTTGAGTGGCCCTTTATTAAAGATACAATTTTGAGAAATCCTGCTCTAGACAGTCTGTATATCCAAGGAGATAGACAAGGACCACAATGGAAAGAAAGTCTTGAATTTTACACCTAGTCTGGGAGTATTACAACTTCTCTGCTGCTCATGGGTGGCCATACCTGAATTTCTTAGGCAGGGGCACCTGGTGGTGTTTAGATATATTGTACATAGGCATTTTGCTTCTTACTGCTACTTTGTTAACATTCATGTTCATTATGTTTGGGATTTGATGGTTCTCGTAATGCAAAGCAATGCTCCTTATTACAGAGAGTCAGAAGTGAGTGTTGGTAGATTGTCCTGTGAATGAAAATATTTTGGTTGCTAGGGATTTTTTCAGGCTCGCTAGAGACTTTATTCGTAAGAAATGTTAGGTAGAAAGTGAAAAGTTTCAGTTAAGATGGGACACTTTTTGCTACTGCTATTACAGAAGTAAAATAATTGTAATTAATTTTAAATGAAAGACTTGATTGTGACTTGAAATTCACATCACCCTTCTGTCCCTAGTCATTCAGTGTCCGCTACAAGATCTTGAAGTTTCTCTCCACACCAGCAATTCTGTCTGCTGGTGCTGAAGAGAGGTACTTTTTGGTGAGAGCCTTTAGATGATAGCCCTTAAATCTTACCTCCATCTATATTGGTGTGTCATGGCTATCTTCTAGAAAGTGGAAAAGTCAGTGAATATCCATACTGTCCCAGTCCTTGTGCCTTTGAGGCTGTTTCAGCTTGGAAATCTTCAGCAGGGCCTTCTGTCTCCGCACCCTTTAGGGTGTCCGTGAACATCCTGTGCTGCCAGAAGGACTCTCACTTAGCACTGAAGTGACCAGTGAGATGATTGAAAACCTGAACATGTTTCCTGGTGGTGCTGCTCAGGGAGAAGGGCAAACAAGGGTGCAGCTTCCTCTTCTTTCATTCAGCACCTTGGTACTAGAGATGAGAATGTACACAGTGACAGTGTTTGAAGGAAAGAGAGGGACAGCCCTAACCAGTGCGAGGGTGGGCTTAGGTTGGTCAGTGCTCAGGAGATGGCTGACAGTGCCCTGAGGAATTGAGGCGATCTGTGTCACTGTCAAGAAATACAGTGGCTGTATTTCTTACTGGCTTAATGCAATCTTTGAGAAGATGGCTGTGTTTGGAGATGTGGCCAGGTAAGATGTTTCTCTGAGCAGGTTCCCTGTGGGTAAACACAGGCACTGTTGGTTGTCTGGCATGAGTTTGTATTTATTCTGTATCTGGTTTAGCTAAGCTGATATTTCTTGGGAAATGATTTCCAGCTCTTAGCAATCGAGAAATCAAATATTCCTCTCCTGCCTAGAGCGAGCCTTATAGAGTTCCCCATTAGTCATTAAGCTGCTATCACATCTGCTGTCACACATTGCTGAGATAAGCTTTGTGCCTCTGTTCCATGGGTGGGGGGTTGTACTGGTCAGGCTGATGTAGGTCACCTGCTCCACGGGACATGTCTCTGGGCTGTCCGGAAGTACTGTGATCAGCACAGCTTGTTGTCATCTGGCACTGGAGCGAAGCAGCTTGCCACACAAGCAGTGCTGTGCAGGAGCAATGCCCACCTGCAGCTTGGCGTTTGCAGTGTAGCAGGAATTTGTCTGACGTCCTCACAAACCGATCTGAGAAACGAGAAGTAGGGATTTGTGACAAGCCAGTACTGGCTTTATTGCATAAGGCTGTGAGTGAGAGCTGTGTGCCTAGCATTGCAAGGCAACTGTGGGCTTAGGACCTGCTAGAGTATGTTTGTGTTGCTGTTTGCTCAGCATCACCAGTTTAGCCTCTTTTCTGATGTGCTCAGCCTAAACAGAAATTAGCACAAGCACATGCCAGCAGAGTTCCTAACTCACCCTGCACTGCCATCAGATGTGAAATGGTCTGGTCATTCTCGTCTTACTTACACCACTGCCTAAAAACAGTGTATTCCATAGAGCTGCTGTTGCAGAGTCTTCCAACATGTTGTGACGCAGGAGAGCTTCTGTGGCAGCGCATTCAGAGGGACAGATAATCAGACTACTATAACCATCAGTCAGTGGGCATTTCCTCCAATGCTCTTGGGTCCAAGAATGGCTCTTCCCTACCAGAGGTTGCCTATGCCTCCCACTTACCTTCAAACAAGGGAGGTTAGGAGAGATGAGTCCTATCTCAAGTCCCAGACATCCATTAAGAGCCTCTACCTAGTGTTTTCAGAGTAAGTCCAATCTGCTCTGCACTGTCTTGAGGTAGAGGAGGTGGAAGGGCTTTGAGAAGTGGATAGAGTCAAAGAATCATTTAGGTTGGGAAAGACCTTTAATACAACCATTAGTTGTATTGTATCAGCACCAAGTAGTCCACTACTAAGCCACATCCATAAGCACCACATCTATACAGCTTTTAAATACCTCCAAGGATAATGACTCCACCACTTCCTCAATCAGCCTTTTCTAATGCTTAACCAGTCTTTCAGTGAAGAAATTTGTCCTAATACCCAACTGAAACCTCCTCTGGCACAATTTGAGGCCACTTCCTGTCATGCTATCACTTAATACTTGGGAGAAGAGACTGACTTCCATCTCTCTACAACCTCCTTTCACACAATTGTAGAGTGATGAGGTCTCTCCTGAGCCACCTTTCCTGAAGACTAGAGAACTTCTTTTCCCTCAGCTGCTTCTCATGAGACTTGTGCTTTAGACCCTTCACCAGCTTCATTGCTCTTCTTTGGGCATGCTCTAGCAACTCAATCTCACCAGGTATAAATACAGTAAAATCCTTATGGACTAGTCAGAAGAATTATAATTGGGGAATATGTATCATAGTTTGTAGTAATAGCATCATTCAGTTATAAGAAATAAAATGCAATGGCATGTGACATTTTCCCCTTAATAAGAGGGAGTTCCTTTCAGTTTGTTTGTTTGTTTTTCCTAAGACATTTATAATAACCTATGGGAAAGTGCAGCTGCAATGTACTGGTCAGATTTGTTTCTATTCCAGTTGCACCTTGACTGTTTTCTTAAAATAAGCTTTACCAGAACTACCTTAGAGGACTTTAAAGACTTGTGGTTTATGCATGTCATTTCACTAAGTCAGCTGAAAACGTGGAGATAATCTGGAGGTGACATGTTCTACGCATAGACCTCCCCAGTATGTAACAATCAAATGACCTGGCTTTTAAAATAGGTGCTGTGGGATTTGCACCAGAAGCTCAAGGCTTTTTCTGAAGGATGAACTGCTTGCTCATGCAAGAGGCAGCACAAATGAGCTGTTGATAATATAAACAAGACTGAATGGTAACCAACCTGCCTAATGCAAACCAGAGGGGAAGAAAACCTGTTTGATCCACTCAGGTGAACATGTGGTGGCTCTGAAATCCAGGCAAACCTCAGCATCTCCCATGGGACCACCTATTTACCCCAAACAGGAAGCTTTCAGATTTTTTTTTTTCCCAGTTTAAAAAGGATTATATCTGGCAGGAAGCAAACACAATTCACAATGAACCAGTAATTTCCATTGCTCTCTGAGAAAGTAATAGTCCTCTGTCTCTCAATTAGTTATTTTTTTTTTAAAGCTCCAATTTAAAAAGTAATCTGTTTTAGTGTATTACACTGGAAAAAAACACTTAATAATTTGCTAGCATACTTCTGAAAGAGTCTGATTATTGAGCATGTCTTCCTCTTCTGCAGCTGAGGTTGGGTACAGGAATTAAGTTTCTAATCTCAAAGTGACTTCCAAAGTGTTACATTACATCTCCATTCTGCTAGTGGCTCTGTATATTGCACAAGTAATTGATGTATTTGTATTTATTCCTTGGAATTTCATGGTATAAAACAGGTAATTGTGAAGCACATTGCTGTATCTTCTGTCCAAACTTAATTTGTGAGTAATGTTTTATGCTATTTGATTTGTCTTGGACCCAGTAAAAGGAGTGGGGTTTCTGCTGTCTCACTTTCTCCACTGTTTTAAACTGAGACATTCAAATCCAAACATTTTATAGCATACGTAATACTGTCTATCTGGTTTTGACATGCTAGTTGGCACCTGTGCCTAGTAATGATGTGCCTGAAGGTATCTAACATTTCCCATTGCTTCAGGACATACTTGCCTACAAGTTCATACAAATTTTTTGGCTGAAGTGCTAATGCAGTGCTGTAGAACTTTTTTCCATAGGTTTTTCCATGTGAGCTTGAACTGCAGCTGAACTGCTCTAAGCTGTCAGAAAATAAAGATCAAAATGCAAATCCTTTAAGATGGGTCCCCTAGTTTATCTAATCACTGTAGTCATCTTTGTTCCTTAAAAGATGGACTTCACAATCTCAAGGGTCTTTTCCAATGTAAATAGTTATATGATTCCATGGAATAAGATTCCAAACAAAAAACGAATTTCCCCTTGTGTTTTGGTTGTGTTGCTCCATAAATTGTAAAGATTTCTGTCTCTGGGTGCTACTCCTGGCCCCCTACTTACTTCCTCCAGTATGCTGGGTCATTCTTACAGGAAATGTGGAGTGGAGAAGTGATCAAATGGGTTCAGGGAAACGGCTTCCTCCCAGAATAGTGTTTTTGTTAGCTAATTTCCCATCCAGAATTTGCTCAACTGCATCAGAGTTTTTAGCAGTCTGACAAAAATCAGGCATCTCTTGTGATGTAAGTGGGTGACAGAAAATACCTTGGGCTCTCATCAGTGTTAGGAAAAAGGTGTGCTATTCATGCTACCTGCTAACTTGTAACTGAATTAAGGTGGGTGGACTTAGTGCCTACCTTTTTTTTTGTGCAGCTCCCTAATTGCACCTGGAAACAAACTGGAGTTAACAGCATTCATGCTGAAGGCATGCTCTTCATCCCTCTAACGCTCAGATTTTCTTCCATTTGCAGTTTGAAGGGAGGAAATACTGCGAACATGACTTTCAAATGCTTTTTGCCCCATGCTGCCATCAATGTGGTAAGTTTTACACCAAGGTGAAATGGTTCACACTGATCACAAATGGGAACACCAGTGGGGGAAGATGTGAAACCCTTGTGTATGTTGTCTGGAGGTAGCCCTTTGCAACTGAGCATTTGAACTTCCCAAACGAAGCAGCCTTCAGAGAATTTCCCTAAAGGTCATCACACAGTAAGATTTTTTTGACTTAAACTTAGCTGTTTATCCAGTGAGTCGGTGAACAGACCATTCATGAGCTTCTGATTAGATACGCCATTCATGACTCTTGATTATACATACACATCTGCATGCCCTCATTTTTGGCCCTTCTCATGCAGTGGAAACCCTGCAACAAGTCTTTGTCATCTCTTTTGACTATTGTAACCCATGTGTGCTGCCCTACTCTACAGAAGCAGTGTACATCATCTGGTGTTATAATCAAATGACAATTCTGTTATATTTTTGAAACAAATACCTTTAAGGCTTCAATATCTGGTATCTATTCTACATAACACAGAGGGCTGCTTTTTATTTGCCACTGTTGATGTAAATGCTTTGTGTGTCTGCTGCAGCATAACCACTTGAGTGTTTTTTTTTTTTCCCCTGTGTATGACATGTTGTGCTCAGGCATGGATGAGAAATCATTACTTGACTGTTGCTTAAACTGGTTTGGAAGTTCTTGTGCCTCTGTAGCACCCTGACAAGGCATTATGGCTTTCACTTATTTCAGTGAGGCTTTTTCCTGTGTGAAAGGAGGGTTTGAACACCAAGAGAAAGGGTAGCAGATGTTACGGGCCTTTAAATTCAAAGCTGCAGATTCGAACAAGCAGAGAAAGAGGAAGAAATGGGTTGGTAGCAATTTCTGCCTGTTTCCAGAATTTCCCCTGTCCAGCTGGCACAGCTCCCACTCATCCTGCCCTGGTTCCTTGTAGTGCCAGCTCCCTTAAAAACTCACCAAACTGACTAGGCTTTGTCACTACTTGTGTTTAGTAAGCACAGCCAAAATCAATGAGAGCTGTTGACAACAACGAGGCCTCAAGCATTCCTGACATTTCTGAAGTCTGTCAGGTTTTGTTCTTGAAAAGCTATGACTTAATGGGAATGCCACAGAGTCAAATGCTGGATGTTCTTGTCCACATCAATTACCTGCCTGGTTGCTCCCTTTTGGCAGCCGTTGGAGTTGTATGTTCTCCAAAGCTAAGGCACATTTTAGGCAGAACCTTTGCACAGCTCAGGGGCCTTGGCTGTAGTGCCCACACAGAGAATGACTAAATCGTGTGTGTGGTGGACATGGCTGCACAGCCTATGCTGTACAGTTACATGATACATACAAAACAGTAATTCTCATGCTAATTTTTTTATGCCTTGCAGGACAGAACTCCTTGTGGTAGGTCAGAAGCTGTGCTGAACTAACTATTCTGCAGCTTCACTGTGGCTTTGCATTTCAACTTCATGAGAGTTTTTTCAGGAGGTCCACAGATACCCAAGCTCAGTTCCATTGCACTTTGAGTACAGAGCACCTCCAAGGTGGGGTAGAAACCATTACTATGTATGTAACAAGTTAAAATTATTATGTTCAAGAAAAAAAGAGGGAAAATTATTAGACATAAGAAAGCCATATTATATAAAGAACTCCATACCAGCTTGAGAACAGATACATTAAAAAAAGGGAAGGAATTTTAAAAGCATGATTGCAGAGAAAATAGAGTGTGCATATAGAATGGCTTATATGTAAAGAACAGAAGGTCCTCCCTCATCAAGGATGTTTTCTTCTGGCCCATGGCAAAAAAAAACACCGACCCCAAATATCCAGAGTTTAGAACCAGAACTGTGATACTGAAAGCAATGTGTCCTACCAGATTTGCCAGGGGAGGAAGAGCATGATGATGTCATTGTAGCAATTTGCTTCTAACTTTGTCTAGCATGGTATTTTACATCCTGGTGCTGTGTTTCTTTCAGGTGAGTTCATTATTGGTCGCGTTATTAAAGCTATGAACAATAGCTGGCATCCTGAGTGCTTCCGCTGTGATATTTGCCAACAAGTATTGGCTGATATTGGATTTGTCAAGAATGCTGGCAGGTAGATTTTCACCTTCTTCTAACTGTTGATGAATAACATTAAGTGGGATGAAGAAGTTTTGGTTCCTGAAGCTTTCCAGCTTAGGTGGAGCAACTGAAGCATCTTACCTAGGGAAAAGGCCTGAGCATGCATCACAGAATTAAGAATGCATATATTAAAATCTGCGTTTAAAATATTAAGAGTTTACCTACTTCAACACCATATTTCTTGGCAAATGCTCTCTACGCCGTGACATTTTCATTCCTAACAAAATAAAACATTCAGATACAGAAGCATTGTCCTTGCTTTTTAAATGGAAATTTTTACTTTTTTTCCCAGTGTGGGTTTCCAATTTTGGTCTGCTTTAAGTTCAGTCGGATCCTTCACAGAGTATGATATTTTTAACAGCTGTGATCAGAAGTATGTTTTACAACTGAATTATATGGCCACTGGCTTCATATGTACAATATGGTATGCAGAGTTATCTACAGAATTAGGACCTGCATCCTCATCCATTTTCCAATCTAAATTAAGATTTTGAGACTAAACCATTCAGCACTGAGAATCTATAGCAAACTCATCTTTCTGTGTTTCAATACATCTTAAATTCAAATGAGCTGAAGAAATTATATTCCTGTGGTGACAGAAGAATATAAAATTATCACCCTGCCCCTTCTTAACTTGGTCTACCTAGCAAGAAAATTGTTTCACAGATTATTTCCCTCCAAAAAGGACTGATTTAAATGAAGTTTCAATAGATTTTTGTTTATATTCTGCACTGTAGTACCTGGTATTAGTACTTACCTCTTTTTTTATGCTGTTTCAGACATCTCTGCCGTCCTTGCCATAACAGGGAAAAAGCCAGAGGCCTGGGAAAGTACATTTGCCAGAAGTGCCATGCCATTATTGATGAACAGCCTCTCATATTCAAAAATGATCCCTATCATCCTGACCATTTCAACTGTGCAAACTGCGGGTAACTCGAGATCTGCAAAGGAAAATGGGAAAATGCAGGAGTTATTCACGTCATTAATTTACATCCTACAGTGAAAAACCTATCCAGTACAACTGGCAAGAGTAGAGGGGTTTGGGTGCTTTGTAACCAGATATGTGCTACTGCTTTTAGGGTAGAAGAGTTGGACTTTGAGTTCAAAGAAGGCTGACTTAGCAGACAGTAAAGAGAGATGGGACTCTGTAGGATGAGGTGGTACCTTACAAAATGTGAAGTATGAACAGAGATAATGGTCTCTGTAGCAGCAAAATAATACTCTGTTCTGCTGTAAGAGGAAGAAAAGTAGTCCTCTTTGGCTGCGTGAGTTACTATCTTGCCAACGTTATTTCTTTGTAGTTGAGTAGCATGCAAACTTTGGTCTCTCCTTTTAAAGCCTATTCTTAGGAGATTTCTGTAACCTCATTTTATCAGCTTCTGCAACTGCAATACATGAAGATGCACATTTCTACATCCTCTGATGCACAGACCGTGGAGCATTGGAGGATATAGCACAGATTATTAGTTGTTTATTTCTAGTGCCACAAGCAAGTCCAATTTGAATATATCTAGATGTAGAGGACTAAATTTACTTCCAGTTGCAATTATGCAAATCTAAAATAAACTGGTGATAAGTGCCAAAATGTAAACCAAACATGTCTACAGCTTGCACACAGAGATTTGTGATGCATAACCAGGATAAGTAATGACAGTACCTGAGTAGCTGTTTTTGGAGAGACTTAGTGCATCTTGCTTAGCAGTCTCTTCTTCGTTTTCTGTGATCAGTCTTGAACTATATCATATTTGATGCTGCTGTGTTACTGCAGCAGCTGTACAAATTACTGTCCAAATGCAATTTCTAAATCAAATGCTAAAAATTACTTCTCCTCATTTCAGAAACTCTCAAGAGTTGATATTGTCCAGTGCCTTCATGCATACTCTCAATTCATTGACTTTTGAACAGGAAGGAACTTACTGCTGATGCTCGTGAGTTGAAGGGAGAATTATACTGCTTGCCCTGCCATGACAAAATGGGTGTGCCTATCTGTGGGGCATGTAGAAGACCAATTGAAGGCCGTGTGGTGAATGCTATGGGGAAACAGTGGCATGTGGAGGTAAACATCAGATTACATAAATTTTCTTTTACAAAGATAAACACTGACATACTTACCTGTGATTCTGCTAATCAATTTCAATGAAAGGATTAGCAGAGTATGCAGCAATGATTAGCAAAAGCCTTCTCCTAATTCCATTTTCTACCTTCTTGTGGCTGGTCTTCCATTGTGAAATGGGAAGCATTTCCTACATTAGAGAGAGCATTGACTATGAAACTAAAATCAGTAATCAAAGGAAGCACTGTGAGGTCACAGTATCACAGTATAAGCAAGGTTGGAAGAGACCTCAAAGATCATCAAGTCCAACCCATTACCACAGACCTCGAGACTAGACCATGGCACCAAGTGCCACATCCAAACGTGCCTTGAACACNAAGAAAATTGCAGAGTGCAAAGCAGTACGTGTGGAAAGGCAGAAAAATTCTGTAGCAACCATAATGTCACTGAGCATCATAGAATCATAGAATTGTTTAGGTTGGAAGGGACCTCAAAGATCATTCAGTTCCAACCCCCTGCCATAGGCAGGGACACCTTCCACTAGCACAGGTTGCTCAAGGCCTCATCCAACCTGGTCCTGAACACCTCCAAAGAGGTTGTGGAGCACAGAATCAACCAGTATGATCTTCAATCACATTCTGTGCTCCACAACCTCCTTGGGCAACCTGTTCCAGTGTCTCACCGCCCTCACTGCAAAAAACTTCCTCCTAACATCCAGTTTCAATCTCCCCTTGGCCAGTTCAAACCCATTCCTCCTCCTCCTGTCATTACAAGCCCTTGTCAATAGTCCCTCCCCAGCCTTCCTGTAGCCCCCTTCAGATACTGGAAGGCCACTCCAAGGTCTCCTCAAAGCCTGCCTTCCACAGTCACGTGCCAAGTAAATATCTCAAAGTACTTTATATGAGAGTTCATATTTTGAGGCCACATATAAGATTTAGTCCTACATCTTCCATTTAAATTAGAAAAATAAACTTCATTCTTTCTGTTGCTTTGAAAATCTCCTCCAGAAAAGGTTTTCTTCTCAAGAGTGTAACGATGGTGCACATTATTTAATATCTCTTTGTTCTTTTCATTGATAACATATGAGAATTGCTTTGGTTGATTTTTATTTTTTTGGGGATTAACTTTTGGATTGAAATGTTGAAAACATTTTAGCGGTCAAAATTTAAAAAAAAAACAAAAAAAAAAAATTGAACTCTTCTTTTCCAGATTGCACAGCTAACTCAGTAGACTTCAGTCACATTCAGTACTGGGCTTGGTGGGTTTACTTTTCAGAAGTAATACCATTACTTCCAAATACGTTTGTTTGTTTTTGTAAAGCGTGTCATTTTGTTTGTAGCATTTTGTTTGTGCAAAATGTGAAAAGCCATTCCTGGGTCATCGTCATTATGAGAGAAAAGGCTTGGCATATTGTGAAACCCACTACAATCAGGTAAGGTTACTGTTATACAGTGTGGGGTTTTTTAATTATGTTAATTGGTAAACTTATATATTGGTTCTAATAGGTAGAGCTGGAAAACCATGGACATTCTTCTGTTTTCTTGTAGGCACCTGCCAGTGTAATGCCAACTAGCAGATATGCTGTTGCAATTAATTTATGGGTTTCTCTATGCATGAGAATACATTGTACTGAGAAACAAAACTGTAGGTATTTCATGAAAGCTATCCAGGGCAGTCAGTATTGAGTTGTCCTTCAAGCTTAGTGGTACTTAGGTAAAGCCGTTACAAGCTTTTACATATCTGTGATATCAGAGCAGCAAATGACACCCAGTCTTTCCCAAGAAACTAAAGAAGATGGACACTCAGTAGCTGCAGCTTAAGATAAAGACCTAGTAAGCAATGTGGTTTTCCCTACAGCTGCTGCTTTAAGGTGACTGTGTTAGCATATACTGCATCACCCAGCTCATTGGTTTGGTTGCTGAAGACTGTGAGAACTAAATTTGTCAGAGGACACCACCTAGTGACCACTTGAAGTTATATAGGAGTTACATACCAAAGTACCGTCTTTCTCCAGACTGCCTTGATTGTGTAGCCAGCACTATGATATATAGACCTTTGCTCTTTGAAAGCTATCCTGTGTTCCGTCAACATAAAAATACAAGAGTAGGGGTTACATTTGAGAGTTGTACGGCATGTGCTAATTGCAGGTATTTTCTTAATTTATCAGTGATGAAGGGCAGATGGTTGAAATATGGATGGCATACTTGTAGACAACAAATGCCATGACAGCAGCAGTAATAGTGTTGCAGCCGTGGTGGGATAGGTACATATAATACACAAGGGCTGTATGCAGAGTGAATATCCTCTACTATGTTAACTACTACAGTTAGAACAAACATGAAATTATGACTGTTTCTTGTTATATTGTGTGCAGATGTTAAGATTGGAAATATAATAAATAAATTTTTGTCTAAATGTTCTTCTTTTTTTTAAATTAAATTTTATTTTACTTAATAAAAATAAATTTCTTACAGTTTTTGGCAGAAACAGCAATACATTGTTCTATTCATGCATGTAAGTCCAAATGTTGAACTGGCTGATTAGTAACAATGAGTGGGTGATGCCAACTGCTGTATTTTAAGTGTTCAGGATTAGAGAAATGTTTAAAACAAAGTAAAAGTGCATTTACAGAGGATCAAACAGATATAAAAAAATGTTTTAATCTTTACAAAGTTTTTTTTTGCAATGAGAACATGCAAAATGTACTTGGAAAACTAAACCAGACTTGCCAGCACTCTCTTTATGTGACTGAAATAAATAGAAAAGTTATTTTGCCAATAGGCTGAAATATAGTTATTTTGTTACTTTGAGAAGTTACCCTGAAAGAAATTATTACATTAAAAATTTGTTACTTCTCTTTCCTCTTCAGCTATTTGGTGATGTTTGTTTCCATTGCAACCGTGTGATTGAAGGAGATGGTAAGCACTTGACTGTTTCCTTAATGTTCCTGTGATGGAAGCTCTCTTTAAAAGGGGAAGCAAGGGGAAAGCAGCCTTCCCACCCCCTGTAGAATCCTTGATTGTTCTCATTAAAAAAAAAAAACACCCTAGCCATTCTCTTCATCAGAAATTTGTTTAGTGATGATTAGTTAGAGATCAAATGGTAAAAAAGTCTCACAGCACGTGTTTCATGATGGTAGGAGACTACCCAATGGCTTAAGAGAATAGTGGTCAACTGGAAGCCTTAGTGACATGTAAATGTCATGGATGCTAGGAGATACACAGAAGTGACTTCCTGCCTCACCATCTTCAAAAAAGAACATATGCAAGGGTGAGAATGATTCCACAGGTGTCTCATCAAATGAGTCTGTGAATCATGAACCAAATTTGAAAAAGTATTTAGATATGAAAGATCTGGGTGGGCACTTTAAGGGATTTTTTAAAAATGCCTAGTTCCCATGATGTCAGTTTGGTTACTAGAGCTATTTGTCTGTCTGTCTATCTATCTATGTAGCTAGCTATGTCTTTTGAAAAGAGCCAAGGTCACTTGTATGAGGTTTAACAAGTACCAGATCCTGCACTTCATTCTTAACAACCTCATGCGAGACTACAGGCTTCAGGAAGAATGGCTGGAAAGCTGCTCAGTAGAGAAAGACCTGGAGGTGCTGTTTGACAGCTGATTGAACATAAGCCAGCAGCATACTTAGATGGCCAAGAAAGCTAACAGGATCCTGGCCTGTATCAGGAAGCATGGCCAGCAGGAGTAGGGAAGTGATTGTGCCCCTGTACTCTGCACTGGTGAGGCCACACCTCAAATACTGTGTTCACTTTTGGGCCACTCGCTACAAGAACGACACTGAGGTGCTGGAGCGTGTCCAGAGAAGGGCAATGAAGCTGGTGAAGAGCCAGGAGAACAANAGGAGAACAAGTCTTAAGAGGAATGGCTGAG
>WBNM01019835.1:0-33743 GCA_013399055.1 Ramphastos sulfuratus
AGTGTCTTTTATTCAGTTTTTGGTAGCTCCATATTGCCACCCTAGTGACATTAATGCAAGTGACTGCCAGGTGTGCTGTCAGGGGCAGAGCTGACCCATCAGGCAGGTCTTTACAACAATTGTTGCATATCCAGGTACAAACCCTGCAGGGGTCCAGGCAGTGGGCTCTCACCCCTCGGTTCAATAGGCATCCAGGCAAACTAGCTGAGCAGCTCTGTCCTGGGCTGGGGGCAGGGAGCAAAGGCGATCTTTATCTTTGATAGTTTGCATGTATAAGAGAGACCAGATTTAGTCTCTCACACTCAGGATTCTTAAAAACTCTAATAGCACCAGTAAAGTCACTTCTCCAGCCAGGACCCACACTGTGCTGTTTTAGGGCCATGAGCTACCCAATACCTGAGGACAGAAGTTACATTTACTCTTTTTGGGGGAATAAAAATAGAAATACTGCACGGATTGAAAGTTTAAAAGGGGATTCTGTTTACAAGGACATAAGAACAGAAGGCATTCAGATAGAATGAATACATTCACAAACTAGGCCAAGCTTACTAAACCAAAACCTTCTAGAATCCTCCACCTATCCAACCTCAGCAGGAGAGAGGGTAGTCCAAAGCTGCCCTCCCCACCTCAGGCCTCACGACACATCTCAAAATTCCCTGCCAGCTAGAAGCCATCTCCCCCACACAGACCACGAGGCAAATGGAGACACATGCTCTTCTCAAAGAGAGAAGTGAGGGGAGGAGAAGCACTGAGCGGAGAGCAGCATCAGCTAGGCACTGCTTTATAAACTATGACACTGGAAAACGGAATAGAATAACAGCGTTACAATATCCTGGGATGACTAGATCCATCTCTTGGGACTCTATATCTCTTTTTTGGAGGACTTTGTCTTTGTGGTCTTTCTTAAAGGCACCTGGGCCCCAAAACCACCACACACACACATCCCAAAAACTCAAACCCGTGGTCGGAGCTGTGAAAATTTATTGTGAAAACGAATTACTTCTCGGATGAAGTGAGATGTAAAAAGCTTAAGACTATTCTAGATAAAACATACCCCAGATAGGACTCAAATGCCTAGACATAGTCTTGAAATGCCTGCCATAACCAAGAAGGTGACATGGAGCAAGCAGAGTTCAGGAAGGATCTAAAATGGGACTGCATGTTTGTGTTTAGGTGTTCGAATTACCAAAATAAAACACATATTCCCTAATTTACTTTTTTCCTTTTTCTTTCAAAGATGCAGCAAATCCTTTCTGAAGTAAATGCATTCTGATTGAATTTGGTATTGCTACCAAGAACAAGCACAACTCTCATCATATTTTCCCTTCTTTGTGTGACTTGGTGCTGCTGTCTCTGTCTTGATTCTCTCTGGATGCTGAGTTACTGATTTAGTGGCCATTCTCTTGTTCTCCCTTTCTTTTTTCTTCTCATAATTGTACTCATTAACTTCCTGGTCTAAGAATACCAATTCTTCTATAAATTCAAGCAACAGAGACTTCATTCACAAGTGTTTGTAAACAGAGATGCAGAAATCCCCTAAGGTTTTAGTCTGTCTTAGCAATAAATATGGGGTTTTTTTTACTTGTTTTGGTTTTGGGGGTTTTTTTGCTGCACAGCACAAGTACTATTGTGCAGATCCCTGTTTCGTGTTTTATTGGCTAGCATTACAAAAATTGATGAGCTGAAGAAACAAAGCTATTTTAAAGGCAGATTAACCAGGAGTACTGGTGAAAGCATTGTCTCCTAAGATTCAGAAAGAAGTAAAGAAAAATGCTGTAATTACAAGTAACACAGCCCTTTGAGATTCCAGCAACGTTAAAAATCAAGTGATTACCATTTAACTGCTTTCAATCAACTTTGATGTAATAACTTAACATCAGGGACTCAGAAAAACAGCAGTTAAGAAAAGCAGAGAATTATGTGGCTAATAACCCCTTCATTACAAAAGCGATTTTTATACTTGAAAGATGACTGATTGACAGCCTCAAATGTCCTCTCTGCAGAGGCAGAGAAAGTTCATTGTGTCCAGCACTGAAACTAATACCCTCCCTGCATCACTAGTGTCTTAGATTAGGTTACGAGGTTATCTCTCAGCAGACTGGATGCACAGGTTTGCAGAGGAAAGTTCAGTGGCATATGAAGGTAAGCAAGTTCTAACAAGAGTGAGAAGAATGATGGTAGGGAGATCAGCTTGCTTGGGGTTGAATCAAGCTCGAAATGGCCTATATAACTAGCCATGCACTTTTTTAACCTTCAACTCTTTATTTTGCAGAACATTTGGAGATTTGGTCCCTCAGATCACTTTCAGGCTGTGAAGACTGCCAATTCAACTAACTTGCCAGATAACCTGAAGTCAGCCCAGAGCTTGTGTAGGACGGTTAGCTAGTGTATGTCCTATATGTAACTTGGTCTATAAGCTTGTAGTTAGCAAATGGAAAGAAAGATTTGATCTTCACAGCAGTGAGAAAAAACAGAATGTGATATTATTTTCCTGCTATTATTTATTATTAATGACTTGATTCCTCTGAGAAGGGTTGACATCAATGTCAGTTGCTAGTTCTCAACACTTCTAAGGAACAGGCCCATTATTAATTAATTATTATTATTGTATTACTGCACCAGCTGTGTGATAGGTGATTTACAGACATATTCGGATAGAATCCCTACAAGAAATGTTTAAAAACTAAAACATGAAAATTACAAACAGCATTACAGACAAATGAGTGGGAGAAAGAGTCAAAGTGACAGCAGTGATTATGTTTGTTTCAGGGTCACTGAGCAAAACCCTGGGCTCAAGGGAGTTCGTGGACACTTTGATGTTGAACCTACAGGCTCAGGAGTTTGCTGCTCAGTTTCGTTTCACAGAGAGCTCTCTTCTTGCTGGGAAGAGATAAAGGGTTTGATTCTATCTTCAGATGTCATTGCAGCATCATCTCAGTTACTGGTTAGGGAAATGAGATGTAACATCAAGGCACTTGGTGCTCAAACGTAAAATATTGTCAGAATGAACTTTTGGAATAATGTGAAGATGACCATGAAGAAGTAGTTGGCAGCTGATTAGTGGAACACTCAAATTATCATGTCCAGTGAACACATTTTTTCCCCCTCTGTCCAGCAGCTAAAAGGAACAACCTATTCATGGTTATGTCCGCTTCCTAAAATAGATGGAACTGGTTTTCTCTCACTTATGCATTTTAACTCAGTGCAAATGCAATTACTTCAGTGAACTTACTTATGAACTATATGAGACAAATGCTATCTTTGGATTAATCCAACCTCACAGAGGCCTCTAAGTGAAAAAGTTGCTTTGCCCAAGAATCTCTCTGAGTAAATACTGAGGGATAATTACCTCCAGAGGATAGTTCTGCCCACTTGAAAACTGAATTACCATCTGAATGTTTCCGTCTTTCTCCATTGACTGTAGAGTTCAGAGTGACCAGAATCTTAACTCTAGCATCTCAGCAAGGTACCTAAGTTCAGTAGAATGAATCCACACCTCTATGCCTATGCATAATTTAAATCTACACCTCCTAGTAGCTCTGCTGCAGACCAAGTAATTGCTGAGATCTAAGTGACAGCAAAGGATAGTCAATACGTAGGAAAGCCATTAAGGACTGCTCGGATTACTTGCACTTTGCAGGGCTCTTCAAGAATGCTTTCTGCCTGTTAATATTTCACTTACAATATTCTTACACGTCAGAACGTGACTGGACTTGTCTCTTCATGAAAGGAAAATAGCCAAGTTTTGTATCCTGCATTATGCTTACTTATTTACAGCCTATTTTGAAAAAAAGGATTAGTTCAGTCAATCAAGGATTTTAATACATTTATATGACGCAATGGTGTATAAGTTTATTAACTATGATTTCATGATGTGGAGTAGGGAGAAAGTTATCTTAGAAAAATGTGTTGTTATTTTATATGAAATTCATGATGCTGTTAGGGTTTTGGTCTCATATACTGTGAAGTGTAGCATTTCAAAGATAAACTATCTTGATGTTTTCATTTCAAAGGCAGGTAATAAGTGGAATACAACAATTTCCTGGAAACTCCAGACAGGAATAATCTGCTTTATGCAACCAGCCGCTATCCTGAGGCTCTTAAAAGAGTTTTACTTTATAGCCATTTTGAGAACCCGTAGAACTTGAAATCCTGGCACTGGCTGTTTGGTAAGGATGGATTATGTGATTAATAAATACAAGGAGTAGGATTAAAAGGGGAATACATCATGGAAGAAAATGACACTGGCATTAAGAGAGAAAAGTAGGGAACTGCTGTAAATGGAAACAAATAAAAGTAATTTCAATTTTCCGTGTTACTTTATGGATCATTCTGTCCAAGACAGTCCATAGTGACACCACTCATTCTTCCCGCCAGCATGATCCTTTTCTTCTGTAATTTCAGAGAGGTGGAAAGCATCTTGGCTTCCATGCTGAGTGTCTTTGCTTCACTGTGCATGCTCTTTCTTTGATGGGTGCAGAGATCTGATCTTTTCTGTCCATGCTCCAAACTGGCAGGATATCATAAGAGATGTGAGCATGTTGGGATAGCATTGTGTCCAAAGGACATCCACAGGCACAGTGTCATTTTAGCATTGTTATGTATTTCTGAACAGAAAAAGAGATATTTATGTGTACTTACGACTAACATCAACAGATACATAAAGCCACATATTTTCCGTAGTAAAGATCTGTTCTGTGCTTGTACAGTGCCTAGCGCTGGGCACGCTGGTCTGTAAAACAAGCTTCTGGGAAATAAGCCAATGCTAGCAGCAATAAAGAAGAAATTAGTCAGTCAAGAATGGTTTAAATAAAGGAAAATGTGATATCTGAGTCTAATTACATGGTCATTCAATCCCCAACATGAATATGACTTTGAGATACACTTCTTCATCTTTGTTTAAAATACACATACAATACCACTTTCTGAGATACATGCTCAAATTAGTCTCAAATAAACAATTAGTTATCCACTAGTAATCCCATTGAATTCACTATCAAAAACCTCCTGATTTACCCTAAGATGACAAGATGCATAGATTTCCATTGCAAAACAGATTTTTATTTAATTTGGAAATACTGTATTTTTTTTTTTACCATTTCTCTTTTCAGTTTTGATAACATAAATCTGAAATACTTTCACTGTAAAGGACCTCAGGATTTGGCTTATTGGCAATGGTTTGTGCCACAGAGCTACATACTTGGTAAAGGGAGAGAGAAAGGTAACTCGAGAGAGAGAGAGAGAATTTAACTCCAAAATTAACTAAGTTAACCTTAAGAGGTATTACCTTCACAAGCTACACAGTAGTTTGGGAGTAACTCGATTTCCATATTGCAGACCTCTAGGTTCTTCTCCAAAAGCTTTTCCTCTTTTCATACCCTGACCTGATCAGTTAACAGAATTCTTCAGTGAATTCAGAGTTCTCCTCAGATACAGATCTGAACAAGGTTTTTGAATGAGGCGTACCGACAGACAATGCAGAGATAAACTGGCAGAGGGAAGATTTAGACTAGATGTCAGGAAGAAGCTCTTTACAGTGAGGGTGGTGAGACACTGGATCAGGTTGCCCAGGAAGGTTGTGGCTGCTCCCTCCCTGGAGGTGTTCAAGACTGGGTTGGATGAGGCCTTGAGTGACCTGTGCTAGTGGGAGGTGTCCCTGCCTATGGCAGGGGGTTGGAACTAGATGATCTTTGAGGTCCCTTCCAACCTTACCATTCTATGATTCTATGATTACTTTCCGTGTGTAGAAAATATCATCTTAAGACTATTGGGAAGATCTGTGGATACACTAGATACACTTCAGGCACACTAGAAGAAAATTTGTAAAGGAAAAAGCAAATACAAAAAGAAAAATTAAAAGGACTATATTTCAGAAGATTGTACATTAGATTTCATTAAGAGTCTTCTCATTTTCTCTTAGCTTTGCAGGGGCCAGGCATGCCTCAGCATTCACCACAGTCTATTTCTGCAGTAATTCTAGAACAGTTGCTTATTTATTCCAGGACTGAACTTCTCTATCTCACTAAGTGATCAAGCAGGCAGAAGTGGCTTCTACAGTTCAGAAATTAATACAAACTTTAACAGTCAGGTGTTATTTTCCACGCAAACAATATATAGGCTAGAATTTTCTGCTCCCCTAGAAACTGTTCCAACAACCTTTCTGCAGGAAGATGCACTGATGTTTCTTAGTATGGAAAATGTGTTTCTAACCATCTGTTCCATATTTATAATTCTTTAGTTTATATTAAAGGAAACAGTAAACTACAGGGACATTATGCATGCTATTGAGGGTTTTATAAGGTTCAATAAATTCCCTCTTAACAATCAGTTTTAAACCTACATAAATTCCAATCTTTCATCTGCTCTACATTTTACTTTCTCAGTTCCTCAATCAGTTTTGTTGCTCAGTTCTCTACTTTAAGATCACACATCAATTTTATGACAAGGTAAGAGGCTAAACTCCCTTTTCTAAGAGAGTCTTTGTGGAAGAATTGTAACACCTAATCAGAACTAAAGACATAGAAACCACCAATCTTTATATTTTGCTGGCAAATTGGAGACTTTGAAAGAATATTCCCAGTGAAACAGATTTAAAATAGTTTGGGTTTTCTTGGCAATTTATTTTTTCATTGACACCAAGCAGCTCATTCCCAGATGATGCTCTACATTTAGAAAATGGTTAGAAAAGAAGGTCATCTCCTAAGTTTTGTGAGCATAGATCAAGAATGTGGGCGACTCAGCTCCCATCTGAGTGGGCTAGGAACATCATAATCGACCATCCTTGAGATTAGACAAATATTGGACCTTGCAGAGTCAAGTAACCATACACTGGAGTAAAAACTATATAGCCCTACTGCCCTCATCTGAACTTCTTCCTCTCATGGCTAGACTATTATACTAAGTAACTGGTGATGTATTTTACATCGTTGAGTTTTATCTTCAGTACCCAGCAATTAAGATCTCTTCCTGATTGAGAACCTCTTCCTGAAAGAAGATCTGAATCAAGCTATCCCACAGGAAAGTTCTCAACTACTATGATGAAGCATTCATTGATACACAGTTTCCTCTTTCCCTCTCATTGGTGCCCTTCTACTTCATATACCATATATAAACAATTACTGAGAGAAACAGCAAAGCAGTAAGTCTAGATTTCCAGCCAGAGAGCAGCTTTCCAGCATGGGAGACAGACTCCAAACCCTTCTCCAACCTGTATAAAATTATTTTTACAGGATGAAACTCCATCAGGAAATCTCTAGTGGAGTGGCATTCAGGAATTTCTGATGAGGATTCAAACCTTTCCGACGGAAGAAGGAAATGATTAAATTTTCTTCTACATTTCAACCAACTGCTCCAAGTTCTGCACTACTGATAAATGAAAATAAATATTTTGTAATTTTACAATACTTTCTTAAGCCAAAAGAATTTCTCACAATTTGGCTGTGTCTTTAGGACATCGAGAATCACATTACTTAGTGAATTTCCTGTCTGCTGGAAAAGTGTCGATCCAGTCAGTACTACCTAAGAATTAGTATTGTTCATGACAGTTATGTTTTGTTGGTTCAGATTCTTGTTTAAATGTGGTTTTGTGTTTCATCAGGTCATAAACCATTGTCATCACACATCTGTGTACTTTGTAAATCTACTAGTTTCTACTCTTCATCTCAGTTTGAAGAATCCCTCTGACTTCATTTGACATTCCTCATATTTATGACAGCTTATGACTCACTGCTTTCCCTGTCCTTGAGGAAGACATATGAAAAGGGTTAGCATTTGGATTCTTTCAACTTCGTTGTTTTTCTAGTGACACATTCCTTAGCCTCTGGAAATTATACTGAGATTCCCCATGAAAAGCCTTGGTAGCCAAGGAGAGCCTCATTGACACTAATAATGATGCCCTTTGACACAGCCTTCAACTTGTACTGCTTCTGGTGCAAGCTTGTGGCCTAAATCAGTAGTCTGCTCACTGTAGCAAATGGAGAAGCTCAGTACTTGCATTGTTGCAAGTGAGAGCAGGATCAGTTCTTATGCATTTTTATGGTTTCATTTCCCTGTAGCTGTGCTGTCACTATTGTGGTTTTCACTGGAGCACACAAATAAAAAATAAAAAGGAATAATATCTGTATTTTGCAAGGAAATTTCTGTAGAAGGGATGTAGGCAAAGAACAGTGAGGAGGTGTACATCTGTTTTCTGGCAGGTTACCAAAGAACCTAGGAGCTTTAACATATATCCCTAGAAAATAAATACAGATTTTATAGAAAGATTGACAGTTTCTAGGAAGAGCTTAGATGTTGATTCTAACTGATGCATATTCTCTAAAATATTAAACAGTAACACAAATATCGTTCCTTAATAAATTAAAGGCCCTGGAATAATTACAGATCAAAGCTAGCTCATAACTGGCATGTACTTTAAATGCTCAGAGATTTCTGATTACAGAAAGGGTTCGGTCAGTGACTGAATGCACATTATGGACCAGGAATGGTTCTGAGTCTATTTTCTGGAAAATTTCTAGAAATAAGGATTATGAGAGTATTAACAAAAGTTCTTCTAAGATCTTTTTTCTAAATAAAGGAATTCTAATTTTCTTTAAAAGGGAATTTGAATATATTAATTCATTAAAAAACATTAACATTTTAGGTTAACTGTCCACCTATATAAGCACACAGAACATAGCTCTGCAAAGGCAAAATGACCCTTTTGGTGGGGGGCTTTGGAGGAAAGAAAGGGATGAGGAAAAGCAAGTGATCATTCTGCTCATATGCCCTCAGTAAGTTTTCTCAAAACAAGGCCAGTGAGCTAAAGGATTCATTTGTGTTTCACTGCCTTCTTGGACCTCACCTGAGACAGTCATGGCTGAGTATCACATTGTGCTGTGCTGACCAGCAGCGCTGAAGAAGCTCAACTGACCCAAGGAGGAAAGGCATGGGATTTATTCTTTCATAGGTGGACACATACCCATGAGTTACAAGATCCACACTGACCAAACAATTTTCAGGTTCTTGCAAGTCTTTTTTTTTTTCTTTTTTTTTTTCTTTTTTTTTGTTTTGCGATGTAAGTAACTTAAGCTATTAATGACTCCAGTAAGCGAACACAGAACTATATGCATGCACCTCCTTCCTCCTTAACAAAAACAAAGACAGTTTTCTGCCTGCTTGCTTTCGGTAAACAGCACCCTCAATTTTTTTCCATCGGTGTTGTGAGAGCTCCCTCTCCTGTTGCAAACGACTCCGTCAGCAGCTTTAGAGTCAGTTTTGATTTACAGGGCTGAAACACAGATGAGCTGGCAGGCTGGCAGAGGAAACAGTGCTATGATCAACTACAGGGATGGTCTCCTGGAAAAGCGCCATGCAAAAGAATGTCCCTGATGACGGCGGCAGAAGGATGATTTTAGCCCCTTGTCTCTCCTCGATTCATCATTTGTCTCTTTGGTCCTGTTCTGTCCTGAGGTTACTCACTGGCTTTGATCAGGTAGAAAGTAAAAGGTAAAACCTTGCCCTTTTAGAAAAAGCCCTGGAAGTACGAATGAACACCTCATATTCTAGAAGACTTGATCCATTGCAAGGTATAGCTGATGGCAGGGCCAAATGTGAAGAGGTAGAGTAGGGTCGCTTAGGCTGTTTAGTGTCAGATTATTATTCAATAATCTGGTATTGCTTATTTTATTTAATTACTTGATACCAAATAATTATTGCATACAATGACCCAAAAAAACATAAGCTATACACGCACATCTGCCACTCGTCCAGACATTATTCATTAGTTGTCACAGAAAAAAACAAACACCAAACAACACACAAAAAAAAAAACCAAACCCCACAAAAAAAAACCAAAACAAACAAAAAAAAAAGCAAGGAGCTCATTATCCCCAAAATAGCCCTTTTTCTCTCCAAAATGAATGCCTATAGCTGTCCACTCCAAAGTGATATTACATTCTGAATGTCAACCTTTCCAGTGCCTACAGATGGAGTCACAAGTCCCTAACTCACATATCCACTCAAGAAAGTTTTGTTTAGCTTGACAGAGAGAATCTGAAATCAAAAATGCCTGTAAGAGAAATGATCTACCATATATGCAATCCTTCAACTGTTTTAAATGGACTGTCAAAATTAATTAGGCACCAAAATGCAAGTAGATAATCCATGTGGTAATCAAGCATCCCTCTACCTTTGTTTGTCATTGATTTCAACTTTCAGTCCTACACTCCAAATGAGATTTTAGTGTTTTAAACAGGCTTTCAGTCATGTCTGGATGCCAGAGGTAAGCTGATACCAAGAACTGTCATTATTTCAGGGGTAGAGAAGGATGTGCTTGAACTGCTTCAGTTAGGGAAGAAAGTGGAGCCTATTTCTTCTGCAGTTGGATGAATGCTCAGACATGAGGCTATTCTGTGCAAGTTTTCAGCAAAAGCAGCAGCCATCACTGTACTTTTTAGGTATCTCTGAGGTGTGCCATGAGCAGGTTCTAAAAGCACCTGTTCAGACAGAGGCCCTTGGCAGTAGGGGACTGTCTATGTGGACTTAAGTAAGAACTAAGCACTTCTCATCCATCCTCTCCAGACTAAGCACTTCTGGGCAGGCACAGAAGCAGAACATGAGGTTCTCAGGGAGTTGAAATGTTAAAAACTGAGGCACCCTTAGAGGCAGCTTGTGAGACTTTTTAAGGCTTGGCTGAGAGACGATCAGGAATTTTCAAGTTGCAGTTGTTCTACCCATTCTCCTTGGAGATACCAGTGTCTTCTTGATTTGCAGGATGTGAAAGCAGAGAGCTTCACTGCCCATGGTGGCACTTTTCACTTAAGCAACTGTCTAAATACTTTAGAAAATGTGGTTTATAGGTCATGACCAATGCTGTTCCATCCACTTCTCTCCTACTTAGATCTTGCAATTACAGATAGGTAATGAGGAACGTAAAACCTGTTTCTGCTGGTTTTGAAGAGTTTTTTTTCAGATGCAACCCCACAGTAAAGAGCATTTCAGTAATCCAATCCATGTTTGTGGAGATAGAATAAACAAGCACATTTGGAAGATGTAGGCTACCTTTGCCTTATGTTAGCTCTTGTGGGGGAAAAATAAGGTGATTTTTTTGCCACCTGATCATTTTCATGGGTTAAACTGAGGTCATTCTGTCTTTTCCAGACAGTTGAAATAACAGCATAGTTCCTTACCCACAATAGTTAATTATCGAATACGACCAGTTGCAAAGCTACTAAATAATTATAACACATTTTACTGCTGCTAAAAAATGTATATGAATTTTATATGATGATATTATCACATCCCTTGTTAATATTCCTCAACACTTCAATAGAATGACTTATGACAATTAAGTGCAGTAAACAGTATTTATTACAGTTTTAGCATAATTTTGCACTATATTTTCTACATGCTAAATATCAGCTTTAGAGGAATCAGAGGGAAACATTAAAATGCCAGTCATCTTGGGATCCTGGAGGGGAAATGGTGAAGACTGTACTTAATGCTAGTAAAGCTGGACAGATTGATCTCTAGGGATGGTGCTTCCTTCACTCAAGATGCTTCACAGGCCTTAAGAACAGCCCTTAAGGAGCTGAGGATAAATTCTCGATGCAAGCAAATTGAGCAGGGTGTAGAAAATACTACCATAGATCAAATTTATTGCTTTAAAGTCATTCTACACAACGGTATGGAATCCTATTTCTCTACTGTATACCACAGCACCAATTCCCCCAGTATCATGGTACCCCGAAAGCATGCAGAGGGAACATTTTGAACATTTTTCTCTATTTCTACTGTACTTTCTCAAAAGCAGAACATCAACCCTGAGTTTGTTTTCTATCCCTTTTTTGCCCTGTAGCATCAGGCAAGACATGGAACTTGTCAGCAACTTGTTGGCAACAGCAAGTCTTGCTCCAAGGAACTGCAGCATATAGCATGAGTTGGGACTAAGTAGAGGAGTTGTTAGCAGGATTTAACTTTCTGCTTCAGGAGATGAGACCCCTGTTCAAAAAATAAAACAAATGAACAAACAAAAAAATTTTTTAAAAATCAACAAACCCCCAATCCAAACAAAACAAAACAAACATCACCTTTGAATGCTGGAATGTGGGGGGAAGGGGGAGAGGGGTGTTCTCAAAAAAAAAAAAAAAAAGGCAAGCTACATGAACAACCTGTTGAAAATCAAGAAAGTTCAGACTTGTACAGATGTGTCTCAAATAGTACCAACAACAGGAGCTGATTGTGAGTGCCAGAAGTGTTTGCAGCAAATCAGAAATAGACAGCAAGATTTGTAGGGATGAGTCACAAGTTTCCAGTCCTGTAACTAGGGAACATCAAGAATTTACAGAGAGACCCCAGAAGCACAGACCCCAGAGGGAATCCAGGAAAAAGAAGGTGTTTCTTGAGAAGCATAGGGTGCCATGACCTGTCCCAAGAACCATGTACCACAGCTGGGACCATTGCAGTGAATAGAACTCCTATGGAGCAGAGAAGTCATGTGATTCATAAAAATACATATATCTGTCATTATAAGTCCATCTCCATACTGCCATTTGATCTTCATTTGCAACAGGACTCACTGGAAAAAAATGTGTGTAGCGCTGCAGAGGGGCTACATAATGCTGGCTAAAACTATAACTAAAAATCACACTTCAGAAGCATCTAGGAACTCAGGATAGATGATAGATATATTAAGAAATTTATATAGAAAGAAAAATGGTGATTTAGTCATATTCTGCAAACTGATAAGCATTGGTAAATGAAAAAGGGAAAAATCCACGGTGGTGTTAAATCATGAGCAAAGTATTCTTCAAATGCAGAAGCCCATGATCCTTGACCATAACAGCCACCATCAGTTAAGGAATTGCAGAATCACAGAATCTGTCTGGTTGGAAGAGACCTCAAAGCCCATTCGGTACAACCTTTGACACAGCACTGAAGGGTCAATACTAAACCATATCCCTAAGCACCAGGTCCACACGCCACCTGAATACCCCCAGGGAGGGTGATTCCAACACTGCCCTGGGCAGACCATTTCAATGTTTGATAACCCTTTCAGTGAAGTAGCTTTTTCTAACATCCAGCCTAAAAATCCCCTGGAGCAGCTTGTATCTATTTCCTCTATTCCTGTTTCTTGTCATCAAGAAGAGGCTGGCCCCTTCCTTCCTCCAACATCCTGTTGTAGAGCACTCCAAATTCCTTCCTTCTCCCCCACCTCCATTTCCAGGGGTTTGAATGGGGAGGAGAAGAAGGCAGGAAAAAGTGCTTCTCTCCCCCTCTCCACTGAGGGCTTGAAGGGGGAACAGCAACAGGCACCTTTTTCCACACGTGTACTGACTCGTGTGGAAGTGTGCGCTGGAATCGGACTGGTGGTTGGCTGGGTTCCTCACTCCCACTATAAATGGCATCTCTTGTCTAGAAAAGGCATAAACAGAGCAAGGGGAAAAGCACCATGTTCCCGCCTTGACAGAGCTCCTGCTGTGACAGAGTGCCTGTTTGGACCGTTCCCGCTTGTGGACAGCTCCTGCTTTTCACACGGCTCTCATTTTTTTGCACCATGCACGGTTCGCCTCCACTTCTGCACCGTTCTGTACAAGCCCGGCAAGTCCTCAGGTCCGTTTGAGAGCTGCCAGCGGCACCCGGACCCAGCCACTCTTAGGCCATACCACAGCAGACTTCCCGGTCTCTATCATGGCTGGGGAAGATGCTAGCAGTTTGGCTCTCCTCTGCTGAAACTGAGGCAGCATCGTTCTGTGATCATCCCACTCGTGGAAGAAGTGCTTGAGACGCCTCTGACTTTGGCAGTTCTTCCACTCGCCTTGGACTTTTGCCGTGTGGGTCCAGACTATTGGATATTGCTTGCAGTTTCAGGAGGCTGCTTCCCAGAGGAATTCAGCAAGGGATCATCGCCAATTCCTATCTCACCTCCACGAGTAAAAGCTGCTGTTCCCTTAGATTCTCTGCTCAGCCTGATTGATAGTGGGGATAAAGCTGTGTTTGTAGCTTAGCCTTTCCCATTTTCTGACTTCCTAAATCTCTAAATTTGCCCATAACACCCTGTGAAGATTTTCCTAACTGAATTGAGCCTGTAAATAAGACTAAACTAGTTCTTTATATAGTTTGGGGGTGGAGTTTTCAGAAAAATGAAATAATTCTATTTTTATAATTCCTGACTTGGCTGTATTAATTCCCTGCCTCCACAATGCATCCTTTCAGGAGGTTGTGGAGAGTGATAAGGTATCCCCTCAGCCTCCTCTTCTCCAGTTTAACAGTGATGAGGAAAAAAGAAAAGGTACAGCGATTAACATAGAACGATTCTCTAGAAAATGTACTAAGATTCTATGGGAGCTGCTCTGAAAACCTCTATCATTTAACAATGATCATAGAATCATAGAATGGTAAGGTTGGAAGGGACCTCAAGGATCATCTAGTTCCAACCCCCTGCCATAGGCAGGGACACCTCCCACTAGAACAGGTCACTCAAGGCCTCAACCAACCTGGCTTTGAACACCTCCAGAGAGGGAGCAACCACAACCTCCCTGAGCAACCTGTGCCAGTGCCTCACCACCCCCACTGGAAAGAACTTCCTCCTGACATCCAGTTTAAATCTCCTCTCTGCCAGTTTAAACCCATTGCCCCTTGTCCTGTCATTACAAGACATTGTAAATAGTCCCTCCCCAGCCTTCCCGTAGGCCCCCTTCAGATACTGGAAGGCTACTATAAGGTCTCCTGGAAGCCTTCTCTTCTCCAGGCTGAAGAGCCCCAACTCTCTCAGCCTGTCCTCATAGGAGAGTTGCTTCAGCCCTCTGAGCATCTTCGTGGCCCTCCTCTGGACCCACTCCAGATAATGATAATCAATAATTACATGAATTATTCATTATTTTGAATTGGACATTTCAGCAACATAATCATTGGTTAGATGCCACTGGATGATCCAAAAAAACAATGTTAAATTTAGGATTTTTCTTATGGGAATAGCTGGATAATTCTCCACCCATCTTACAAAGATAAATCAGAAAGGCTGTTGTAGGACACCCTGTGAACTACAGCTGTATGCTGCTAAACATTGGATATCTATTGGTACATAGAAAAATACTGAATCAGATGATTCTGCATTTGGTCATTCCAGATATACACTACTACTACAGAAACAGATGTCTCTATTGAACTAAATCAGTGTAGACCAGAGCTGTAATTTCTACAGAAGACTAATTTCTCTCAAATGTTCAAGTCATACTCCAGTTTGTCATGTTGTTCTCAATTTCCAGTGAAATGTTTGTGCTTGCTATAAAGAGGTGGGGTTATTTGGTAGGTTCAGCTGAAACTATTACAGATGAGAGATCTGAGATGGAGACCAAATGCTGGCTCTGTGATCACCCCCAAGTGGTTAGCTTGTTCTTTTTTGTTTGTTTTGTAGACTAGGACTTTCCAAGGAAGTTGATGTTAAGAAGAGTGACTGGAAAGCAATAGGTGCCAGATGACCTTAGGATTCTGGATTTACTTCCACCAATGACATTGCTATAACTCAAAAGTTCTTATTTGTTGGTGGATTTTAAAGCTATCTTGTATAGGCTGGGAATGTTTGCCTTCTTGTCATATCCTCCTCAATACCTCCAAGAAACAGGGTATTTTGAGCTTGCTTTAGTAGCTATACCTGCAAAACTGCACTGATTAGATGCTCTAATTAGAAACTCAAATGTCTTTTTACAGACACAAGATGCTCACATGGTTACTCCAAGGCTAGCGGGTATATCCCGATGATCACTTACGTAGTGTCCTACATAGGCACTTACAGTGTTGGCATGCTGGCTGCTCAGCTTGCAAGGAATGATTCCTTACAGAAGAAAAGCTGTTCAGGCAGTCAGCAAGGCTTGGAAGAAGGGCATCTCTTGTATTTTTGAGAGGCTCAGAGGCTATACTGAATGTCTATTCCCATCACATGCAAGAGGCCTGCAAAGAGACATCCCAAAAATGACAGCCAGTTCCCCACAGTGAGGAAGTTGGACTAATCTGTCAAATGACTGATAAGCATCTATTAAACTGTCTTTTGTAACTCCCAGTAAGATAGACTAACAAGATAACACTGTGAATAATGCATCTCGGGATAGGAAAATTATGAAACACAGATGCTTCACTGTCTTACAATCATATGTCATTCTTCTGTCCTACTTTATCTGCCTTTGACAAGCTGACTGGTAGTGGTAGGATAGTTACATGGGTTCTTTGTTTTCTCGCCTGCATTTACTCAGCCTGAGACTGAACATTAATATGGGTTTCAATCAATTTTCCAAGTTATAAAAACTGTTTGCCCCTACAGCAGGCACATGCCTATTGACCAAACCTATCTCTTATGCTGGGAGACTGAGTACAAATATGGTGTGTACTAGAATCCTTTTCAAGGATAATCTTGACATCCAGCCTTTGATGTAATTAGCACAATAGCAAATTTTCACAAGGGATTCTCTGTTCTTGTCAAAATCTTTACCATAACAACCTTTGAATTACAATACAGCAGTAAGTGTACTACAGTGTTCAGCAGAGGAAAAGATACAGTAGGAACATCTCTAAATGAAATTAATTAGAATGGTTAATGTTCGTGAAGCACTTTGAAGATGGAAAGAGCTATAGTAGTGTTAAATTACAACCATTAGCATGCCAGATCCTGAAGGTCTTATTCATTTATTACCCATTTGTTACACAGGCTAAACTTCCAGTCACTTCAGCTGAAGATTTATCTGAGAGACGATTTCAAAATTCATAAAATAATAACAGTACATATGGATTAATACACCAATCAGTATGTAAAAAGCCTGTTTTTATAGCCTCTGCTAGTCAGGTATGCTTAGGAAAGACTTTGTTGGAAAATTCTTTGGCCAAACAGCTCCACTGTTCATGTAATTTGCAAAAATTAATCATATAAGCAAACCAAACTCATGTTCTACATTGGATTAAATATAGCAGTTCCAGGGAGGGGAGGGGAGGCCCCAAATCTCTCAGCCTTTCTTCAGAAGACAGATGTTCCAGTCCCTTAATCATCCTCATAGACCTTCATTGGACACTCTCTAATATATACCTGTCTCTCTTTAACTGGGCACAATATTCCAGATGTTGTCTCACTAGGGCAGAGTAAAAGGGGAGGGGAACCTTCCTTGACCTTCTGGATGCACTCCTCTTAATGCATTGCAGGATACCATTGCATTCTTGGCCACAAGGGCACATTGCTGACCCATGGGTCTCCAAGGTCCTTCTCCATGGAGATGCTTTCCAGCACGTCAACACCTAATGAGTATTGGTGCATGGTGTTGATCCTCCCCAGGTGTTGGATATGACACTTACACTTGTTGAATCTCATTAGGTTCCCCTTCATCTATATTTCCAGTCTGTCCAAGTCTCACTGAATGGCAGCACAGCCTTCTGGTGTATCAGCCAATGCTCTCAGTCTGGTATGATCAGCAAACTTGCTGACACTACCCTCTATCCCCCCATCCAGGTCATCAATGACAGTATTGAACAAGACTGGACCCAGTACTGACCCCTGGGGAACACCACTAGTTTCAGGTCACCAACTGGACTGTTGATTATAAACCTTTGAAGTCTGTTGTGTAGTCAGTTCACAAACCATTTTCACCATCCACTGTTCTAACCCAGACTTCCTCAGATTGCCTATGAGGATGTTATAGAAGACATTGTCAAAAGCCTTGCTGAAGGCAAGGTAGACAACATCCACAGTTCTCCTTGTATCTACCCATTCGGTCTCACTGTCATAGAAGGCTATCAGATTAGTCAAACATGATTTTCCTTTGGTAAATCCATGCTGGCTGCTTCCTAATAAGGACAAGAGGGGAAAATGTAGGTCCACTGCTGAATGGGGTAGGTGATCTGGTGACAAATAACATAGAAAAGGCAAAGATAGTGTATTTTTTGGTGCAGTGTTTACTGATATGATTTACCCTCAGCGATCTGAAGCCCCTGTGACTGCTGGAGAAATATGAAGCAAGGTAGACTTACCCTTGGTGTGGGGAGGTCCAGTAAGGCTATATTTAAACAAAGTGAACATGCAGAAGTCCATGGAACTTAATGAGATGCACCTACGAGTGCTGACAGAGTTGGTCTGGGTATCTCACTGTAAGGTCACTCTGAGTTGTCTTTGTAAGGTCATCAAGACCACGAGAGATTCCTTGGGCCTGGAAGAAAGCAAATGTCACTTCAAGAAAGGCAAAAGTAGATTCCAGAAGGTCAGCCTCACCTCAGTTCTTGAAAAGGTGAGGAAGCAAATAATACCAGAAACAGTTTCCAAAAATATTAGGATGGTTTGGGGTAACCAGCAAGGGTTTATAAAGGATAATTCATGTCTGACCAATCTAGTAGCCTTCTACAAAGAAATTAGTAATTTGGTGGATGAAGTGAGAGCAGAAGTTGCTGTTTATCTTGAGGCATCAACATTCTGTTTCATAATATCATCACCGACAAACTGATACAGCACAGGCTAGATAAATGGATAATGAGGTAGACTGAAAACCAACTGATCTGTTTCAAAGTGCATTAATGACTGACACAAAGTCTATCTGTAAACCAGTCAATAGCAGTGTGTCCCAGAGGTCAATACAGGTTCCAGAACTGTGCAGCATCTTTATTAATGGCCTGGACAATGAGACAAAGCACACCCTCCTTAAGGCTGCAGAGGATACAAAACTGGAAGCAGTTGTTGATGCACCAAATGGCTGTGCTGCCACCCAGAGGAACCTCAGCAAAGTGGGGAATTGGGCCAGCAGTAATCTCATTAATTTCAGCAAAGACAATTCCAAAGTCCTGCACCTGGAATGGAATAACTCCGTGCACTAACACATACTGAGGCACAACTGGATGGAAAGTAGCTCAGAGAAGAACATAGATGTGCAACAGGTAGACCATGAGCCAGTAGTGTGCCCTTGGAGCAAAGAAGCATAGTGTCAAACTGGATTGTGTGAGGAGGTCAAACCAAATGATCATTCCCCTCTATTCATCATTGATGAGACACATCTGAAATGCCAGGTCCAGTCCTAGGCTCCCTGATACAAGACAGACATAGACATACTGAAAAAAGTTCAGCAAAAGGTCACAAAGATGACTGAGCACCTGGAGAATCTCTGATACAAGGAGAGGCTGGAGAGCTACAATTGTTTAGCCTAGAGAAGAGATCATAGGATCTTATCAATGCACATACATACCAGAAGGAAAGGTGTAAAGAAGACAGAGGCAGGTTCTTGATGGTGGTGCCCAGTGACAGGACAAGAGCCAACAGGGAAAAACTGAAATACAAGAAAGTCTGAACCCAAGAAAAAATATTTTGTTGCCGAGGATGGTCAAATATTGACACATGGTTCCCAGAGAAATTGTGGAACCTCCATCCTCAGAAAATTAAGAGGAACAGGTGGAATGGGCTGCCCCTTGCACTTATCTCTAATACTGTATAAGAATTTCCACATTTAGTTTTAGAAAAGTGAAATGCTTTGTGAAAGATTGCCTGTGTTACAACCACAGAAGGTATGAATCTACCTGCATTTTACTCCCCATTAGTAGTCACTTACTAACTTCCTCTATACTCTTGGCATCTCCTTATTCTCACCAGAGTTTAAGACTAATCTGGGCAAAGAATGGTGAGAATACTGAAGATCAGCAGTAATGTCACATCTTGCCCCTCCAACACCATAATTCAATGCTGAAGAAAGTTCATTTGTGGGTGAGATGAGTTCGCCTGTGTTGCTTCAGTATTTTTCTTCAGTGCAAAGATAGTGCCCACAACTGGTTTACTTAAGTAGGAAAAAGGAAAAAAAAACCAACAAACAAAAACAAACAAACAAACAAACCCAAACAAAAAAAACCCCACCATATCCTGCTCACTTTAGTCAAGGATTATTTCCTAGTGAGGGTAGCTAAACAACTTTGGAAAGGTAGTCATCTTATAAAACTTCTTTTATTTTTTTTTCCCCCCGATATGATTTCTGCAAATAGCACACATCCCACCCAAAATTTCTTCAGTGAGAAGCCACCCACAGGGAGCACACATCAAATTGTAAGTTACAGTAATGTCCAACTTTTCTAGCTCCTGCTGATATCTCAGCAGCTCCTTCAGTACTCCAAGGGTTTGTCAAGTAGTAAACAGAAGCTACGGTTGGCCAGGATGCTAGGAGAAGAAAACATCAATTTAAAACAAGATCTTTTTTTGTTCTTGCTTAGAGTCATGTTAACAGTGAAGATCTGTGTGAAAGGGATGGGAGTACCTGTGAGAAGAAGCTGTGTGCAGACTTCCTACAGAGAATTTCAAATATTGGTTAGAAGCATCAACATATTTTGGTTGCATGCAGGTCCTTCCGTATTATTATAGCGCCAGGAAAGTACATGGCACCTCTGAGTCAAATAAAAGTTCTGGTTCCTGCACATAATCTGCATTTAGGCAGAAGATTATAACTCAGGGTAGGAAAGAGCATGTAACAGTTCCCTCAACAGTATCACATGACAACTTGAGTTGACTTTAACTCTGTTGTGGTCCTGTACAGATATATAGCAAACGTGGCTTGTAAGCATGTTGAAAACCTGAATTCCTGGAGAATTGGATAACTCCAGCACAGTGTGCCATTGTAAGCTTCTTTGTGAGCCCTGGTAGAGCACATAAGTGCTTTAATCACATAGATAACTCAGTCTGGGCATTTAAATTATGCCATCTCATGCTCAGGTGGGACTTGTGAAGTCTCTACACAGCTGACAGAGAGACACAGACTCCTAACTCAGGCTCTTGTCTCCTGCCTCTTCATTGACTGTGCATCAAGCCTGAGCTCCTGCAGTGGGATTTATCTCACCTAATTTTAGCAATCCAAATGTTTAGCTTTTGGCTGAGCCAGTCTCCAAGCTGCTTCTACATTCAATGGAGAGAGATGGGTATTTTGATATAAAAGTTAACGTTCTTAACTCAGACACTTATGTTGAGGTGGGATGACTTGCTTTCTCTCAAGAGGCCCCTGACAACACTTAATAGCAGTGGCCCCTGAGAATATCTCAGAGTAGATGCCTGTGATCTATACACTATATTACATAAAATGATCCATAAGAATTTGAAAATGTGGTAATCATTAAGCAGTGTAAAAATTGATTTGTAATCCCCAAAGCTCCAGCACATTTCTAACTACCTTCAGCAACAGGAAAATTTCATCAGTACTAGCATTGAATGTCTATTTTATTCTTAAAGCTCTTGGAGGCATAAACCTTCTGGAAAACATGGCACTGTTGAATTCAGTGGTATAATACAGATGAGGGTTCAAAGACATTTCAAAGATGCTTAGCAACTTTTCTTGTCAGTATCCCACTATCACTACTCTAATAAATTAAGAAGAAAGTATTATTCGAGAGAGAAAGAGTAGCCCATCCGAAGCTACAACCAATAATAATTTACTGAGGAAAAAAAGTTGGCAAATTGTAACATTTGTGAAATATTGTGAAGATATTTTGTTGGAAAATGTTAAACTTTTCCACTAAGCTAAACTGGCAAAAAGGGACTGAAAATACACACATTGATGTATCTCTCTTTAATAATTTAATATAAAAAGAGAATACAATGAAATGAACTGTCAAGTATAAAAATCCTTTTAGTATTCTCTTTTCATGTTCAAAATCTTTGTTGTGTTTGAGCATCCATAATTGCTCTGCGTCAAGTTCCCTAAGACATTTCCGTATGTCTTTTAGAAAACTTGAAAATGTTCTTTTGTACTTTTAGCTTTAGTAGAAATCAGACATTTCTTTCAGCCAGCAAGGCTACTTTTGGTGATTGTTTATCCTCTGCCTCTCTGTTGTGATCACTGGGACCATCTTTCACTTCGGCATGATACATGTATATTACTGTTTGCTCCATCGCTCACAGTTCATAACTTGGGATAACGCAGAAGGGCATTGTACACATCATTCCTTCTGTTTAGCCATTGAAATAACTTTACTCAGAATCAAAAAGCTGAATGAAACAGCTGAGCCTCACAAACAGAACAGCTAACATGGGAGTTCTGAAGGTTTAGCTACAGGCCCTGTGCTCAGAGATAGTGCAGTTGCTGAAGGTGAGTCAAGAGTGAGATTGCATGCAGATACGTGTGTGCATTATCTATTCAAGCTTTGTCCTTTGGAGGGGCTATGGAGGCAGTACCTTGATTTTCGTAGCAGGCCTACCATTCAGCTTGTCAGTGCTTTTGTGAGACACATCTGGTCATGCCTAGTAGCTCTCTCATCAGATTCAGGGCTTGAAATCATCAAATAATTAATCCCTCCCAGATTACTGGGGGAGTAAGACTCTGCAGTGAGAATTTATATATAAATCATTTGTCTGGCATGCTTTGGAACTAGGCAGATGAAGGAAGGATGGAAAGAAAGAGAGTGACTTTATGTAACATGCAGAAGGGATGTCTGGAAAAAACACATCTGCAAAACAGCACTGTTGCAGATTCAAGTCAGCAGGGACCCATCACTAAGGAACAAGCTATATGACATATCAGGGTTTGTAGCACAAGGGACAAAGGTAATGTTTTATACACCTGCACAAATTCCACAAAATACTCATGTCTGACCTGCAGACAAAGCTTTGTGCAAGTAATCTTGAAGATTTAGGAATCCATTTTCTAGCCAATATAGTGTAAGGTGGGGCACAAGCTACCATCAGCTCCCACCATCACATCACATTTCAGAATTACAGCTTCTTAAAAACTTGCCTATCCTATATAAGGGAAAAAGAGCTGAGAAGTTGACATCTCGACGTGAGTGATGTGTATCAGAGATCTGTCAGTAGAAAAACTACCTTGGAATTTCAGAAAAAAAAAAATACAGTTTCCTAACTCAAAAAATTAGTGTCACGGAAAGATAAATTTGATTACATCTTGGCAGATAAAAGGGCACTGATCTAAGAACTAAAAACAAAGATTTTTTTTTTTTTTGGGAGCAAGTCATCATGACTTAATTACATTCATTATGTGCAGACTGAAGAAAAAAAAAAGGGTAATAAATATAGTTGGTGATTTAAAAGAGACAGGTTCATAAAGCTGAAAACAACTATAGGCTGATAGAAGTGGGGAAAAGGTATGAATAATTTGGGAGAACTGATTAAATATTTTATTTGATGGCCAAAAATCTACCATTCCATTCTTGAAGAATTAGGTGATGTTAGTTATAAAATGACTTTAGTAGAGAGAACAAAAGCACCTACAAAAGCTAAAATATGTTTGTGATCTGTGTGCACACAACAGCTGTGGGGGGGTGCTAAAGAAAAAGAAAGGACAACATGACAGAAACGAATATAAATTTAGAAGTCAAAAAGTTTGAGGAACTGATTAAGGACAAAAAAAAAAAAAAAGAAAGAAAGAAAAAAACAAAGATGTGAGGGATGTTGCAGTTTTAGGTAATGAAAACTCCAAATGTAAGGAATCTTGCCAGAGGTGTTATTTTTCTCCTAAATGAACAAGGTAGGCATGGCAATGATAATGCTGAAAATGCTGAAGAATTTTTTACTTGGAAAAAGGACGATATACTCAGATTACATGAAAATTATGAGCACTTTCTCTTTAATAAAGATTTTTTTTCAGAGGCTTTCTTTGCATACAAAGAACTGCAAGAAAAAGCAATAAGATCTTTATTATTTTTGTTTAGAAATACAGTGGGTTTTGAATGAGATTTAATCCGAGTTACCTGGTTCTATATTTAGAAATGTTATAAACAAGTCATTTGTTAGCCAGAGGGTTCCAGGGGAAACATTAGGCTGGGAGTCTACATTTTTTAAAGAAGTCACTTTAAACTCTTAAAGTCTCTCCAAACTCCTAAAGCATTGAACAGATTTACTTCTTCATCTTGAAATGCCGATGCTTCCTTCAGTAGAATGTCTGCTATTTGTGAGGCACTTCACAAAGTCTCATATAAATTCTATCTGAGCATCTGATGAGATGTTGTGTTTTTGGCAATAGAGGGTGTCAGCACCTGCTGCTTTTGAAGGCAGACTTTCTGTGGAAGGTTGTATATAAATACATAGTAAAGAAGAATGTTTTAACATAACATTTGAGACATAAATATTCATTTCCTGCTGCAAACTATAGATGAACAAAGTATTGTAATTCCTTCTGATTCCAGAGCACTTATTTTTGGAATGTTTGCTACTTCTCCCGTCTGTTACTCCTTGATCTCAAGCTTTCTGTATAAAACAAAATACCTCCTTTACTGCACACTTCCTGGATTTCAGAAAGCAAAACATGCAATGGTGAAGCTGACCAGAACAGCAACCTCCTGTGCTCCATATATGAAGGTTACTGAGAATGTGAAATTTCAATGGCTCCTCTCCCTGCCAGCCTGAAATACTTCCTGAATTCCTGTAGTTTACAAAAGCAAACAGACAAACAAAAAACATCATCTCACGAGGACCAGTTCCTTTAAGTGTTATTTGCTTAAAGTGGACAGGGTGGAGGGGCTCTCTGACTGCCAAACATCCCACCTGAAGTGTCATACATGGCACTGCAGTACTGACGCTTGGTAGTGTACACAGCAGAGGTCAATGAGGTTGATGTACTCAAAGGCAAGCCTGAGCAGAGGCCGTATAACCAGACGTAAGGCTAAGCTCTAAGCACAAGCCACTGCATCAAACTGAGGTAAATACCAAGGTCTCTGTTCACTGCAGCTGGCAGGAAAATAGTATTTTCTGTGGGAGCATTTTGTGTCTTCTATCAAACCCACACAGATATTTTCAATTTTTACCCATTTAAAAAAATCAGACCTGAAACCTTTTTCTTCCTATTGTTAATGTTTGAAACACAGACAAAAGGTATGGTAAGCAAAGGAAGCAAATATTTGCTTTCAAATTTTGCATTTAAAAGAAAAAATGCAAAAGCATTTACATGTTAATAAAAGCAACTCCTTCTCCTGGTTATTATCCTCTTTTCTCACTCATGCATATTACTGTGATCCAAGCAGAGAAGAAGCAGGCTTTCAGACCTTCCTCAGCATGCAAATGAAGCATCAGCTCATACATTACCCCTTGCATCTGAAAGCAAGTTGTGTATCACAACATAATCTTGTTCAGAAAAAGAGGGTTTTCCCCTATTCCTTCAACACAGCCAGGCATCCATCCCTGATGCATAGGACTAAACCTAATCCAAACAGCAGCAAAACTCAGACAGAAAAGCAGGTGAAGATAAGAAAGCAAATTAAAATAGATGGTGATTTTATCAATATGTATTTCAAAAAGTAGGAATTACAGCGTTTCTTGCCATGTGTTCACTCAAAATCAGATACGAAGGACTATCTGATTACTTCCTAAAGTGTTTCTGAGCACAGGCAGTGGAGCAGATCCTCTGCATAGGCAAATCACTGTATACTTTTACACCAGCTGAAAGACAGGTCCTTTGCCATCCCATCTGTCAAACATGCATAGATGCAAAATAGATGCCTTCAGTCCTCCGGAACAGGTACATCCCCTTTCTCCCAAAGATTTTTTATACACCCAGTGAGTTTCAGTACTCAATTTAGCTCTTTCCAACTTCATTTCATAGAGAATAGAAGATGAGTTTTGGCAGTGACACTTAGCTGAACTCTGCTTTGTGTGCAGTTAGATTTACTTCTAGCGCTTCTGAATGTCGTTGCCCACATTGTTGCTTTTGTCCTAAACGCTCTTTTTGTTGGTCGGTTTTGTATTGAAATCACAGTTAAGCAATTCAGCTTGGTATTTTCTCCACAGAGTGAAAAGTGTGTGAAAGCAGTTGAAGGTCACACGTATTATAACAAAACAAAGGCAGAAATAATAGGGCATCCATTCTGAAGTCCTCAGACATCCAGCATATTATTGCCTCAGTGATTTCAGTGAGGATAAGACTTGCAGAGGAAAGGAGGCATCTTAATCCAGCTGCTCCTTTCAGCATACACAATGAGAGGGATGCGGGGGTCCTGTTCCCCAGCCCCTTCCTGCCACTCCATGTCACATGCCTGGAGTGACCTCTAAAGAATATACCTCTATGCACTGTGCCATAGAGGCAAATGCTCGATTTGTGAGTATCTGCAGAGGCACTCACTCAGAAAGACTGAACTCCTCAGTTCATCTGCTCCTAGACCAGGATCTGGGCACTGCGGTCCTCAATTCCCATTTTAACTGTATATATATTTTCACCTGAGGCTGATCTAAGTGGTTGAACAGTCAGATTCTTCCAGTAAAGACAGAGCTGCTTCCTCCAACCCAGTGAAAAAAGTGGAGAGAATGAGAGTAGGAATGTGTATCTTTATAGTTCCTTCCCCTTTCCAGGTGCCCAGCAGCTTAGTCAGGAAGAATAGCCTGCAGTGTTTGAAGTGTAATTAGCCTGGAGTGTTTGAAGTGTAATTAATTTATTTCTGTATGGATTTTTCATCCTGCCAGTGTACCTGAATCCTTTTCTCTTAGTAGTCTTCAGGTTTTACTGCTGTATTTATCTTTCAGTAGAATATAACAAGGGGTAATGGTTTTAAATTAAAAAGAGGGTAGATATAGCCTGGAGATTAGGAAGACTCTTTTTTTTTAAATGTGAGTGGTGAAACACTGGAACAAGTTGCCCAGAGAAGTGGTAGATGCCTCATCTCTGGAAACATTCAAGGTCAGGTTGTTCAATGCTTCAAACATGAACAAACTGAAGACGTCCCTGCTCATTGCAGGGGAGTTGGACTAGATGACCTTTAAAGGTCTCTTCCAGCCCAAACTATTCTATGATTCCACAATTCTATGACTCTATGGCTTGGAAGCAGACATTTGACATCTTCAAAGCTGTGAGCAGCACAGATTTTTAAGTGTTGTGTTTACATCTCCTTGTGATTATAGTGGCTTCTATACTGTGCTTAGTAACTGCTGCTGGTAAATGAACACATAAGGATGTGTTATAAGTCAGGAAGAAAAGAGCCTGCTGAGGTCTGCTTGTTTGTGGTGGTAGGCAGTCTGTTCAAAGCAGCTGTGCAGAGCCCTTGGGATCTCATAGCTGTAAGACATACAAGTTACTCACACAGTTCAGAAACCCTCCAACAGCACAACCCTACAGTTCAAAACAGAAAGGGAAAGGAGGGTTGAGCCCACCTTTTTTCCACCTGCCACAGGGAGGGGACACAGCACTTGTCAGTCACTACAGTTCATTTAGTAACAGTAGGTTCCCAAACAGTCCTGGCTTTCTAAGCCTGTGTTTTCATCTGTCATGGGCACCATTTTGCTCCTCTGCCTGAAACTGAACACTGTCAACAAAGCCCTAACTAAACATCCAAGCGGTTGGGCAGTCATTAGCCCCAGATATTTTTTTTTCCCCAGGTCAGACATACCCTTGGAGTATAAAATGCAATCTTGAGCCATGAGACAGCTTGCAGATCAGGAGAATTACAGCCACTTCTCTATCTATACAGTACTATATATATATATTACACAACGCTTTACATAGGCCAATAAACCCAGCTCTGTGATGGAGGTAAGAAACCCACTGGCTGGACTGCAACCAGACTCACGTTGTAGCTAACCTAAAAGAGGTATCCAAGCTAGCCAGTGGCAAAACGCCCAGTGTAAACATCTGGGTGCTTAGCTTCTACTGAGCTCTATGGCACTGCAGCTCTACTGCTCTCAACACCTGAGTTAGCAAGTTTAAAGCTTATTCAGATATGTATTATCAGCAGTATTATCAGCTGTCTGTATTATCTGATACTAAGGGATCTTAATTATGACCTAGTGCAAAGCAGGAGAGAAGAATATTCTCCTCCTTTTTGTGTCCCAGAAGCATAGTTATGTATGAGACCATTTGTCTGAATATATATGGTGTTGCTGACAGGGCTGCCTGGCAGAGTGGCATTGTTCTTCCACGGAGCCCTAAATCGTCGATCCTGGGTCCACAGAATGAGGGTATTTCAAACAGAAAGTGTCAATATGAATATCTCATTCCATTGTTTTTAATCAGCTAAAATTGTTCGGTTGGGGCAAATTCTGCTCTCTGTTATTCTGGTGTGTTTCATTGATTTTGCAATGGCCAAGTGTAATTGTGTGCAGAATCAGGCTATTAATGTAATTTTAATAACAGTTTCTTCATGTATATTTCATAAATCTATTATTTTACAGTGAGAGTTTTCTAATCAGAGAGGAGGTATCTCTAGAGATTGTTGCTCATTTGGTAAGGTAGGCAATAGGTAATAAATACCACTGCATTAGAAATGTAAGTGAAAGTGAAAATTGGAAGTTTCTTTTAAGATGGGAGTAGATTAAATATGGTACATTTGCTTAAGTATCTTTATAATGTAACTTGGCTTTTCATTTTGATCTTTGGTTAAAATTACTTTCTTTGGATTTAACTCTTCATACATGCTAGAACACCTCTGCACAATTGGAATAAACTAGGCTCTTAAATTAAATGCATATTGTACCAAAACCTTCCCTTAGCAATATCTATGTATAGGAATTTATAACGAGATTTAAAATCAGAACTGAAGGTCACCTCTTTTGTATTACATTTCTCCCCTGTAAGTAAATCTGGTAACTTTACTCAAATTAAAAGATTTCAGCCCCCTTGAGACCTAACTGTTAAGTGCTTCAGACAGAGATCATCTGAAACAGAGCTACCACAAATGCCCAAGGCCTCTGCAATGCTGGATAACAAAGAGATGCAGCAGTCTCATAAAAACCCAGAGTCCCTGATGTTCAGGATCAGGGAGAAGCCACCTTTACCTCTGAGTGTGTGAACCTGGCATGGCAGGCAAGACCCAAACCATGAGGGTCATCTGTACCACAGAGGAGCAACATCTAGTTCTGCCCTGAGGGGAAATTTTCCTGACATTAAAGACAAAAATCTGTTTACTCGTCATCTCTGTCTTAACACAGAGCTACAAATGTTAGCGGAATGCCCAGCTTCTTCTCCCTATGGCCTAAGCAGACATGGAATGACTGGGGAATTTGTCCATGCTTTTTGGTATTTTTCTAGTTTGATGTTCTCCCCAAGTGCTAGCAATCCAGTAGTCTTTATTCCCTGTCTGTAGTTAGAAATTTCCCTAATCTTATTTGCAACTGATTGCTGCAAAGTTACATTTTGTTATTTACGGATGAACTCTTTTATCTTTGCCATACAGATGCAACACTTTGCTTGGTATGGGCCAACAAGCTGAGCCTTTGTCTATCATTTCCACCTAGCTATTAGAACTCTTTCTTCGTAGAGAAACAACTACAGTGAAAGTAAACGAATCCAGTGCTGGTCCCCCAGATACTTTTTTAGTAAGTAGAAGAGTATTAGGTCTGCAGTTATCCCTGTTAGATTTTCCACATTCTCCTTGAACTGAAGACATCTTTTCATATTATCCCTAACAATAATGTGTACTGGTTCTGCTCAGTTGTTTCTTTTTATATTGACAAATTCATCTTGGTTTTCCCCACATCATTGATTGTTATTCTGTAATTATTCAGAGTAATGCCTTGTAACCATCTCCGAGGACTTAGGCTCATGTACTCCCAACGTCGTTTCTTTTTCAGGAGCCTGTATTTCACCTGATAGATTTTGTTTGCTTTTTGAAAGGCAGGAGTCTAACTCCAAATGTGAAAGATGAAAAACACATGGTTTTGAGGATTCATTTTTGACTGAAAGATTGCAGTCACTTTCCTGGAGATGCTGAGAACTCCAGGAATAACCTTGCAGAGTGTAATTTGGGATTTGAGAGAGGTTCCTCTGCTCAGAAGAGTTTGCCTTCTCTTTGGTGTTAGGTAATAGGTTGGACTTGATGACCTCAAAGGTCTTTTCCAACCTGGTTAATGCTGTGATTCTGTATTGCAAAAGGGTTACAAACAAAAGGTAATGGAAAAAAAAATGTTCTTTGAATACTCACAATCACAGTGCTGAGACACAACCTAGGCATTTTATATCACCCATGTGATAGATATTCAAGCCTGTTCTGAGGTATCATCTAGAAAAGCCTGTATTTTTGTGGCCTAGGGATATGGCAACAGTTTACATTTTCAAATTGTCATACAAATAGATCAATTAGGACAACAGAACTTGCACACTTAGAAAGTGAAGGGTATGTAAGCATAAGAGAAACCTTGAAAAAAGGACATTTGTACTGGATCTAGCAGCATGACTTACCACAATTAGCTTAGCAGAGTAGCATATGTCATACAAAATGCCATACTGATAGAAAAAAAGTACTCAAATGTGTCAGGTACTGCACAGAAAGGGTGGAACCAAACTGTGAAGTGCTGTGAGATATAATGTTCAATGTGCAATACATGATGAGCCAGAATAGAAAAAGATGTCAGCAACCAGATAGCAGACCAAAATATAATAAAATAAAAAAAAATGACATGCTCTCTTTGATCCTGTTTACAAGAGGAAAGCAACTGCACGGTAACACTTTCATGGTATCACAGAATCTGCAAGTGTAGGAATGATTGCTTGTGAGAGAGGGCTTGAACCTCAAAGTTTGCATGCAGCTCTCCTATTAACTTCAGCTAAAGTTCAGAGCACAGAGCCCCAAAAAGATTAGGGTCGAGATAACTCAGTAAGTGGCTTGAGGACAAGAAAGACGTATGCAAAGAAAAACACTATTGATCAATAACACCCTGCACTGTCCTCCTTTGTACTGTATTAGCTCACAAGCTGTGGAGATAAAGTACATTTTTAATGAGGCTTGAGTATTATATAAGGTTTTATCATCTTCCTAAAGGAGCCACATCCTCGCACAAGGGGTTTAGGATTGCTAGGGAGGTATCAACCCAGCTGTCTCTAAGAGGCAGAGGAAGAGGAGAAGTAATCTTGTACATGGAAAGCAAGTTTTAGAGGGATCAGCACTGCTTGTTACTTCTCAACAGAGAAGTTCTTTAAAAAGAAAAAATTCAGTTGTATTAGCTCTCAAAGACTTTGCAGTACTTGAACAGGGGGCAGGGAAGGAGAACAAAGGATGAGCATTAAAATACACAGTTTCTAATATTTTGCAGGTTCTGTAGCTGAGCTAGCAACCCATATTTTTGCTAGTGCTGATGTAAATGAATACTGTACAACCAATTTTTAAATAAAAAGTAAGAATTGTCCTGGAACCTGGGAATTGCTGGGTTATATGTAAAGCATATGAAGTAAACTTCATACTCTGCTTAGCATGTGGTAAAGAAAGCATCAGTGAAAGGTGTGAAAAACAAGGTCCAGCAGGAAATCACAGAATCACAGAACTATAGAGGTTGGAAGGGACCTTAAGAGATCATTGAGTCCAACCTCCCTGCCAAGGCAGGGTCACCTAGGATAGTTCACTCAGGAATGCATCCAGGCGGGTCTTGAAAGTCTCCAGAGAAGGAGACTCCACAACCTCTCTGAGCAGCCTGTTCCAGTGCTCCATCACCCTCATTGTAAAGAAATTTCTCCTCATGCTGAGGTAAAACCTTCTATGTTCCAATGTTGCTGTTGCTCCTTGTCTCATTGCTGCTGACCAGCACAAAGAGATTGGCCCCACCCATTTGACACCCACCCTTCAGATATTTGTATACATTGATCAGATCTCCTCTCAGTCTTCTCCAGACTAAACAGCCTCAGGTTTCTCAGTCTCTCTTCATAAGGACAAGTCTCCCAGTCATCCTCATGGCTCTCTGCTGAACTCTTTCCAGCAGGTCCCTGTCTCTCTTGAATTGAGGAGCCCAAAACTGGACACAGTATTCCAGGTGTGCTCTCACCAGGGCAGAGTAGAGGGGAAGAAGAACTTCCCTAGGCCTGCTGGACACACTTTTCCTGATGCACCCCAGGATGCCATTGGCTCTCTTGGCCACAAGGGCACATTGCTGGCCCATGCAGAACTTGCCGTTCACCAGGACTCCAAGGTCTTTCTCCACAGAGCTGCTTTCCAGCAGGACATCCCCCAGCCTGTACTGGTGTCTGTTGTTATTCCTCCCCAGATGTGAGACCCTGCAATTGTCCTTATTGAAATGTATAAGGTTTGCCTTCACCCAGCTCTCCAGCCTGTCCATATCTCATTGGATGGCAGCACAGCCTGACAGGTTGTCAGCCACCCCCCCAGTTTTGTGTCATCAGCAAACTTGCTGAGGTGCACTCAATGCCCTTATCCAGAAGATTGATAAAGATATTGAACAAAACTGGACCCAGTACTGATCCCTGGGGAACACCACTGGCTGCTACAGGCCTCCAACTTGACTCTGTGCCACTGATGACAACTCACTGAACTCTGTTGTGGAGCCAGTTTTCAATTCACCTCACAGGCCAGCCATCTATGCCACATGTCCTGAGCTTTTCTGAGGATATTGTGGGAGACTATCAAAAGCCTTGCTGAAGTCAAGGTAGGTGACATCCACAGCCCTTCCTTTGTCTACCCATTTGGTCATGGTATCATAGAAGGCTATCAGGTTAGTCAAGCAAGATCTTCCCTTGGTAAATCTATGTTGACTACTCCTGATAAACCTCTTTTCTTCCATGTGGTTAGAGATGGCTTCCAGAATGAGCTGCTCCATCACCTTTCCAGGGATGGAAGTGAGGCTCACTGGTCTGTAGTTGCCTGGGTCTTCTTTCTTGCCTTTTTTGAAGACTGGAGTAGCATTGGCTTTCTTCCAGTCATCAGGCACCTCTCCTCTTCTCCATGACTTTTCAAAAATAATGGAGAGAGGCTCAGCCACTTCTCTCAGCACTTGTGGATGCAATCCATCAGGGCCCATGGATTTGTGTGTTTTCAGTTGGCACAAATGATCTCTAACCCAGTCCTGACTGACTACTGGAGTGTCCTCTTCCCTCCTGCTCCCTTGTTTCTAGAGACTGAGGTTTTTGAGGGCTGATCTTAACAGTAAAGACTGAGGCAAAGAAGACATTCAGCAACTCTGCCATCTTTGCATCTTTGGTTACCAAATCTCCCACATTGTTCAGAAAGGTGGAAAAAATTGTGTCCATTTACTCGTAAGGACTGAAGAGCCAACATATATGTAAAAGTTTGCTACAGAAATGAAAAGGGACAACTTTTCTCTATGTTTATTACAAGTAGAATCACAGAATGATAGGGCTTGGAAGGGATCTCTGAAGATCCTTCAGTTCAACCTCTCTGTCAGACTAGGTCCACTCAGAAGAGGTTGCACAGGATGGGATCCAGGTAGGTTTTGAATGACTCCAGAGATGGAGACTACCTCTCTTGCCAGCTTGTACCAGAAGTCTACGACCCTCAAAGTAAAGAAGTTCCTTCTCATGTTTTGATGGAACTTCCTGTGTTCCAATTTGTGCCTGTTACCTCTTGTCCTGTAACTGGGCACCATTGAAAAAAGGGTTGGCCCCATACTCTTGAGCCCCATCCAGTAAGTATTTGTAAGCATTGATAAGATTCACCTCTCAGCCTTCTCTTCTCTAGGCTAAAAAGACCACAAACCCTCATAAGAGAAGTGTTCTAGTCCTCTAATTATCTTTGTAGCCCTTTGATGGACCCTCTCAAGCAATTCCCTGTCCTTCTTGAACTGGGGAGCCCAAAACTGGACACAGTGCCACAGATGAGGCCTTAGCAGGGCAGACTAGAGGGAAAGGAGAACTTTCCTTGACCTCCTTGCCACACATTTCTAGATGCACCCCAGGATATCTGACCTTCATGGCCTTTTTGGGCACAAGGGCACATTCCCAGCTCATGGTCATCACTCTGTTCAGCTGGATGCCCAGGTCTTTTTCTGCAGAGCTGCTTTCCAGTAGGTCAGCTTCTAACTTGTACTGGTACATGGAGTTGTATGTCCCTGGATGCAATATGCTGCACGTGCCCATGGTGAATTTCACAAGGTTACTTTCTGCCCA
>WBNM01019841.1:0-51680 GCA_013399055.1 Ramphastos sulfuratus
GCCTTAAACCAGCACAAGAGAGAGTCCAGATAAGGCTATAATTTTCAATAGGGACCTTGACGTTCGCCAGAGGTTGAATGTGACATGGATAAAGAGACTTAAAACCCAGGAAAGAAGTTGTCATGGATCTTTATTACCTTAACTACAGAGATATCAAATTACCTTACACCTGAAGAAGTGAATGCACACTTTTATTTTAATAATGGATGGAGTTTTTTAAGCATATCTTTTCAGTTAGGAATGTTACCTTCTGAAAACATTGTAATGTTAGTATTTAAGAAGACAGAGAAGTATCTAGGCACTATCAAGCTGACTAACAGTTGTATAAGACTTTAGAGCAGCCCTGAAACTAAAGGATAATTAAAGACCTGGACTAAAAAGAAAAATGGGAGAAAACCAACACTGACAGACTGTTGCATATCTTTGGTCTAAAAAATTTATTAGTCTTACTAATTTTTGACGCAGTTCAACATGGGATCTTATCAAGATAGCTTAAGGAGATGGTGTTGAAGTGACAAATCACAAAGTTTACAGGATGTCCTAATGGAAAGTTGAAAATTAATTATGTGGCTAGAGATTTGAAAAAATACCCAGTGTTTTTGCCAGTGATCAGTCTTGGCAGAAGTCTTTCCTGAGGTTTACATGAGTGTGGGAGTGTTCTACAAAGTTGAAAGGCACCAGTACAGAGGAGGACAAGGATATTGTGGCTGAAGACCCACAGGACTGAAATGAATGGAAATGAAACTCAGTCTTGCAAAATGTATTTGGGAAATAGCAATGAAAAGTTACTTGGAAGATAAGCAGTAGGCCAGTGCCAGCCTCCTTTTCTACATCCTGACATATGACAGTGCAAGAGCAGCCATCTCAAAACAATGACTGATTCATTTACAGGGGACCTCAGAGGGCACCTGGTGCAGAGATGTTCTCCAATGGCCAACAGATGATTTAAAGAGAGGTGTCTATGGTTTGGGTATCTAGAAGAAGATTAATGGTGCTTACTGGGGAACATACCTTATGAGCAGTGTCTGAAGAAACTGGGGTAACTGGGGTTGTTCATCCTTGGGGGGAGGGGGGGCAGAATGGTTGTGCTGAGTGGAGACCTCCTGGCTCTTTACAACTCCCTGAAAGGAGGTTGGAGCCAGTTCAGGGTAAGCCTCTTCTCCCACATAACAAGCAGTAGGACAAGAGGGAACAGCCATTAGGGTGGAGTTTAGACTGGACACTGGGAACAACTTCTTCACAGAAAGGGTTGTCAAACCCCAGAACAGGCTGCCCGGGGAGGTGATGGAGTCACCATCCCTGGAGGGCTTTAAAAGGTTTGTAGGTGTTGTGCTGAGGGGCATGGTTTAGTGGTGACCTGGCAGTGCTGGGTTAATTGCTGGATTTGATGATCTTACAGGTCTTTCCCAACCAAATGTTAGGAACTGAAACCTAGAAATGATGAAAGAAGAGAAAGAAAAAAAGCAAACTTATCATGACCCATCAATGACACTGAGATCCATTAAGGTGAAGATTCAGTCTTGAGGGAGGTGTGTCCCATACAGGTGGGGAAATACTGGAATGTAATACAGTGTGCATTTCTAGGCACATATATTAAAGACATGGGAACTCAAAAGAGGATCAAACACAGAGATGGAGCACTTTGACATTCAGGCAGACAAAAGGAGGGCTGAAGAGGGTTATGATTACTCTGTACAATTACAGTTTGGCTGGAGGACATGGAAGGGAAAATCTGCAAAGCATACACCAAGCAGTGAGCTTTTAGAAGTCGTTGCTTTGACCAGTCCATGTCTATGACAGGACAGCTGCAGAATCAGTGTCCCATCATAATGTGAGTAGTCTGAAAGGACTGCAAACAATGTCATTAAGTGAGAGAATAAATAGTCCTTCCACATACATCATGGGGTAGACTTAAACAACAATTTACATTTGTGTAAAAAACACAATCTGTTTCCTGAGCAACAAACAAAAAGAAGCACACGCTTGGCTGAAATGAGGAGTCATTTGAAATCTGAACCAGTGTTTGTTGATGGAGTTTTGGCACATGCCAACAATTTCAGTTATTAGCACTGGCTGAATGATGCCAACACTATACAATAATTTCATAATCAGAGGGCTTATAGCAGAGGACAGGAGACACAGCAAGCTTTGCAAAATGATGCTGTAGTTGCTTTCTTTATCCAGAGGCTACTTGTTATCAGGAAGGAAGGGAAGGAAGGAAGGAAGGAAGGAAGGAAGGAAGGAAGGAAGGAAGGAAGGAAGGAAGGAAGGAAGGAAGGAAGGAAGGAAGGAAGGAAGGATTATGTCATCCTTCAAAAAGAAAATAAAAACAATGCAACAGTTTAGTTTCCTGATGTTGATGGTCCTCTGTAGGTTTTTTCAAGAACCCAGGAAATTTAATTGACTGGTAATGGTGTTTGTCTTTCCTTTACTTGTGCAGTCACTTCACAGTGAAAATAGCATATGTAGAGAAATACATAATCAGTAAGGCAGACAGCTGATAAACAGCCGAACCACAACATACTCATGTTTGGTTTTGTACAAATTGTACTGAGCATTGTGAAACTGGGACACACAGTACTTAAAGCGTTATACCACACCAGGCGACCATATTCCATTACCATTTCACATGGGGGAGCAAGGAAAAAAAATCCTACTGTTAATTTTGCTTGTTTTTCCTTTTTCTGTAATTACCTGTAATGCCCTATAAGGAGAGGTTGAGGGACCTGGAGCTTTTTTGGTCTGGTGAAGAGAAGACTTAGAGGGAATCTAATCAATGTTTATAAATATATGAGGGTTGGGTGTCAAGAGGGAGGGGACAAACTCTTCTCAGTTGCACCCTTTGATAGGGCAAGGGGTAATGGGTATAAACTACAGCACAAGAAGTTCCACCCCAACATAAAGAAGAACTTATTTACGGTAACGGTCACAGAGCACCGGAACAGGCTCCCCAGAGAGGTTGTGGAGTCTCCTCTGGAGACATTCAAGATCTGGATGTGGTTCTGTGTGTCCTGAGCTAGATTCTATGGTCCTGCTCTGGGCAGGTGGTTGGACTCGATGATCTTCAGAGGTCCCTTCCAACTCGCAATATCCCATGATCCTGTGAATGGTAGGATCTCCAGCCTTCTGCTTAACAGCCCACAAAGATAAAAAACAGTACTGAGTAACTCACATACCCAGACTTCAAATGGTGCTCTGGTCACACTGAGCCTCTCTTTCCCATAGACAACATGTTTGCTGGGAGAAAACAGCCAAGTACAGCATGCAATTGCTGCTCTCAGGTCTGAAATACCTGCTAGTGCTCAGGGAGTTGGTCCAGGCTTCCAAGATGTTGGTGTGGGAGCAAAAGAGGGAAAACCTAGCAGAATTAGGGCAGAGAAAAGTAAGAAGTGTGTGTTTGACTGTTAAGAGATAAGAAGGGAAAGCTTGTTCAAAGGTACTGAGGAAAAAAAAGAGGGGGAAAAAAAAATCTGATGCTGGTAGCAGTTATAAGGTCTGTGCTGCTTTTTGTGGCTCTCCTATTTAGTTTCAAATTTGTGGCACAATATTTGCAAACAAGAAAGTGCATGTGCAGCGAGCACAGGGTCAGAGAGGAACTCTGACAGCCTCACCAAGCAACTGAGCAGAAAAGTACCAAAAGCCCCAGACTTTCTGCTGGACCATCTACCACATCCAGTACTGGGTCAGAGAAACAGGCAGGCCCTTGCTGTGTACTTGTGGGGATTAGTCATGCCTGGAGAGAACAAGATGACACAGCGATTTACTACTAAACCAAGTAGTTCTTAGTGCTCTCAGAAGAAATGCAACCTAGTTTCCTCAGTGTTTGTTTCATCTGATTGATCAATAGCATCTAAATCTGCAGATTTTTCCTTAGTGGGAATCGAAATTAAGGACATCTCCCTTCTCTGCTTGGTCACCAATTTTCATCAGAGTTACAAGAACTGAAACTTCAATATCACTGGGAAATCTTACTGAAATTACCAAGTGGCTTAAAATTTTGTGGTGGAGAGGATTGTTCCTCCAGCCATGAGACCTTATGGAGTCCTATTATTGCTGTCATTGCTGGCAACACCCCTTTGGAGCCCTCTAGAAAGATGGGAGGGATTGTTCCATGTTTTACACATTGTGGGTATATTTTAACCACAATAATAAGTAGCATTTGCAACATAGCACAGTCCCTATCAGCAGCCAGTTGTGGTTCAGTCCTGGCATGGTGGCAGCACAGGGCAGGATGATGCATTTACCTCCCAACAGCTGTAGGGAGAGGAAGCTGGTTTCAGTCACCTGGCACTAGGCGCTTACTGGTGCAGCTGAAAGCAGAGGCATAGCTTTGCAGCCAGGCATGATTTCCTATCTAAAAATCTGCCAACAGAAATATATCATTAGAGGGAGTCTTGGTGTCTCTTTCCAGAAGCAATCAAGAAACAAGTTCCTCTGTTGGCTGCTGAGCAGCAAGCATACATGTGGGCAGGTTTGCAGGGCTGTTCCCAAGCTGCTTCTGGGAACTCAGGAGGCACTCCTGGCTTGGAGGAGAAAAGAGCTGAATTTTTCCCAAATGCATGTATAACGCTATAACTCCCAGAGGGACATAGAACATACAGGCAATAACTGTCTGCACAAATGTGCCTAGGAAAAATACTTGCACCTGTGTGGCACTCAAAGGCACGAAGTTGTTGGCAGAAGCAGAGTCAGTGGGAGATAGTGCAACCTTGGTGGGGTCGGGATGAGGCCCTTGGGTTGGCTCGGCACAGCACAGGAGGCATCTTTTCACGTGTGCAAGAGCCAAGAGCTAAGCATAGGTGAGAGAAGGTTGGGACACCAATCAGCCTGATGTTCCTGTTAGATGATACACAACAAGGGGAACTGGGTAATCTGTGGTAACCAAAACAAAGGCTTACTGTGATGGCCATAATGACAGCTACATGCAGCTTTCCCGGCACGCAGCTCCAGGACCTCCTGTGTTGTTCAGGAGGGGCTGGAGGAAGAGGAGGAATGTGGTGAAACAGGTTGGGATGGCAGTAAGGGGTCTCGGCAAAACCACATGAGTTCTGGATTCTTTTCAGACTCTCTCTGCTTCTCTCCTTACTCTCCAACTCCTTTGCCTATCAGTACAGGGAAGAGAGATGGAAAAGGTATAGGGGATAAAGAGCAGGGAAACTCAGCAAATGGGTGCTAGATTTAGATTTCAGAAGGAAAGCACTTAGGTGATTTATAGAATCATTTATGTTGGAAAAGACTGCTAAAAGATCATGAAGTCCAACTCTTAAACCATTACTATCAAGTTCACCACTAAACTGTATCCTTAAACGTCACATCTACACATTTTTAAAATACTTCCAGAGATGGTGACTCAACCACCTCCCTAGGCAGCTTGTTCCAATGCTTGGTAATCCTTTCCATGAAGAAATTTTCCCCTTATATTCAATCCTACTCTAATTGGTGCTTGTTAGACCATATGTGGAGCACTGCATTCAGTTTTGGTCCCTGCTTCTTCTGGCATGGTCTGGCCACTCAGGTCTCTCTGACCAGCCCTCCCACCCAGCTGGAGTTGTACCCAGCTCACAGCAGAATCGGTGCTGCTTGTAGTCATTAAATCTTGCTGGGAATTCTGCAGAGACTTGTCAAGTGAATAGCTCACTCTCTCAGTGGAAAGCTTTGGGTAGGCTGGGAGAGAGAAGAAAGGTGTCAGCCTGCAAGTGGTGACAAGTATGGGATCATGAGGAAGGGCAGAAGAAACGGCCAGCAGGCAAGATGGGCCCAGCTCTTGGCCAGAACAGAGCCAGGCAGAAGAGTGAAAGCTGTGGGCATCTCTGACTTGCTCAAATACTAGGTAACAATCATGTATTTCTACAGTGCCTAAACGATGACACACATTCAGCTACAAAAGCTCACAGCTGACCTCTCAGTTGTCACCTTCCTCTGCTGTATTGAAGAGCACTGAGGTGCATGATTTAAGTCCGAGAAGCATCCATTTTGTGGACGACTTCCCTCACAGACAGTAGAAACATCTTTTACATTGTTTGCCTGCTGCAGGCAGATCTGCATCTGTTCTGCACTGCTAGCCATTTGGCTTTCTAAAGCCACGGGCAGATGAAATGGCAAAATTGCCTGTTGACTATCAAAGGTAAAAAGGACAAGCGATGAAGAGGTCGAGCCTTCATCAAAAAGACCCCAAATGATGACCACCAGGTGGCAATGAGCATGCGTGAAGAGCGGAAGGTTCTGGAAATGAGTTCCAAGAACTGATTGTAAGAACTCCTATTCCTAGAACTAGTTGTACTGGCCCTACCAATGTACTGAATACAGATCATTTTGTAGCCTAATTATCTTACCTGAACAAGGTGCAGGGGTGCAGGTTTTGGAGGAGCAATCCCCCCTGTCATCCAGTGCCAAATAAATATACCTTTCCTTACAACACTCTGAGTGCTGTGAGGTATCATTTTCCATAAGTCATAAGGCAAATATTGGTGTTGATCCAGCTGCCTTTGAGGTGCCTGGCTGCTCAGCTCACTTGGGCCCCTGTGAATCTACCACAGACCTTTTGCATGGAGATACCTTTTCTCTCTTGGTTATGTTCAGTGAGCTTATTCTCAGTGCTGTCTTTAGGCATACCAAGGATAGGAAGGTCAATGGGAGCACTCAACATGATAGTCATGTTTAACCAACCAGATAGCCTTTTACGAAGACATAAACAGGTGGATAGATGATGGTAGTGTGATAGGTGTGACTTATCTTGATCTCAGGAAAGCATTTGACACCATCTTCCACAGCATTCTTGCAGCAAAACTGAGGAAGTGTCTGAATGATCAGATAGTGAGGTGGATTGTGAAATGGTTGAAGGAAAGGAATCACAGAGTTATGGTCAATGGGAAAGAGCCTAGTTGAAGGCCTGTATCTAGTTATGTTGTCTCAGAGGTTGGTACTTGGACCAGTACTGTTCAATATATTCATTGAACTGGATGAGGGAACAGAGAGCACTGCCCGCAAGTTTGCTGATGACACAAAACTGGGAGCAGTGGCTGACACTGCTTCAGGCTGTGCTGCCATTCAGAGATTTGGACAGGCTGAGAAGTTGGGCGGGAAGAAATTTAATGAAATACAACTAGGATGAGTGTAGAGTCTTTTACCTGGGAAAGAACAACCCCATGGGCCAGTACAGGTGAGTGGCTCATCTGTTGGAGAGCAGCTCTGGGGAACAGGACCTGGTGGACAACAGGATGACCATGAGCCAGCAGTGTGCCATTGTGGTCAAAAATACTAATGGCATCCTGGGGTGCATAAGAAGGGCTGTGGTTAGTAGGCCTAGAGAGGCTCTCCTCCCCCTCTACTCTGCCCTGGTGAGGCTGCATTTGGAATATTGTCCAGTTCTGAGCCTGTCTGTTGAAGGACAGAGAACTGCTTGAAAGAGTCCAGTGCAGAGCCATAAAGTAAGGGAGTGGAACATCTTCCTTATGAGAAAAGGCTGAGGGAGCTGGGGCTCTTTAGCTTGGAGGAGAGTGAGGGTGACCTCATTAGTATTTATCAATATGCAAAGCGTGAGTGTCAGGAGGATGGATCCAGGCTCTTCTCAGTGATGCCAAATGACTGGACAAGGGGCAATGGGTACAAGGAGGTTCCACATAGAATCATAGAATCAACCAGGTTGGAAAAGACCTCCAAGATCATCCAGTCCAACCTATCAACTAGCCCTAGCCAATCACCTACACCATGGCACTAAGTGCCCCATCCAGTCTTTTCTTGACCTCCAGGGATGGCAACTCCACCACCTCCCTGGGCAGCCCATTCCAATGGCAAATCACTCTCTCTGTGAAGAACTTCCTCCTAATATCCAGCTTAGACCTCCCCTGGCACAACTTAAGACTGTGTCCCCTTGTTCTGTTGCTGGTTGCCTGGGAGGAGAGACTGACCCCCACCTGGCTTCAAGCTCCTTTTAGGTAGTTGTAGACAGCAATGAGGTCACCCCTGAGCCTCTTCCTCTCCAGGCTAAACAACCCCAGCTCCCTCAGTCTCTCCTCACAGGGCTGTGCTCCAGGCCCCTCACCAGCTTCGTCGCCCTTCCCTGGACATGTTCCAGGACCTCAACATCTCTCTTGAACGGAGAGGCCCAAAACTGGACACAGGACTCAAGGCGTGGCCCGACAGTGCTGAGTACAGAGGAAGAATAACCTCCCTTGTCCTACTGGCCACACTGTTCCTGATACAGGCCAGGATGCCAATGGCTCTCCTGGCCACCTGGGTGCACATCAACATAAGGAAAAACTTCTTCATTGTGAAGGTGACAGAACACTGGAACAGGCTGCATAGAGAGGCTGTGGAGCCTCCTTCACTGGTGACATTCGAAACCCACCTGGATGTGTTTCTCTGTGATCAACTTTAGGTGATTGTGCCCTGGCAGGACTGTTGGGCAAGATGATCTTTCAAGGCCCCTTCCAACACCTAGCATTCTGTGATTCTGTGATTTGGGGCTTGTAATGGTAAACACCGATTATGAGGAATTACAGGAAGGATCTCTGAGAGAGAGACACTGAGCCTGGACTTGCTGGTCTGATAAATGTCTATGCCAGCACTAGCAGCACAACATAAGTGAGAAAAAAAAAATAGATNGCCTGGAGAAACTCTAAAGCCTCTGACAGCTACCGACAGCAACCCCGCCACGAGCCTTGGGTACTGTCAGATAATACCTCTTTTGAGTAAATACCAAAAGCCTCTTGTAATTATTAATTGCCTTCTGCCATAAGCAGAAAGTTGCTCCTTGTGTCCATCTAGTGAGCAAGCGGCGTAACTGGCTGCAAGCGGCATACTGGCCGCAAAACCTTCTCTTCCAGTTTTAAATCGAGTTTAGTTAATGTATATATTTAATGGTTATTTCCAGATCCTGTTATAACCTGTATATAGTTTCCATAACGTTGCAAAGAGCCTGTTATTATTAAATGGTGGTCGAGGTGGTGCAAGTTCCGAATATTTAATATTAATAAACTATATATTAATATTTTTAAAATATCGTCTTGCAGTAGTCAATTACCCCTTCCGCAGTACCCTCACTCAAGTCCTAAACAGACCAAGCCCCTACAGTTCACCTTCAAACCTCAAATTAAAGGGCCAAGAAACACAACGGGAAGCTCACAAGCCTAGTACAAAACTAGAGGTAGTCCTTCACACACACCCATTGGTCAGACTGTGGACATGCTCACCAAACAAGGATTTGGACCCCTGAAGTTTCCATGGGTTCAAAACAGTGCCATAAAAATGTGGAAAAGAGATCTACTAAGGGCTCAAACCCCACAGACATCATGTGTGGCTCAGGAGGTCTCTTCAATGTTGGAAGCTGGGGAATGAAGTATTACTCTGTTCTCCTCTGGAATTTTGGCTACTGCTGGAAACTGGGCACTGGGTCAGACGGGCCTTTATACCAGTCCAGACTGGTGGCCTTACCTTCCTTTTCAGTGCAGCATACTCCAGGCTCTTTGGTCTTCATCAATCCTGTACGTACAAGCCTGGGCTCATATCCTGTCCTCACTCATGGGAAACATGGCAAACTCCTTAGGACACTCCCCTGTGATTTCATCCAAAATGTATTGCCACTTCTCCAGTCTTCCACTTGTCCCCTTCCTGCACTTAGCCAACCAAGATCTTACACTCCATTTAGAGATCAAGCCAGAGCACTGCAAAGCCCTGTGTATATGATCAGGAGATGCCTGCTAAGATTCCCTGTGCCACTTAACACCATCATATCTGAAGCCAGCCAGCATCAAACTGCTTCCCTTGCAGCCCCTCTCCTGACTGTGCTTACCCCCTCCAACACTTGAGTCCCTTGTGAAACTTCTCATTATCTAGAACACCATGCAATTTAAGAGGAGCTGAGAAAGGCTTTAGGCTCCTGCCAGACAATGTTACAAACCCCACCTGCACCCTTGCATTTGCAGCCACAGCTCAGAAGCTAGCATAGTGCAAGGATCATTCCCAATAGGTAGCCTGTACGAAGCTGTACATCCTGGGTGGGAAAGAGGGTTTAATGCTGTGGACACACAAAGCTGCGCTGTGCTCAGTGCTTGTGCCAGAGAACAATCTCACATGCAGTTTATAAACAGAGGTTCAGCTAAAAATGTCCCTGCTTTTCCTGTGCTTTTCCTGTATTCCCTCTTCTACCTCAAATGAACGAAGGCAAAGTGATGTGGTGTCCTTAGCCAATCCTGCCCAAGTCCTGAGTGTCCCCTCCCCTCCTGGTGGGTTTTTATTTACAGTGGCTGTTCCCTGGTTTCTGACCAGGCGGGTGCATGTCAGACGTGAGCCATGCACTCCTGTTCCAGGACCAGCTCCAATCCCATACGTGCTTGCAAGCAAACCCAGTCCTGACTAAGGACAGATGACTCAAGTGAGAACTCAGAAATATTTAACTCCTCTGTGCCAAGAGATCTTCCAGCACTGAGTGCAGAAGGAACAGAGTGCTGAGGGAAAGGCGTACTGCAATTAGCAGCTGGCTTTCTAAACAGGACTAGATATTGCCACTAAAACCCAGAGGTACACCCAGCCCAGGCTGTCCCACAACTGGAAGGACATCAACTCTTTACTGATGTCTTGGTAGGCATCATTCAGGAGGCATTACCTGTTGTTACCCACAGAGATAAAATCAGTAAGCCTCTGTACTGTAGAATTAGCATGTAATGACAACATCTGAAAAGGTCCAGCCAAAGCTGACACTTATGCAAAGTCGATTACTGCTAAGTAAACAAGAAAATTACTTGCTTGAAAGCACCATCTGGTAAGGAGGTACCTCTGCAAAACAAGGAGCCTGCAATTCAGACACACAGCTTCTGAATGCAGTCTTGTAACTATCTACACAGCAAATAAAATACTCAAATGTTCAAAGAGAGGGAGGCACATCTTTTTTTACAGTTCCTTCATTCAGGTATGTGCGATCGATTTGTGCTTCTCTAGTAAAAGAAAACACACCAGAAATAACAGGCATTCTGGGACTGGAGAAAAAACAAAACAAAACACAAAAATATCTTTGTGCATAACTAATTTCAGGAATTTATTGACCTACTCCAGCACTGAGGTCACAACATTGCAGAAGAAGGAATTGAGTTTTTATGATGCCACTATACTCCATGTTGCTTGCTCAAGTTTGGAGCCTCCCTCCAGCTGTGTATATACCACAAGTCTGGAATGTAGAATGCTTTCCAGGATGTATAGAAGCCTTAAACTGAGAGATTTGGGGAAGATATCTTGCCAAATTATTTTCCATTCTACCATTCAAGGATTTCTTGTGCTTTTCAAGTGTCTGGAATTAGTCTACATTGAGAAAAAACATTAAGCCACTTGGAACATCATCCTCTTCCTATAGAGGATTTGCTACTTGATTGAATGTGCTTAATCCTGAGCTTCAGTTAGGGGAGAGGGAGTAGAGATCTGATTTTTAACAGTGAGTAAGAGAGAATAAAAACTTATTCTAAAGTAACTTCATCTCTTCTAAACAGCTTCCCTGCACATTCACTTAAGCTTTGGGGATGGTGCATTTTAAGCAAACCAGGATGAATACTTCAGATCAGCCATTTCTTTGGAATTATTCTGGTCCAATGCACAGCACAGTGCTTGAGATTTGGGTAGTCTCCCACATCCTTTGACCCTCTGCTTCCAGCAGACACCAAAGAAACAAAAAATCAAGAGGAATGGGAAAGAGGTGGAATGGAAATACACACAGAGGAAGAATTCACTTAGTATGGCTGCTTTTGCTTTCTTTGATTACTCTTTGAACACCAGTCTCCATTGGCAATTAAGCTTTGGATCCAACTTCCACACAGACCTTCACAAATTTACTTAAACATAAGTTGATCTCAGTGTCCCACATGAAGAAGCATCCCTTTGTGTATCCACAGAGAACAGCATCACTTTCAGGCACTCCAGCACAGTGTTTGCTGGAATATAGGTAAGACTCCAGGCAGCTGCCTAAAGGTGCCAGTGATGGAGTCACCCTTTATAGCAAAGCCCTAATGCAAATTGGGCTCTGGTATCATGTACTTGAGTGCAGAAACCGACTTTAACAGCCTTGTTACACATTTTAATATAGGATCTGTTCTCTGTAACACAGAGCATCACTAGTACTTTAACTGGATCTGCTAGAAGACACCTTGGTGGCAGGTATTGCCATTAAGCCTCCTGGGGATAGGTCTAACTTGATCACTAATGTTAACAGAGAGGGAACAGGGAAATGACACTGGTGCTCAGCAAAGGCCTTTGCTAGGTGGACTTCCATTCAGGCAATGGATGATATTGCCTCCTTCTGTTCAAGCCAAATGATTCCAGATACCAGAAAATAAAGCTGTGATGGAGCACATACACATTTTCTAACACTATGGCTACTTAACCACAGCAAGTTCATCTGTTAGAAGTAATATTGTTAGCCAACAAGGGCAGCCAGACAGCGCAATGAAGTGCCTCTGTCACTACCAGAGAATATGGAATCATTTCTTTCAGGGCAAGGCTGAGTCTAAGCTCAATGTTGGGTATTTTCCCTCTTATGATGGACACATTATACATTAGATGTAATGCTTTAAGTGTCCATCTTTCCTTGCCAGATCTGCTCTAAAAGGACGTGAGGGGTCTTGCTGCCTAAACCTACTGACTGCAGCTTTGGTCCAAATCAAACTGGAACCAGTGGCTAGGAAAACTTCCCCAGGCATTTGATTTATTACCTTTTATCTCTTTTTTCTTGAAAAGAATAATATCACATTGGGAAGGGAAGAACAAGGACTTGTGAAAGACCAGTAAATGACAGGAAAGACCCCAGGCACAATGAGTGGTAGGCCTCCCAAAAGCTCCATGAATTGAACTGAGGGTGAGAAGATTTCATCTTGCAACGAATGTGAATGGGCTGATGGGCTGAAGGTGCTCCCCCTTGGCTGTTGTTACAGTTAAAGAACATTATGCTACTGAGCACCTGCCGTATACCATCCTCCAGCGTGCCTGGGAAGTTTCAGCTCTGCTTATGAAATACACAAAGTAGAGGAGAGAGACACCAGAGCTGTTTCTCTAACTTTGTCTATGGTGAGGTTAACTGGCCTGGCAACCAGCTTTTGGTCTAGTTTCTGTGATCCAAATTCAAGCCCTCCCAGGGGCAGGGCTCCTATGTGGCTGTTGAAAACAAAAAAAAAAACAAAACAAAACAAAAAAAACAACAACAAAAAAAAAAGGGCTAGGAAAAATTATGAGAATAAAATGCAAGCAACGTTTGAAAGTGATGACATTTCTCCTATGGATGCATGAAGTCCCAGATTTAGCAAAGGCTGAATCCCACTTATGGTAGAACATTGCCATAAAAACTGTCAGCAAGTGATACTCATCTCAATTTGGAAACAACTTGTTCCTACCATGTAATATAAATGCAATAGAAAACATGCCTGTCTTTTGGTTGCAAGTGTAGCGTACACATCCTTAAGAACAAGTAAGGAAAGTGCTGGCATGGAACCACATTTTTTTTGCCCCATAGACAGTCTCAGATTTTTCAGTCCAGATTACTCAGTTTTCTTCTCTATGGGTCCAAGAGCCAACAGCTTCCAGCAAGTGCCCACCCTTCTAAACATAGGTGCTGCTGGACAGAGGTAGGCACTACTTCAAGTTCCCGCTTCGATGAAGCGGAAAGCAATGCCAAAAGTTTCCATGCTCAAGGAATGGCACCACTCTAAGGTTCAGCAACAGGGGCACAATCTGAAATGCTGCCCTACCAGAGACTGACATCAGCTAACAAAGGATATGTAGGGTGAGGAAAAAAAAGAGTCCTATTAGCATTTAGTAGCTTGATGCAGTTACTTTGCTTCTATTGCTCTCAAATTCTCAAGGCACAGAGTAATAACAAAAAGCAAAAGGTGGATCAGTCATGTTTCTACACCACCTTCCTTTGGTGAAAGAAGTGATGTTTGAAGAATGCTGCTGTCCAGCGTAACAAAACTGCTCAGGCACTTCCACGTGCACTCCAACACACACTTTCAACTTCTTTTAGAAGAGCAGTCCTGTAACTGATGTTTGTTTGCTCAGACGTTCAGTAAACACAGGCACAAAGGCCAAAGTCAATCCAACACCAAAAGAAAAAAAAAAGGGTCAATATTTACAAAAAATGCCTTCAGAGTGGCTTTGCTTATCTGGCAGCAAGTCGCAACTGAGGGATGTGACATGCTTTCTGAAGTCTGGCCCAGCTTTGCCTTCCCACAACTGCATCTTGCTGCAGCTGGAGCCTGGTCAGCATCCCACTGCCCCCCTTCACTAGTGCCAGCTGTGCCCAATGTCTCGGTGAGGTTACATAGCTTCCACCTCACAACACCCTGAAGGTACTTTATCTCACTAGGCTCAGTCAATAAAGTAGTTTTTGGGTTTTAGTTGCAATCTTATTTTTTTCAGAGCTTATTTTGGGGCCAATCAGGTCACACTTAGGACTAAAAAAACCATCTAAGAAGCTACAAAAGGAAGAGCTTACTGTGTGACCCTCTTCCACCTTTGTCACATCCCACTGCCAGGGAAGCTAAAGGTTCCCCTTCATTGCTCCACATCTGCTGAGGTCTCCTTTACTCCCCTCCTCTCTTTGTGAGAGTGGGAGGTCCACAAGATTGCCTCAGGTCCCCAGTGAGCCCCACCATGCCTCACACCCTACAGTCTCCTCCCCTTCCTTCATGCTGCGGCTTAAACCTTTGCCATTGAACTTACAAACCCTAACATCTAGCCACTGATTCTAGGATGCCATTTGCTTCTTAAAACCTTGTGAGGCACATTTTGAGCCCCTGTGTGCTCCTGCTGTTGGGGAAATCAAACTAGCATTCCTCTTCTGAGAGCAGCACATCAGCATCTTGTTTCTGTTCAAACTAGAGAAAAGCAGACTTAGGAAAAAACCTATTCCTAACATCCAGTCTATGATGGTGGTGGAACACTGGAATAGGTTGCTCGGGGAGGTGATTTGGGCCCCACCCCTGGAGATACTAAAAGTGAGACTTGATGAGGCTCTGGGCAGCCTGATCTAGTTGGCCTTGCTGACTGCAAAGGGGGTTGGACTATATGACTTCCAGAGGTCCCTTCCAACCCAGACCAGTCTATGATTTGGACCATATCTACCATAGCTCTAGCATTGTATCTGCCATTGCTCTAGCCCTCAAAGAGCAATGAAGCTTTCCCATAAATTCACACTCTTATAAATTCAATCTCTTTTATTCCAAATATCACATAAATTAAATACATTTCCCATGAATATTGCAAATATACATGAAATGAACGTTGCAATTTTTAAAAAAAGTTTTGGCTTTGCTTATGCAACAAAAATTGCCAAATGTGGTTAGAACATGAACTTCTCCTGTATTTACTAGATACAAAAAGGTGCAGATTAATAATTTATATTTATACATATGTACACGCTCCATTTCGTAACTAGCTTTAAAACAGTAAAAAATTGTTTCAAGTTTATCTACATTAAACATACTCATTTAAATCTGGTCAGAAGCCCCAGATAAGAGTTGATACAATCATTTCACAACTGCAAAATTAAGGCGCTACCAAAATACCAGTTCCACTAGTGTAAAATGTAATAGGAATAGAGTGTACAGCTTTCTATTTATCAATTTAAAAGTGGACTGGAGAACAAGGAAAAGGAGCAGTAAGAAACATGACAAGATCTACAGGTTAGAAGTACAAAGAGATCTCGATGACTATCAAATAAACATATTAAAATACAGTAGATAAAAGGCCTCAGTGGCAAACAATTAGTATGCTTCTGAAAGACAAAAAAAGGTTAAAATATATATAATTTTGTAGCTTGAAGCTTTACAGGTGAACAACAGGTGTAGAGGTAGAGGGATTTTTTTTTTTGGGCCTCTTTACGATGTATAAAGAAGGGCCACATTCACCACAGTGAAAAGACTCATCATATATCCCAGCATCCTTGCTTGGACAGCAAGCAAGAAAAGTGTAATGAGCTAGAAAGGCAACGAATCCTGTCTATCTCTTCCAGGAGCTAAGCTCCAATGCTTCCACACATGTACCTTAGTGACAAGTTACACCTAAGCATAGATCGGTCATAATGTGGACATTTCCTCTAGAGAAAAAGAAATAGCTAGCTTTTCCCATGAGGTACTGCTGGATGCTGCAGAGATTATATGGCAGAGAGAATTTGGTAACAATAAATTTGGTACTTCCCCCCAGAAAGCAAGTACCACAGGGCAGTGGTGATTTTTAACTATTTTTAAAAATTATTATTTATTAAAGCTTTGCTATTTGATCAGCATTCAGTGTTTTGGAAGAAATGTCAGCTTTGGGCTGCTAATTACTTGCATCCATCCACAGACAATTCCTGTGTTGTTATCACTTATCCAAAACATCAATCACTGAAATATTCACAAACTGCTTTAAACCTTAACTAAAAAAAAATCCCTCTACAGTTCAGCTTTTTCTTCCATAACTATCATTCTGTTAATTATGCAGGCCTTTGTGAACACAAGTAATGTCACTTTCCATGTAAAAATGCCTTTACACATTAGAGAACAGCAGTAAATAACCTCTCTTGTTCTGTAGGGTTTCCTCTCAGAAGTACCTCAAAAGTAGATACCTTGAAAATAATTACTTTTGCAAAGAAGAATATTCACATTAGTTACTGAGGCAAAGCCAAGAAGACACAAACTAGCACCTTTTTTTTTTTTTTTTTCTTCTCTTAAATGCACTCCTATGCTGAAAATTAAGCACATGTAAGATCAGGGACCAGCAATACACAAATACCATCGATGTCCCCTTGCAGCTAAACTAGTAATACTTAAAACTAGGCCAGACACACAAAGGAGCAAGATGAGCAAGTCCAGAAGGAATACACAGCATGGAAAGGGAAGAACAGGAAGCTGAACAGAAAGGATTGCGAGATCAAATACAGTCCATCTTCCGGTCTGAGAATTAGTTTGTGAAACCATCCTTCGGCAGCTCAGCTAACAGTGGGCTAAAGACCTACTGACTGCTGGTATTTCTTCCTCCATACTTAGAACAATTTCTTTATAATTCAGTGATGACTACTTTATCATCTTTACATCCTGGAGGAAATGCATTCAACTTGAATTTTGAGTATTTTGGTGATGGTAGCAGAACTTGCAGAAGGCTACTGTAGAGGTTATGACATCATTGGTTGTTAAGTTATGCACTTCACAAGTCAGAGAACATACATACAAACTATTTAAATAGAAAAGGCGTGTTCAAGGTAGAGGCAGTTACAGTACATTCAGGGTATGTTACAGAAACCATTTGTGGTAGCCATTTGCTGAAAGGAAAAAAACCTCCATATTTTTGTTTCCCAGACCACACAGGTTAAAACTACAATACCCAAACAGAGCAGGTAATAACTCAATCACTGCATTTTAATGCAGTCTTCTTCCAGAATTCATGTGCAAAGTGAAAAGGAAAAAAAAAAAAAAAAAAAAGAAAAAGTTTAAATACATCTTCATTGACAAGTAAGAACAAAAGAACTAAAAAATAAACCAGGCACTTTGACCATTTAAGTAAACAGCCATTTCTTCTTACCAGACTTCTGCACATGAACAAGTCTTTACATTGGTCTTGTTATGCTTGCAGCACATGGAGATTCAAGTCAAACTTCTTTTCCTGTTGGTAGTATCAGTTCTACTTGTAGGAAAGTATGCCAACTGAATTGGTAACACTGTGAGCTATTTCATTGGCAGCTGAGTAAATGATGACCATTTGACTGACAAGCAATCAATTCAATAGCTATCCAAGTTAGATATTAACAAAACAATACATTAAAAAAAAAGAGACAAATGAAGGTTAACACCTGACTTAAGCTTGCATTGAGACTTGCCTTTACAGGTTCGGTTTGTGCCTCCTTTCACTTGTGTTATTGTGGACTGATTTCCATCACATACAGCAACTGGTACTAAACTACAATACTTTTGGTTTGAATCATGTTCAGTAGAGATCACCCCACTGTGATGGGAGGTTAGCATGACACTGCAAGCAGGAGGGAGATGGAAATCTCCCCATGTTTCATCCTTGCTGGTCCCACTCACAGAGCAGGTGTTCACAGCAAACCGCAGCATGCTCCTTCATACTTGGGGTGAAATCATTATTTCACAGCAGCATTTATCATACTTTAGGGAGCCGGTTTGATTTTAATTTAGTGGTAAGACCAGCTAAGATTACTTTGGTTTTTCTTTTCAGACAAACCAAAGTACACCTTTCCAAACATTTTTGTACATACTCTATTTGCTACAACACATAAATCACAACATGAGGGATTACCTAAGGCTACTAAATAATGTACTTATTCAGTAGCTATTATTCTTTCAGTTAAACATCTTCAGATGCCTTGACCACAAACGGCTTACTTTTTTTCCTCACAGATTCCTATTTGCTGAAGAGGGAGAGATGTGGGTGTATGACAGACTGCCTACTGATTCACTAATAGAGTGTACTGTTGGTTATAGTCTTCATGCATACTTCTGCTAGACAGAGTAACTGCACTTGTGTTCACTACCTTCAAGAAAGTCTAGAAAACACCTCTTCAATCCACTGTCCAGTTTTCTTTTCTTACCAAGTGGAAATCCAAATCACATGCAGGCCAATGGTGCTACTCTAATACTTGACTCTCTTGCAGGCTACAAACAGCAACTCTATCGTAGCACTTTGAAGCAATTATCCACATCTATGAGCTACACTCTAATTGTAGCACAGCTTTGTAGAGGCTCAGATTTCACCAGGAAAACAGGAGAGAGTGCAAGATTTGGTGAATACCCAGGATAACAAACCAATGCAATCAATGGATGCTGGACACAGTCAGAAAAGGCTGTTCCTTTTGAAGAAATCTTAAAAAAAAAAAACCACTAAAAAAAAAATCAAAAACCCCAAACAAAAAAAATCCAATCCCTCCCCCTTTGCTCTCCACCATAACAACCTGTTGTGAGATGTTTTCAGAGCCCACTCACAACTGAAGTCCATGTTATCTGGGTCTTTTGCGAGTCACAAATATCAATACGCGTCTGATGGCGATAAGACGATCTTTAAGGGAGGTCATAGCCAATATAGCCAGCTGAGCTCTATTTTCCAGTGGCAACACAGCCAAGAGCCACCAGTACCAAGCAGGACCACTGGGGTTGCTCTGCAAAAAGATGGAAAGATGTGCAATCATGTATTCATCATCCGTTGAAAACACCACCTTCTTTCCTACCTTTGGTTTGCTAAGAAAATCACCACTAAACAGTTCAAGCAGTAACAATTTTAGGTGCTCTCCTTGTCTATAAACGTCATTAAGACTGCTCCATTCAGAGACCAACTTACATTGATGTATTGTTTCTCCATTGATTGTTTTCCATGTTTCATGCTGATAGACAAAAATCGAGTAAGAATTTAGGATGTACGAAACTACGCAAAAACCTGTCAGAAAATGGCCTTGTGTAAAAAAAAATCTGTATAGAATAAGGCTGCTAGGTAGGAAGGTTTTATTACCTGTGGCTCTGGTTCTTTTCCTGGCATGGACCCAAAATGATTGAGAATCTGCACTTTCATATTGTCTTTAAGAGAAGTAAACCAGGCAACGGCTTGGTCATAAACTGAATCATGAAGGCGGACAAGTTCTTCATATTCCGGTCCTTCAACCTTATTGTTAAAGAAGAAAGATGCAACAGAACATGTTTGATACTGTGGAGTCTACACACTTCTCCAGAAGCAAGCGAAGCAAAATAATGCAGTGACTACAGCTGTTCAGATGTCCTTATCTAAGCAAACTGTAACCAAGTCTCAAATCGGTGATGCTGGAGTCTCTCTACCCTCCCTTGGCTGCTCCGAAGTAACTTTTTTTTGAGCAGTTGCTTCCTTGTTAATACCCATTCCTAAACACTAGCACAACAGAAGAGTCTGCTCTCTAATCCTGGGACATCGTATTAATCATCTCAAACCCACAACCTGAGACCCTGTCAACAGAAAGGCCTCTAAGCATTGTTAAATTATCTACCAAAACAAAAGAAAAGCTACTGCCACTGAGCACAGAGACAGGGGGTCTACAGTACTTAAGAGACCAGCAGTATTTTATAGATGCATTAAGGCCATGGTAAGACAGCCGAGGAGGGCAGACACCCAAGCTTGCAGGAAGCAGAGAAAGTGGATACTTTTCCAATACCAGGAACATTCATTAAAAAAAACCCACAATCAAAAACCTTACTGAGGCAAAGAGTGTTTCAGCTGCACATGCCTGTCTATTTGCTATTAGGGAAAAAAGCGTAAGCAAAACCCACTGTAATTGGTGATTTGGTTGGGTGTTTTGGGGGGTGGGCTTGGGGTGTTTCAGGTTGTTTGTAGTTTGGGTTTTAAGTTTTGGGCTATTGGTGTGTGGTTTTTTTTTTTGTTTTGTTTTCCTGGGGAGTGGGGATGTTTGTTTGAAGTAGTTTGGATATTTTTTTTCCTGTAAGCTTTACACACCATGGTGTGATTCACCGATGCTACCCAGACACGCATCTGAACTAGCTGTTCCGGACACCCTGTGCAGTCAAGGAGAAACAGCTCTAGAGGGGAATTAATTGCATCTTAAGGTAGGTATAAGACAGAGTGGATAAAATAGCCAGCTTTGGACTGAAATTTCTTACCCCCACATATTATGTGAATGTAGGGTGCTGAACACAGATGTCAGCCTCTCAAGTGAAACCAGGTAAATCTCTCTCTGAAGAGGTATGTCTCCGGCACCATCTACAAACAGTACTAGTGTTCCACTACCCTTCACAGGGGAGTTACACACAGCAGAGCTCTTGCTCTGACCATTTGCAGGGGGAGGTACTTGCACAACATCTGCGTTTCCTTCCCTAGTAAACTGCATCAGCCTGCACAGGTGAGAAAAGTCCTTTACAGACTTGTACTTCAACTGTGACTGTGTGCTGAAAAGCTGCATGATCAGACTGGGATTGATCAGTTGGCAGGAGATTACTACTGAATTCAACATTAAGAGGGATCAGATTTCACAGACATGCTCTGAAGATGATCCCTCACTTAAGTTTGGGCAAAAATTCACCCTTTGGCCAACGCACATCACAACCACCTCAATTGATGCAGGTCTTAGAAGAGGACTTTTTTTAAAGACTAGTCCTCTCCTTGCAATTCTCTGCTCTCAGCCAGCTCCGATGGATTCTTGTAGAGGCATGGTTAACTACATGTCATTAAGATCTCATTATAAGAGGAGACTCGCATATTTGTTTGAGGACCTGTTCTATATATGAGACTGAAGGCCATACAAAGTCTGTTGTCTGTTCATCGCAAGAAGAGAATTGTCAGTTCTCAAACGAGCATGTGCTCTTATGAGGGTTTCCAGTCTGTATTGGTTTTAAACATTACTCTGACCTCATCTACACATCAAAGCAGACCTCAGCATCTGAGTCTCAGAAGCTATCCCTGAAGGGAACGCAACACTTAAGCAGAGATAATAATAAGGGCAAAAAGGAAGAAAGGGAAAGAAGAGATAAAGATTGTTTCATGGTTTTCAAAATAGTGCTTTAGTATTTATAATGATATTGGTTTTAAAATAATGCACAGCTAGCTTGAAATGCAACAAGGAAAGGCTATTTAAGTGAATCCAGCAATACATGGGTATGAATAACTTTGCACCATAGATCACCTTTTTATCTTCAAGATACTCGATGTTTGCTGTGTTATATCCATCTCGCTGGCCATGGCTTAAGACCCTAAAACGACGGACACCAACTGTATCAACAACTGAGCGCCCATCAGGAAAAAACTTTACGTCCCTGATCTCTAATATACAGCCATGATCTGCAAATCTGAAATGACAGAAGGGCATAAAAGTGGAAGTCATCAACAAGTGTTTATACATATTAGGACAAATACTGGGCCTAATTCACCACTTCATATTTGAAAGAGGATCCTGCTTTGGTGACAATACATTTCTGTTTATTTACAGAAGCCACACAACCCCCACCCTTTCTGCCTTCTCTCAGACATCCAGGGCAGCAGCATTTTCAGAGTATATTTGCAGGGCAAAAGGGTCAGGAAGATACAGGAAACTAAGTGAAGTGTTTCATGCTGAGAATTGCCAGCTGCTGATTGCAAATTCACCTGGTTTACAAAGAAAACAAGATGGGTAAAGATACCATAAGGAAATCAAGAAACCGAGGAACAAATGCAGAGCTGGGAGGGCTATCCCCCTACTCTGAGGTATAAGCAGAGCATTACAGCTTTTAGAAGGAAAAAGCTTCTATACAGCAAGATTTGTCTTGTATCCGTTTCCTTTAAAAGTTAAAACACAAAGCAACAAAACAAAAACTCTTCCCTCCCTAAAAAGGCCCCAAAACCAAACCAAAAACCAAACCCTACAAAACAAACCCAAAATACTCTTTTCACAAAAGCACATTTGTATCTGTTATACTTAAAGCAGGCTTTGGTTTTAATTGTATCCTGGAAACAAACAGGCAACTGTTTTTTTAACTTTACATTATCAGGCCTACCTACACCATATTTGTGTTGCAGTGAGTTCACTAGACAGGCTGATTGCACAACGACTCTTCACCATGACATGTTGATTTGCCACCATGTGCACCTCAGCCTACTGCTAAGCAGCAAGAAAATGCACTCTATCTTGAGACCATCTCAAGATATCAAATCCCTGCACGGTCTAATAAATGTTTTGCCCAGGAACATTCATTTTACCAGGGAGTGGACATTTCTTACATTGGGGTAATGAAGAAACAGTGACACTATGGGAAAGTTACTTGTGCTTCTACTCTGACCAGAAATCATGGGTTACACCACTGAACAACTGTTCTCTCTTGGCCAAATTACAAACTGAGGAAGAGCTGAGGGACAGCTGGACACAGCTATGCCCTGGTGCTTTACCAGTGGGATTGTGAAAAGTGAGTTTATTGTAGCAATATTTAGACCAAACACTATTAAAGTAACTATGCAGCTGTTTAAAATTACTTATTTTAATGACTTTTATATAATTTAGAAGTTAATCTAGAAATAAAGGGATTTATTTTTCCTTTATTGTTATTCTTTGAGAAGTTACTTCTGGATAGAAAGTCACTTTAATCAAAGAGATAAAAAAGCACCTGGAGATGAATATAGAGCATACTGCCCCTTTAGATTTTATATTCTCCCAGTTTTAACTTAAAATGGAGAAACAAAACAGAGGAAGATAGTGAATTGAACATACCTTGAAAAGCACCGTAACAAGACATGTATCTATGTTCTAGTAGATGAGGGAAAACAAGTTTTCCCACTTTATGTATTCCCAGATGATTTTGCCATTTTGAATAAACAAAAGAACTTCTTCACTTGTGTAAGAAGCTACAACAACCTGCCAGGTGTCTACAGACAAAAGTTTCCTGCACTTCAGTGTTTGATTTAAGGTATCATGCTTTAAAAAAAAAAAAAAAATTAATTGTTTTAGTAACTCAAATCAGATGGGACATAAAAATCTAACCATTCTTGCTGCATTTTTAAATACTCTTTATGACATCATCAAATAAACTGATTCTTGTGGATTTAGAATTGCAGCCCCTTGGCCCTCTGTATTAGACCTGACTTCAAGTAAGTCTGTTTTTTTCACAAGCCTCCACAGATGTAAGGAAAGTTATCACTGATATCCTAGGGTCATTTTGTTTTCACTATTACAAGTATTTGCTTCCAGAAAACTGTGGAGCCTAATCTGTTGATGGAGCCTGATCTCCACTGAGTGCAGCACTGACAGCCTGCCAGATGGCATAAAGCAGTCATAGCTGACTGGAAGTTGTAGCATCTCCTGTATTCTTATCACCACCTTCTTGGTGGAAGGGAAAAACAACACACAACACCCAAACCTGAATTGGACAGGGAAAGGTTGCCCTCCTCTCAGATCCAGTGAGGTAGGTAATCACCTACAAAAATGCTGCTTCTGAGAACGCCCATCTAATGTGTTCTTAAAAATTCCCATACTCTAATCATCCATCCAACACCCATGCCAGCCTATCTTCTGAAGTCATGAACTAGCTATTAGCTCTCACAAGGTCTCTCAAGATTGCTTCAGTTTTTTTCCCTACAACCATCTCTTTATCCCCTTCATTCGAAAACTTACCATCCATAAAAGGACTTAAAAACCTGAAGATTTTCACAGAACCATAGCATAGTTTGGGTTGCAAGGGAGCTTTAAAGAACATCTAGACAATCCCTGCATAGGGAGCTAGAAACACACCAGTGTCAGAATCCACAAAAAATGAACTGAAGGCAAGATCATTACAGAAAGATAATGTAAATAACTCACTGCAGACAGTTTAGACATTGCAACACAGTAGTAAAGACAAACAAATATTTGACATTCAGCAGCAAAACAAACTTTCAGCCAAGGGTATACTTTGTCTCATTCGAATGATAGCACCTATGCAGAAAAGCTACAGATAGTTTGAATTGTTTCTTCTTTTTATATTATCTTTTATTTTTAAAACTGAGTAGACAGAGGAGCAATCTTATCCAGACAGTTGGCTTCCACTAGAACAAACAGGCTAGAAAGCTTTCTAACCACATAGACAATTACGTGCTATTTCTGGAGCCTGTAGTAGCAGGAGGTTTTGTATTCTTGCTATCCATCCAACACGGGAGCAATAAAAACTAAATCTTTGTGTCAAAAGGAGTATTTAAAATAGAAAACTAAAAAGCCAGAATCTTTAGTATTAGTTCATACAGGACTGGAAGAACCTGCAGTGGTTTGGGGAGACAAGTATACTGTGCTGCAGTACTCCATTAGCATCACAACAGCTGCTGTAACAAAGGGACTCTCAGTTCATCTCCTTACCCTTTTAATTCATCAGCTAAGCACATGCCAAACTGCTTGGTACCAGTTTCCATGCATCTTCTTATCATTAGACGATAACGAGGTTCAAAGACATGGAGTGGACAAGGGATGGTAGGGAAGGCCATGGTACATACGAAGATGGGAACATCTTTATTCAAACTGTAAGATAATTATTAAAAATAAAAAAAATGTTTGCTGTAAGATAATGGTTAAAAACTACTACATTCAGCATAAACCCTTACTACGACACTGACTCCAGTAGTTTCCTTAGATTAATTCTCTATAAACACTTCTACAAGACAAACACTTTTCAGGACTTTAGTATATTAAAGAGAACAATCCCTCTAAACAACCTTCACACAAGGAATTCAGGAAATAGTCAGTGTCCCAAAAGTGTCCTTATCAATACATTTAGCTTAAATACAGGTGGCAAGATCTTGATGATAACTTCTCACAGTAATATAGAACCTAAGAACTAGCCATGATCAAAGCAAGATGGTAGAGAATTTCCAAGCTCAATAAAGTCCTTTAATTTTGAAGAAGCCTACTTAATTTATCAGGCTTAATTGCATGGGTTATTTTTCCTTTTTAAAAAGGAAAAAGGGTTGCAGTGCAAGATCCATGAGTCACTGACAAAACTGGATCCTTGAACTTATCCCAGCATGAAGTCTAACCCATTTACAAATTGAATTCTACTCCCTGAAAGTCCCTATTGTAACTTCTAAAGCTATCATATTGTTTCAGAAGAGAGAAAAAAAAAATCAATTAATTCTCAAGAATACTGTACATCTCTACCATCCAACCATATTTTGACTTGTTCATCTGCCACTAACATGTCAAAAGTACACATCATCTGGCAGGTTCATTCGCTTTGCACATTTTCATAAGCACATGAAACTTCTTCAGTAATTTATATTGAAAAACATTTTTGTAATAGCTGTCAGTAGTAAAAATGAAGCCTACTTTTCCAATTCCTTAATTTCTTCCTCATAAACTTTCTTCCTTTCAGATAATTCCTCTGGCAAGTAACGGACTATCAATTCTTCTGTGAGGACGGTCTTCTTGTAAGTTCTGCTTGCCAGAAACTGCAAGAAGAGTCAACTCTTAAGTCTGGTAAAGAGAAGACAGGAAGTATCTCTCCCTACCAACCCACCCCTCTCCTAAGGCCAAGCAGCACATTAATCAGAATTGTAATGATTCCTCCTCCTCTTCAGCTTTCAGGCATCAAAACTTCCACTTTAGGATACATGGTTCAATCCAATGCCCATTTAACTGCAACTCCTTGCCCTATTTCTGGTAGAAGCTGTAATATCAGCAAGAAAAAGCAGTCCCTCCTCTCTTTTCACCTAGAGCTGCCAAGTTACTGGCAAGAAGCACTCCAAGTATGAGATATATTGTGCCTGCTGGAGCAGATGTGTTGACCAAGGAGCAACAAGTCCTTGTTCAATCAGGTAGATACACAAACTGGAGATGTAGCATGAGCAAGCCCCACTTCTCTTGCAAGGAATGACAAAACATTCTGGAGCAAATGAGGTCTGTGCACAGCTTGATGCTGTGCATACTCCTGCGCTGTTCTGGTTTCATAGAAACACAGAATAGTTTCCTGCAAAAAGGAGCTGTAAAGGTCATCTAGTCCAATTTACCCTGCAGTGAAGAGGGTTATTTTTAACCAGATCAGGCTGCTCAGAGCCCTGTCCAATCTGATTTTGAATGTTTCCAAGGATGGAGTATCTAGCACTTATCTGGACAACCTGCACCAGTGTTTCACCGCCCTTGTCCTGTTGCAATAGGTCCTGCTAAAGATTGTCCCCATCTTTCTTACAGGCCTCCATTAAGCATCGAAAGGCCACAATAAGGTCTCCCGGAGTGTTCTCTTCTCCAAGCTTCATGAATGGCCCCAACTCTCTGACTTTCTTCAAAGGAATGGTGTTACAGCTGACTGTTCCAACAGATCTGTCTCTTTCCTGTGTTGAGGACTCCAGACCTGGACACAATATTCCAGGCAGGGTCTCACTAGAGCAGAGAGGAGAATCCCTTCCCTTGACCTGCTGGCCATACTGCTTTTGGTGCAGCTTGAGTGTAGAGCATAGAAAGCCTCCACACAGATGCTTCCAGAAGAATACGGGTTTATACATTTTTGTTAATAGGGGCACAACCATACTTACTTCTGACAGTTTTTCTTTGCAGAGTGGGCAATGTGGATTATGGTCAAGGCAACGCTCAAGGCATTTGAGGCAAAAGGTGTGTCCACAGGGAGTGGTAACAGGTTCATAGAACAACCTGAACATGAAAACACAGAACAGAAAAGCTAAGGTGCCAACGCAAACACTGTAGATGCCAAAACTGCGGAAAGAAATGACTACATCTAGCCATCTCTTCCATGCCTGCGTCTGTATAAATCATAGGTGGCAGTGTTATTTAAGGATATGAAAAAAGCTTTTCATTTTTAGAAGTAGCAAACAATGGAGAATACCATGCATAATAGAGAACAACACATATTCACCAGATGCAAGACTCAGCAAGAAGGAACAGAGAAATTATTATATAGACATTCTCTGGCAGGTTTCCCTCCTGACACCATGAAAACTTTTCACAAGCTAGAAAAGGTTTCTGAGCTTAATGCCAGGTCAGTGCTGTCATACCTCATGCAGAGGGAACACTCAAAGTCCGATGCATCCACCAGGGTTGTTGGTATTTCACTTGAAGTGACAGTGGTGTTTTCAGATAAAACATCTGCATCTAGGTAGTTAAGAAGATGATTTAAGTATTACCGCCATTTCAGATGCCCTAAGTTGTTTTTCCATAGAGAACCTAGTCTATTCTCTTTTTTGGAATTTTGTTCCAAACAAACATTCTTTTTTTCACTGAAGTTTTAGACTTTCTGGCAGAAAGTATTTTGGAGCACAGAGGATGATGTGTATGGCCAGAGAAAGCATTTCAAAGCAGAATACCCATGATTTGCTTCTCCAAAAATGATTGGCTGTGGCTTTTTTCTAAGTCTAGTTTTGAAAATACTCTGTGCTATTGCTTTCCCATCACCACTCCCACATCAGTCAGGCCAGATGTTAAGAGTACATTACTTCCAGAATTTAATTTGTTTACACACAAACTATTTCATCAGTGTTTATTATAGATTTCTCAGCAGGAGCAAATTTTCTTACAAGTATAAAAAAAAGCTCACACTCTTCCAGCCTAGACTGCTATACAAATCCCAAGTTTCAAACAGCTTAAAGTTTAAGGACTACTGAAGCTGCAGTCGCTAATATTGATTTCACTAGCTCAGCACTCCACAAAACACAGGGGCAAAACCCACTTCACTTCTGAGCAGTCTTGGTCTTTTGGGGGTGGTTTACACACTTGAAGAGTATGGGTTTCAAACTCCACTGCAGCAGCAGCGTTTTAGCTCAAGAGCTATCAACTCGAGCTTCTGATGAGTCTCTCTCTCTGGAGATATTCAAAACCCGCCTGGACACATTCCTGTGTGATCTGGTATAGGTGATCCTGCTCTGGCAGGGGTTGGACTGGATGATCTTTAGAGGCCACTTCCAACCCCTGACATTCTGTGATGACACTTATACAAGAGATTCTGTAACTTCCTTTACAATCCACATACTTATGGCTCCGTGATGAGTTGCAACAGAGGCATGAATGCTGCCTCCACATATTTTTCATTAACTAAATTGTTGACTGTTTAAAAAATAGTTTAAAAAAGGCTCAGCTTTTTTACATGAAGTTAAAACACTAGGATGTAGTTAAAACACTAGGATGTTTTGTTAAAAGATAACTTATGCTCAGCATCTGGTTTATCTCGAGCACAGATGGGACAGGGAAGAGGACAGTGGCCTACAAAGAAAAACAGTGTTATCTTTAACCTATATCTCTCATGTTAGCATTTAGTAATAGCAAGAACCTAACTATGTTATTTCTGCAAATAGTAACATGGTATCAGGATCTAGCAGAGAACAGAAATTAATGGTTATGGGGTAAAACGTGATCCCTGGCCTTTGCTGTGAACATACAGGAGGTTCAGGTTTCACAAGCTATTTACAGAGTCTGCAGTTCACAGGCAAGTACAGGGTTTTCCCCTCACAGCAGTGTGATCAAAGAGATTGGCCATACCTTGATCATTTGCAGAGGTGGGAAACAGAGGAGTAGCACTTGAATGTTTCAAGGTAGAAGTTTGATTTGTCAAGGTGTGGGTTGGGTTGTTTTTTTCCCCTTTAAGAGGAAAAACGCACTTTCAAAATCCCTTTTAACCAGTTACTTCACTACTCAGTGCAATACATTTCCTTCAGGCTTTTTATATGTTGCAGTATTAAAACCATTTTGGAGGTTTTTGTTAGAAGCTCAAGAAGCATACCAATTGTAAGCACAGCTATCAAGTGACAGAAAACTGGGGAGGCTTATTACCCCTCAAAAGGCTTCTTTGTTCCTTGGAAATTTCATGTAAAGTTGTATGCGATACTTTCTGATGCCAGTTAAAGATTAGTTTCCAAGCTTACTGCACCTTTTCTTCATATAGAAAGACAATGAAGTTCGGCTATACCTCCGAGACTCAGAAAATGGAAATAGCTCCAGCAAAACAAAGACTAAGCTGTTAGTGGATTACAAATTGGAAATGGCCCATTTGAGACAGAAAAATACAGTATTCATTGAATGAATTGAAACTGCTCGTGTAAGGTAAATAGGCTGTTAGAGCAGAAACAGACACACCAGGCAATAAAACATTATTCCAATCCCTGTAGGGAATGTTTCACTGACACCTACAAAGGGAGAAGGAAAAAAGTTTATCATTTTTCAATATGTGCAAAAGAAATCCCTTTCCTAAGCCACAACACAAACCTTTTTTTGGAATCTTATTGGGGACATCCAAACTTTGTAAATCCCTCATATCACTGGACAGTTTTCTTTTTAAGCCGACCCCAGGTAAACTGGAGAGAATAGCTCCTAAAGACTTCTTGTTGTCTTCAAAATAGAGATCCAGAACATGATGGGAAACAGGAGAATCAGTGCTTCTAAACACATCAGATTCTTGGGACGGGGTTTTTGTTAACCTGAACACAGTATCCTAAAAAGAGGAAAAAAAAAAAAAGAAAGAAAGAACAGTTATATACAACAGGAAACAATTTTGCTTTTATTTTTCATTAGTTGTATACATCAGCAATAGATATACAGTATATAATATATATAGATATACAGTAACATATACAATAATATATCTATTATATATATCTATTGTATAATAAACTCAGCAAGGGAAAAAAATGGTTCACATCAAAGAAGAATGTTCCAGTTGCAAGAAACTAGGCAAACTCCCTTCCTACAGTTCCTGTCTCTAGAAATTATATTCCTGTCATACTAAAACTCTGAGTGGAAAAAAGCCACCCACAAATATATTTGACCCCCAATGAAGGCATCATATTGTTTTCCAAAGAAAAAAAGCTTCTTTCTCTTCTGAGGAAGTACAACCCAACAAGAGATCCAACAGCAGTGGAGAAAACAGGCTTACCACAAAAGTGCCTACATGAGGAGTGCAGACAAAGACTATGTCATACAGATCTCACAGGTCCGTGTGTTACTTTTAGCATTTTTATGTTGAACGCTTTTTACTTTACCTTTGAGGACCCAGCAACAGAGCTATCTTCTGCAGCTGACTGTGTGTTTATGCTACTCAGAAATGCAGGCTTCAATCTTGTATGCGATGTTCGACTAGAGAAAGGTGCTGTTAGACTATCATGCACATTTTCAAAGGCTGGGAAAAATATCTCACACATAATCTAGTCAATTAGAGAGAAAACAAAAGACAAAAATAATCATAATTACAACATGGATATTTATTTTGGTATGTAGAGAGACAGACTTCACAGCTTCTGGATGCCAAGCAGCTTGCAAAAACCAGGACATCCTACATTCCCCAATGCCCACAGGGATCCTGAATGGCAGACCCTACCCTACCACACCACAGACATGTCCCAAGGTTCTCTTCTGGTGTCCACCTCCCTCCCCAAAGGTGGCTTCTCCCCACAAGCACCCAGAGCAGAGGGCAGCCTGCTGCATCCTTCTGCCCCTACCCATCTCCACTATGACCCACAGGCCCCTGTCTCCAGAATTCTTCATACCATGCTCTCCTACCAAAACCAGTTAACAGAGATCTGTTTAAGTTCTCCTCATGTTCTGCATCTATTTTCTTTATCCTCAAGCAGATTTCACTCCTTGCTAAAAGCTGCTGTGTAGAGCCTGTTCTTTTCCTCACCAGTCCCCAACAAGCACTTGGCCAAATCTCTGTTTCTTTTTATAAAAAGCTGTCTGTATGGATGGCCATGAAGCACCTGATCATGGCTGGCTAGCATTAAGTATATTGAACTTCCCATAAAGGGACAAACTGCTACAGAAACTGCAGGATTTTTCCAAGACAGGACAGCCCACAACTCCCCATTCTCAACTCTCTGCCACTTCCCACTTGAAAGTAGTTTTCTGATGGGCACTAAAATTAGCAACCTTGAGCCTAGGAAATCCAGGTGTACACAAATCCAGCCAACATACTTCAAGTGTGTTTCACAAACAACAGCAAGAAAAACTACAGATTTGCAGAGGAATCCACAAATACACAATCCCTCTGGGTGAGGCATCAATCAAATCAAATAGGCACCTTGCACAGCACAGTATTAATAAGGTTTATTGGAGAATCTACTGAATCAACTTATTTGGCTGTTTAATGTCAACTGAAATAACACAAATTTTATGTGGCTGCAGAAATAAGAGCAGCTTTATGGCCAAGAAGTGGCTGGTAAATATAATTTATACCTTCTGGGCTTCTTTCTTCATTGAGCTCCATTCAGGATTTAAGGCAACACAATAGAGAAACTCCTTCAATGCTTCCTCAGTCCTTTCCAATCCAGAAAGAGCTTTTGCTTTCACATAGTGGCCCTGTTCACACAATGGAACGACACAAATCTAGAGATTATTTCTGAAGTGGCACCAAGGCAAACTTGGAAGTTCACATCATTCTGCAGGTGAAGAATATGACACTTTATGGATAACAATCTCCCTGACACACATGACTGAAGAAAAAGCTAGGCTTTTTTTTCTAAAATGATCATCTCCCTATAACCTGCTGCTGCATCATTCCCTGCCAAAGACACCACTCTTTTCCTCAGGAGGAATCTGATGTAGGACAAGGCAGGGGTTTCTCCAGGGACCAAGACATATCCTATTGGGCTGAATGCACCACAGAATTGTTTTGCACACTTCCAACCCAAATCACTCTGTGATTCTATGAAGAGACCTTGAAGATCATCTTGTTCCAACTCCCACTTCTGACATGGACAAGAACACTTTCCGTTAGACCAGATTGCTCAAGGCCTTATCCAGCCTGGCCTCAAACACCTCGAGGGAAAGGGTATCCACAACCTCCTTGCATAGCCTGTTGCAGTGTCTCACCACCCTTACTGTAAAGAATTTAGTTTTAATACACTAGCTAGTTTAAATCTAGCTTCCTCAAGCTTACACCCATTCCCTCTCATCCTATCAAAAGCCCTTGAATCCCAACTTAACAGTAACAAAGCTGCATGGGAAAGCCAGCAGCAACGGGCAGGCTGGAAATTACAGCTGAGGGAGGAAAGTATTTTAGGTTCAGGACACTTCCACTTCTTCTCAGTGTCATACTAGGACAGAAGCGATTTTTCACCTATTTGGCTAGAGAAGACTAAAAACGGTATGAATTTAGGGCAACTTACCAATACTTAACATAAAAACTCTTAGCCCATCCTACCTTTCCTGCATCCTAAAGAACCACATCCATGGCCCACAGGTACAGCAGTTAGCTTTGGTATGAGTCCTACTTTTTATTTGTAGCAAGAGAAGAATGCCTCACCTTTGACCTCCCCTGCAGATATTGATTTGTAATTCAAATCTGACTACAGACTTTACTTCGTCAACAACAAAGTGTGGATTTAAACATTTGCCAACAAACAATAAGTGAGCATATTTATTACAAAGTGTGCTTTGCAAGTCCACCTCTGATCCACATGACTATCTCTAGGCTGTGCTGAAAGTGCAGTTTCACTAGTCCAAGAGATTAGTCAGATAAGCAGATACGCTTTTCTATTCTGCAGGTGAATATCAAAAGATCTGGTATCACATAATCTTTCTAGGCAGGCACGTCCCTCTCAGTATAGCCTGTCAAGCTGAAACTCATTAAGATTTTTAACTTTCTGCTGTCAGAAAAAAAAGGAGGCTTAGACCACAAGCAGGTAATGGGCACTGCGTAGGACAGGTTAACAAGCATATGTCACTTGGTGACCTGAAGAAGTAGTCTTAGCCCACATCAGCCTCTCAAGGTGAGATACTTTTTTCTTTTCTTAAGTGCAGTAAGAAGAGGCCTAATCCTGACCTCCTTGACTTTTGCACAGTCTCTGCAAAACCTTTTTAGACAGGTCGAATATGCCCAACATCACCATAGATTATTCCACTTGGAAAGTCTGGCCTCATCCTTCGGGACTGCAAAAGTAATTTCTTTACCTGAAATGCAAAGTAGAGCTCAGCTGGGTTGTCTACAGACAAAATAACTAAAGATCCAACATCAGTAGTTAGGGATTCAAAGACCCTACACTGCAGAGACTACTGTTGCCACCTTAACGTTCCAAATTTTACATGGCCCTGACAAGCACTGAACTGAAGGATAAGGTATATTTTTAATTACATGGTGTATGTTTCAGCTAATCTCTGCCACTGTATGATATGCTGCAAGACACAAAACATAACCAATGCCCAAAATTCCTGGAGAACATGGGATTCTGGATTGGTACAGCTTATGTGGAAGTTCTCACATGCAAGCACAAGTAAAATACGTCTGTGACACTGCTGGTTATGCCACAATGACAAATTTCACTTTCAATTAGCATAGTGATTAATGAAATCTCTATCCGCCTACAACTGACACGCATCACATTTCCATGGATTCAAAGCAAACAGAGAAGACACTTCAAGAAAACATGTGAATGTGTGTAATTCAGCTTTCTCCCTCTGCACAGAAAACCCGGCCAATGCCACCTGAGATGGATTCCTGACTTAATGAGAAATTATCCCAGACAGAGGGGCAAATTAGAAGCAGAGGGAAGATTATGAACTGCCTTCAAATAAGAAGTTTTAATGGGTGACAAGACAGATAGCCTTCAGAGACAGATACCTAACTTGTCAGAAACTAGATGCTTCAGACAGCACCTCTCTGCTTGTCCCACATCTTCCCCAGTTGGAAGCAGAGAGCTAGCTTCAGCCTCCCATACTAAGGCAGGCCAAGAAATTCATGCAACATCTCATTAGTCTTTGCAGGAAAACCAAGGTCTGTCTAAAATCCTTTCCTGTGCTACCTCTTCTCCAGGTACTATCCCCAGAGGCTTTATCTGGTCAAACCCATGCTGCAGTTTTGCTACTGATGGGTGAGAGACTGACTGGAGGTGTAATCCTAGGTGGGGCAAGCTGTCAGACACCCAGTCTAGCCTTAGGCAGCCAGCAGTAACAACAGACACTACATGCTGCTTCCATTTTTCTTTCACAACATCTCTGATACTTGCCTCTGACTGCTCATGAACCAGTGCTCCTTGTAATACTTCCTTTTGTTATGAAAAAAATATCCAAGCTCCCTCTATGAATCAAAATGATGCAAGTAGGAATCACAGAAGTGGACTCTTTAGGATTAAAAGGATAATAAATAAATAAATAGATAAAATCAGTCTGAGGTGTTCCTCAGAAAGACACATTGGCTAGCATGTCACCAAAGCCACCCACTGCCTGGGAACATACCATCCCAGAGACTTACAGAGCCATCCCTGGCCATCACAACCTCACAAGCCCTATTTTGCTGCCAGGCTTCAGCACTGGCTCTAACAGATCAACGAGCATCAAGGCAAACAAAACCGTATCACCACCAGCTGCCGGCCACTGAAATCCCACTGGATGCAGGCACATTAAGGACCTTCCAGATTTGTCCTGTGAATAATTTAACAGACATTTCCAGCCCTGTTAATGTCTCAGTGTTCTCCTAGCAACACCCTTAGCAGCACTATGTCCCCACCAGAGAGAAGCTGCCCCAAGACCAGATAGTTTTCATTTATATCTTTATAACGTGCAAGCACTGTACCGCAGGCCAGTTGGGTTTGTTTCGGCAGAGGACATCTGCGTCATGAAGAGCTTGCTGGTAGTTTTTCATCAACGTACAGAGTTCTGCTCGCTGTGCTATTAGGGAACACTTGCAAGGAGCTGGAAAACAAAAGTGGATGCAAGAAACTCCATTAGAAGAAGCACTAGGATGTGTTAAATACAGTAACCTAGTTTCCAGTCAGAGTAACTTAAAAAAACCCACTATTGCACAATGGTTACATATATACTGTCCTGCAATAAGACAATTCCTTCCTTCCTAAAATGTACTCCCCCTCACCCCTCATTCATATTCACATACAGTATGCTGCTTGCTCTCTCTCTCACCTTGCTTACATGGTAGTTTTAGTAAAAGCGCCACTTTTAGTAAAAAAGAAAAAAGCTCTAAGCATTTCTCCCGACAGCATGGCTTCAGTTGAAAGAAATCACCAAAGCAGGACTCCAGCCAGAACAACTCCTGTAAACCAGTCATTAAGAAATATGCATACAGCCTTCGAATCTCATACCCAGTTGTCAGTTCCTTACCTTTGCCCTCCTCCAGGCAGGCAAACCTCTCATGCTCATACATATTGCTTCAATACCCAAACATTCATGAATAGTTTTGTTTGAAAGAATTATAAACATCGAGCATAATTATTTTGTCCTTTTCTAAAGTCTCTGTAACACATTTTAAGATTTCTCTATTTTACTCCAGTATAAAATTTCTTAGAACCGCACAAAAACTTTAGCTGATCCACATTCAGCTTGTCCACCAGGATATCCAAGTCTTTTCTGCAGTGCTGCTATCTAGCAAAACCAGTCCTGTTACACAGGGTTACTCTGCTCAGGCACACTTCCCTTTGCTGAAGTAGGAAAAAATGGTCAAGCCCAGACCCAGGTTGTTGGTCCTGAACAGGAATCCTATCCTCCAGTACATCGACAGCTTCTTCCTCCCACAGTTTGGTGTCACAACTTACTGACAGCGCCCTTTGCTCACTCCTAGGGGATTTTAGTAAGGTGCTGAACTGTCATCCCCATTACTAGCACCTTAACAAGGCCACTGATGCAGCCCTCAAGCCATTAACCACCACCTCTGATGATCCAGCCAAATTCTCCACACCTCTTACCTCTGCCTCCCCAGTTTGACCAGGAGGCTACTGCAGCGGGCAGCATCAGTAGCCTTTCAAAAACATAGTAAGCCCCAAACAATGCTCTGCCTTTGTCTGATAAAGCAGTTATCTCATCTGGAGGAGGTAACACTGAGGTGTGATTTGTTCATATAACCTTCATATGCTTGAAGGGCTGGAAACTGGCTGCCAGATGGTGGCAGCTAAATGCAGTAACCCATACAGAAGCATGAGCTGGTTAAAGCTGTCATAACTGAGATTAAACTTTACAAAGGCTGCAAAGTGTGCTAAGAGGCAGCATGGCCTTATGCCTACAAATTTTAAACATCTCCAAGCTAGCTTTCTCAAGACTGTTGCCGCAAGTGTCGTTTCCTGCATGTCCTGTTGTCTCCTAACATCTGCTCTCTCCACCCTACTCTGGCTTCACTGTTCACATCTTGCTTCAGTACTGGGTCAAAGGTTGGGCTGGATGATCTCAGAGATCTCTTCCAGCCAGATGTATTCTGTGATTCTGTGAATAAGCACATAACTGCTGCAGGTGCCACCACTCAAGTTCAAGCACCTACTAGATCACATCCCACTTTTTCCTCCCGAGCTGGCACTAACAGTCATGCAGCAAACCAGGCTCACGTGGTTACACAGAGAACCAGGGCAAGGAATCAATTGTCTGAAAGCTAATCCAATAAAAACAAGTAAATAAAAAGGTTTAAGAGGATCAGTTTCCCCTCAAGTGGTTTGCTGTACAGCCACACAAACAGTAGTGCAGGATATGGGATGAGAAAGAAAGAAGCAGCAAAGACTGATGCCTTTTTTGGCTGTAGCATGGACTGTTGCCAGATATATTAATTTCAGAATGACATACCAGGGGTGATGCTGCCCCACTGGTCCATGATTGTGACAGAGCCTACACATAAAATAAGGAGCCTTTCAAAAGCTAATTCACACTTTGAGAGTCTGTGCAGACTTCTTTGGTTGGCTTTGTCTTGGTGGCTTGGGTTTTTTTTTTTTTGTTGTTATTTGGGGTTTTTTTTATTATTACACATGCAGACTGCTGCTGTGATCCGTATTTCTAGACAGCAATTCTTAAAAAGATTGCTAGTTAAATGGAATTGAAAACAATTAACTTAAGATCTCCAAAATCCAGGATGTTGTTATTTTTTCTTTCAGTAGATCCTTAAATATGAAGTTATTTAATTTAACTACCATTTACACAATGTCTTCTGTTTGGATTGAGTATGAATGACTACTCTGCATTTTCATCATCCTATCTGCTGCAGGGTATGTGCATAGAGTATAGAATCATAGAATGGTAAGGTTGGAAGGGACCTCAAGGATCATCTAATTCCAACCCCCTGCCATAGGCAGGGACACCTCCCACTAGAACAGGTCACTCAAGGCCTCGTCCAACCTGGCCTTGAACACCTCCAGGCAGGGAGCATCCACGACCTCCCTGAGCAACCTGTTNGAGGTAGACACAAAGGTAGGTGCCTCAGCAGCCAAGGAAAGTGCTGGGTGAGGTATTTTTTGACACTCCAGGGGAAAGGAAGTACTGGGAGATTTGAGGGCAGACAAGCTAGCTTTCTGCTTCTGTCCACTACTGCACATCTCATGCTCTTCAGCTTCGTCCCTAAATTCAGCAGGCTCAGAGAGAGAACATCTTCATTGGCTCCTTTTCAGGATCTTGTCTCCACCAGTAAAGTTTTAAGCAAAGAAAATCACCAGAGAACACAATGGTGTGGCAAAGGCTGCAAGTTCTCCCAAAGCAAAGTCCAAAGGCGCTCACAACATGAAGGGGAAACAACTTTCTGAAAAAAGGCAACCTCAAGGCAAATCAGAAAAAAGCTACGTGTATTTAGGGCTTGTACCTATTGTTCATTGAGTCTCAGTCAGAAAGACTAAGGTGTGGTCCATCTTAATGAGTAACTGACAAAGAATGTTTAGATAGGAGAGAGAGGGTAACAAAAAGGCACAGGATAGCTTTCCTAAAGAGAGCAGTATTTATGACACTATAGTATAACAGGTATTCTATAGGGAGATGACTTAGCTAGACATCATAGCTGCAGTGGTGCCCAGCTGCCTCCATTCAAACCCATCCCACTCAAAAGGCATGGCAGCATGGCCTGAAAGCTAATCATCTCTATGACCAACTCTCAAGTCCCCTTGTTCCTAGCCTCCTGCTGCTGGTAGAACCATCCTAGGAGGGTCCGTAGCTGGTCCCAGGGCACAGCTAGGTGCACTGAAACCTCATACTGTCTCTCTCAGTGGAACCCTGGCATCAGCTGGCTGACTCCAACTTAAGGTACCTGTGAAAATGGTAAGTGAATACCCAGCTACAGCCTAAATAACCACAATGTTTCTGTAAGTGTTGGGATGTTGTGTTGTTCACCACCACCACATGTGCCATAGTGAAAAAAATTAGTCACAGGTGGTGAACAAAGAGGCTTGAGGACGTACAAAGCTACAAATGCTGCTGGTATACTGCAATAACTGGCAAGTTTATTTAGGGGGGAAATTGTTTTTTCTGGAGGTTAAAGAATTATTAAATTATTTATTTATTTTAGGCCAAATGTAAAAAAAAGTGTAGAAAGTTTCATTGTTTCCACAATACCAGCAGATGGCACTTCCTGAATCAAACTCTTCTGGGAGCCTGCAGCTGCACAGTAAAATTTATGTCCTTGTCAGCATCTGGGATCCAACTGCTGAGGCTCCCAGGATCTGCAGCTCCAGGCAGCTGGGACAGAGATTTTCTCAGAGCTGCAGGTCCTGGGAGCCTTCCCGTGCAGCTCCCTCCCAGCCATAATCCCATGGCATCACACAAACGTCAGTCAAAGCAGTGGCCTGGTAGCTCTATACCACCTGGACTGAGGGCCTGGTGGTTCCCTACCTCGTAGACTTTCCTTGGAGCTACCAAGTATTGCCTAACCTGAGTGTGGTTGTGAGTCTGAATGTCTCTAAATCATTTACTTTCCACTCATATCACCTTTGCACTTCTCTGTAGATGTTTGTTAGATTGGGCTTTTACTGATGCAGAAGCTAACATCCAAAATTACTCTTGCAGATATGCCCAGGCATTCAACCTTCCAAAAAAACAAAACACCAAAACAAGACTTGTGCCGCTTGAGGTCAGGAAGCTGACAGAAGTACAGAACTCCCAAAAATCTCCTTATGCCATGACAACAATTAGAGCAGTTAAGAGGATTTGCCATACTGATCACAGATGATGATAAAAGTTTTACTGTAACTATCACTGAGATTTCTTCCAGGAACTCAGCATAGAAAGACCAAATTTGAAGCTGCTAAAACTCTAATACTTCTTATCTGACACTTCTTCCTAGAACAGCATGTTTTATTCAAATAGGTTTTGATCTGAAGCATATTTCCTGAATGCATGAGCAGAACCAAAGCAGTATCATCACAAAAATGCCTTTCAGTCTTGCTTGTATGAGTCAGTCTGCACAGGACTTTAAAACGCGGGATAAATTTTCCCTAAAGAAAGTGTTGCCCCCGGAGAATAAAGCAAGTCAAATTTCTTTGTCTGTGTTATGCATTCAATACTGAACAATACAGTAATGAAAATATTTTCAAAAGCTTGAAAAGTAAAATGAAATTATTTTCATTTCAGTGAGAAATTAACAAGGTGTGGAAATTGACTGAATAGCAAGCTAGTTTTTCTCCTGCAGACTTCATGCAAATATGACAAGTTCACACACAAAAAAAATGGATTCACAGAGGTTGTTTGGTTGAGGGTGGAAGGATGTAGAAGAAAGAGCACACCTAATACAATAATTAACAGAACTAGTAAGAAGTTCAGGACATTCAAATCAAGCTTCATTCCACAGCAAATATGAAAACTAGGGTCAGTTCACCAAAACTGATTAAAACAATGAACATGATTGATATCATGGTTTAACCCCAGCTGACAACTAAGCACCACACAGCTGCTCGCTCACTTACTCTCCCCAGCAATGGGACGGAGAGAATCAAGTAAAAAAAAAAAAAAAGCTGAAATAAAGACAGCTCAATAGGTAAAAGCCTTGCACACAAGAAAAACGAGGAACTAATTCACTTCTTACCATCATCAGCCAGCCATTAGAAGCAGAAAAGGCTTCGACTGTGTAAGCACTGCTCAGCAATAAGGAAAACATTCTTGTGTTATCAACTGTTTTGAGCACAAATCCAAAACACAGCCACATATAGCCATTATGATGATAATTGATTCTATCCTAAACAAAAAACCACAGCATGATGGTGTAGCTGCAATCAGCAAGCCTGAGTGTTCTCAGTTATCAGGACACCTTACCTGGATTCATAACCAGATTTCAAAAATAAAACAAAATTTAGAATATCATGGCTTTTCCTCCCTGCATTTACATCACTGGCAGTCTTTAGAAGTAACCTTAGACTCCAGAGGAAGCACGCAAGAAGTTTCAGTGCACAGAGGATGCAAGGGAAAACACAACTCTTCCTCCATAAGCCCACTCCTGCAACAAAGCACTCCTCCACTATGACAACCAAGCAAGCACCTGCTAACAGCACTCTGCAGGTAAACACAGCACCTGTTTCCACCAGGTGATCAATGCTGGCAGACACAGCAGAAGAGTTTAGCAGCTCTTGAAACAGGCTGCAGCAAGGAGGAGGGTGGGGCACTATCGCTGCTCTGCTCACAGGGTGCAGCAGCTGGTTTGTGCTCCTTCCTCACCCACATACACGTTGTCTGCAGACAGTGTAGTAAAGCACATCACCTCCCCTAATAAGAATCTATCTGCCATCAAGCTGTATTTGTTATATTTTATCTTCATGTACATATTAATGGGTTTTCTTCATTCACAAGAAAACCAAATTGCCCATTGCTGAAGTTTTCTCTCCTATTGCCTCCACAAAGAAGCTGATTCAGACACCACCACAGAGCCCCAGTATGTCTTGTTTGCACTGAGAAGCTAGAGGTGATACATACCTGACTGGGATTTCATGTCTACATGCAACCTAAGCACAAAGCACATCAAGAAAAAGAAAAAAAGGCAGAGAAGCAGAGGCGGCCTATTTAAACTGGAGTGGACAAACTGAAGCCACCACCTCACTAGCAGAACTGAATCTGTAACGCTCCCCTTGCCTTCACACCCAAAGATAGAGAACATTCACGTACTTGCCACTCTGCATTGGAGCAAGCTTAACTAGGTGCTCTCTGATCTGAGGGACATCAAGAAATTGCCTTGTACTATTCACTTTGACTGAAAGAAAACACACTGGCATCAGATCAGGGGGATTGTTCTTAAGAACATACAATTTTAAGACTGAACTTCTCTCTGGGCCTTGGTATTTTGCTGTTCAAAAGCCCTGACTTAAGAACACAGGTTTTTGTGAGAGCTGGACAAAATACTTAGGATCCCCAACAGTTTTATTCCAGATTCACTAAGTTCTCAGCTAGGAAGCTCCATACATCGGAGCTGCTATCTGACAAAGCCAGACTGTCATCACTGCTAAGCACAGCTAATCACTACTCCCCTCATTACTCCAAAGAAACACTGAAAGGGATGTTATATACTACCTGGAGTAAGAGCTGTAACAAAAAAAGCGCAGCTAACTTTGAGTCCTTGCTTTTGTGTTGCACCTCTAGCCTCATGAGGCAGATGCACACTTGGTCTCATGCCAAGACCAGTTATGTCAACCTACAGTTTAGTTGCATTTCTGCAACTGCAAAGCCAGTGATAACCACCTTTACAAACCCACTGAGTGATGAATTATACGATACAGCAGAAGTGCTCAATTCAAGACCATCCCAGCATACAGCTAAGTGTAATTAGATCATATCTAAATCCTGTCCAAATTCTAATCTTCCAATACTTTGTATATGCGTGCTACCATTTCCATATAAAACCATGAATCCTCCCAATATTTTCAGTTCCCACTTTACCCTTTGGACAATCGGGCACTGCTTCAGATGACATACATTGAAGTCCATCCACTTGGCACTAGTATAGTAAAACTATTAAGTACACAAATGTGGCTCATTTTCAATGCTCACTAATTTTTCCAGCATTTAGTTTAGAGTTTAGGTAAGGTTTCTTACTAAAGCCTCAGTCAGAGCTGAAGTATGCTGTCAAACAGCAGGTACAGTGACTGTCCCAAACCGAGGTGCCTACAGACTGAAGTATGAAGAAATAACAAGCAAGCTTCAAAAAACCAAACCACCCCATGAGGTCAGCCCCTTGCCCCAACTTCAAAGCACTCTCTAAAGAAACATGGAGAGATGTGCTAGGTGCACATGAACCCATGATTGCAAAGAGATTGCAAGGAGACTTCAAAGCCTCCCAAGCCTCCCTTCGCAGCCAGGTGGAGTCAGCCAAGCAGTTCTGCCATGATCATAGTTAACACGATCATTTCACAGTCAAATATTCTGCCATAGTAACATTATACCAGCAATAACCTAGTTGCCATATTTGTCATGACGAGTACATAAACCACATTTCTATCAGTTACTCTTCAGCTCTCTACAGCTTTTAGGATGAGGAAGCACAAATCGGTTCTATAAATGTCTTCTTCTAAAAGCAAAAGACATCCTGATATGCTTCACAAGAAAAGAAAGGGAATATGCTGTTTGAAGAGACTTCAAAAATTCTTCACTTTCTTATACATGGGTAGAGCTTGTTCTCTCAGACTGCTAAAGTAGTTCACTTATTTATAGGAAATTACAGCTGGGTTATATACATGCAGGGGTAGGGGGAAGTGTCACCCTATCCTAAGCAGTACAGAGCTAAGCTACATGTGCCATGCTAACTACTTAAAAATCTGTCTGCTGTACAGCACTATGCCTTCTCCCCTTAATGCCCATAATGAATAAGCCTCTTGTCCAACACTGTCCTCATCTTGCAGCCCTGCAAAACCCCTGCTTTCAGCAGATCCTCTTCAAAACTTTCAGAGATCCAGCTACAGGATCTAAGCTTTCCACTGCAAGCTCTTTACAAATCAGGAGTAATACAAGCTTCTCTTCCAAAGCACTTGACACATTTTCAGTGGTGTCATATATGAAGTATTTACTACTATTTTCAAGCACCACTTCACTAAAAAAGGGAGGGGGCTGAGGGACAGAAGTCTGCAAAAGATTTTGAGCTTAAAAATAACACTCAGACTACTGCCAACAGTCTCTAGCCTTGACTCCTACTTCTACACATTTTTCTCACCCCATAAAACAGAACAAACAGGTTTTAGGCAGACTCCAAGAGGGAGTTTTACAGAGTTCTTTTTTTAGCACAAATCCACCATGCAGCAAGCATTTACTAGTTTTTGCGGCATGTAATTTTAGAAAGACTTCTTCTCATTCTCCATTGGAAAGTCATGATTTCCTTTAGGAGCTACAAAATTAAATATTCTTCTGATAAATTATTAAAATGACTGAACCATTTGCAGTTCCAGGAGTCATGACAGATGTCTAGCATCATGGGTTTGTGTTTTTTGTGTGTTTTTTGTTGTTTGGGGTTTTTTGTTTTTGTGGTTGTTGGGTTTTTTTTGTTGTTGTTGTTGTTTGTGGGGTTTTTTTTGTTTTGTTTTTAAATGGTTGGTACAACAACAAAGACATCTTTACTACTGGAAAACAGAAAGCATTCCCAAGACCCCATAAGGAAGTAAGACTGGGTCACTCTCATTTTCACTACACTCCAAAAGGACAACTGACCTTATCTTCCAATAGTAATCTTCTAGAAACAACATACAAAAGAAGAGAACATTGGCACGTATGCAACACATACAACTCACATACAGGTGCATGCGGATGCTCCCTGGCAGTTCTCTTTAAACAACATGACTTCTGCACAAGTGCATCACTAATGAGCATGAGTCCCTAGAAAACAGCAGCAGAATTAATAAGACTCCTTTATGAAAATTTAAGCACAGATTTCTGGCTTCCCTTTGCAGACAGGGTGGCTTTGCTGCTTCTGAACCTGACCCATGACTAACACAGAAACCCTTCAACCACCAAGTCTGCAGTAGGATACCACCAACAGGAGATGTCACACCACTCCAAGAAATTCTGATAATTTTCTCCCTTATATGAAACCATTCAGAAGCAAGTTTGGAAGGGAAATGCCCCAGCTACTGTAGCTTTAAGAACTCAGCTCACCTTCCAAGAATGCTTGGTTTCTTTTACCTATTTGAGAGCTACCCATGTGAAGGGAAAGCAGGAGGGAAGGAAAAGCCAAACATACACATCAACTATCTACACAGGACATCGGGAGTAGCCTAATTGAGTTTGTATCCACAGACACTGTTCATGCAAACCAGAGACAGGGTAGGGAAGAAGGCCACCACAGTTTGCAGATACTCTATATAGAGTTTAAGTCACCCCACTTGCTACCCTAGCAAAGCAGTGACCACAAATTCACAAACAAAAAGGCAACACAAAGTTCCTCACCATGCAAACTCAATGCTTGGCATGGGAGGATGATGAGAGTATGGTGAACCCGAGTAGCTCAAGCCCCAGCACACTTACCTATAACAGTCTAGTAAGCAAGACTGGGGAACAGGAACCACCACTGACACTGTCCTAAGAGGCTCCATCTACTTGTGAATAAACATATTTTGGCCTGAGACCTCATCATTGCACACCCAATGCTCCCTTTACGGTTCTTTTCTACTGCTTCCTGGCCTGCCTGCCCTCTTAATTTAATTCTTATGAAGGGAAAATTTGGAAGGTGCCAAATAAATTTCCAAGAATTGCCTGACCACAAAATAAGTTAGTGCTGAGTGGTGACATTAAGTTTTCTTTTGTATCAGGCCAATTTAGGGTGAGCCTCCACAGGGATGAGAAGGGAGAAACCTCTTTCTACAAGGTCTGTCTAGGAGAGGCAGATCCTCATCCTTCCACCAAAGTTCAGGCAAGTTTTTACATTTTATTTTAGCAATGCTCCAAACATCATCCTGTGGGTTGGGGATCAGCACAGGGCTCTCCACCCCAGCAGATGTGACATGGAAAATCTCCAGCACCAAGACAGCACCATCTCCCTGCAAGCATACTACCTCTGACACTACGTCAAGCTCAGTGCATACTCATCTCGTCTCTTTGGCCCTTCTCACACCATTCCTTACTCACTGAAAACAGATCCACAGAGACAGCTTGGGAAGAAAAGGCCCCCTTTGCACATCTATGCATCCTTAATGCCACTGTTTTTAAAGCTCTTTTTGAGCTTATCTCCTAACAAACTTCTTCTGAAGCCCTTGGGGAGGATTTAAAATACTTGAGCAGCTACATGCATCCCCCTCCCATGGGAAACCTGTTTCTGCTCAGAAAAAGCCCCATCACACCAGAAGTAAAGACAACCACTCTGAGGAGATGCTGCAGTTTTTACTGTTCTCCGGGGACAGTGATGCTCCTCAGGCTTTGCTGACTCCAAAGGGACACTGCATCAGTGTGTCATTACAGGCAGATACAAACATGTCCTGTGCAGAAGCAAAGCATCCTAACATGCCAGTGTCCAGATACAACCTGTACCACTATTTTGGGCGCCAGCCAAGACTGCACAGCACATAGCAAGCAAGTGAACACCTGCTTCACCGTGCCACAGGAGTTGAGGCACAGCCGTCCCTCCCCACCTGAAAAACTTTTGAGTTAGGGTCAGGTGGGTGCAGCAGATGCACAACTCTTTCCTAGAACTGCAGCATTTACAGAATGCCTGACTTACAGCTGCTGACACAGCTCAGGAACCAGAACTATTACAAAGACAGCAACAGGAGCCAGAGGACTGCACCGCTGCGCTTTAAATCTGAGCAAGTATCTTCAGGCTTATTTACAGGAAAGGCAAAGGACACTAACAGGCTGTCTCAGTAGAATAATAGAATTGTTTCAGTCAGAAAAGATCTAAAAGATGAAGTCCAACTATCAACCTAATACCACCATGGCCACTAAGCCATGTCCCAGAGTGACATTTCTACGTTTTTTGAACACTCCAGGCATAGTGATTTCATCACCACTCTGGGCAGCCTATTCCAATGTCTGACCACTCTTCCAGTACAGAAATTTTTCCTATTATCCAGTCTAAACCTTCCCTGGCACAATTTCAGGCCATTTCCTTTCATCCTATTTCTAGTAATTTTGAAGAAGAGACCAGTACCCACTTCACTATGACCTCCTTTCAGTAGTTGTAGAGAAAAATTAGGTCTCCCCTCAGCCTCCTCTTCTCCAGACTAAATCAGTCCCCTCACAGCTGCTTCTCACAAGACTTAGCCTAGCTCTCTAGACCCTTCACCAGTTTTTGTTGCTCTTCTCTAGATCTGCTCCAGCACTTCGATGTAGTGATGGGCCCAAAACCTGACACAGTATTTGAGATGCAGCTTCATGAGTGGCAAGTACAGGGGCACAATCACTTGCATGTTCCTGCTGGCCACACAATTGCTGGATGCCAAGATGTTGTTGGCCTTCTTGGTCACCTGAACACACTGCTGGCTCACATTCAGATGGCTGTCAACCAGCACCCCCAGGTCCTTTTCTGCTGGGCAGCTTTCCTGCCACTCTGCCTCGAGCCTGTAGCATTGCATGGGATTGTTGTGGTCCAAGTGCAAGACCCAGCACTTGGCCTTCTGAAACGTCATACAACTGACCTCACACAAAGAAGGGCATAGAGAAATGTTCACTGGAGGCATGAGCCACTATCACCCAAACGCTCTAACACTCTACATGTGTGCTTGCTTACAACTGGACTCTCAACCAAAGGAAAGCTCAGTTTCCTTCAGAGCTGTACAGCATATAATTTTAAAACCAGCAGAGTAGCATGATGTGTACAATATGCTCCTACTTGACATGCATAAAACAGTATTCTTCTGATAAACACTATTCCCTAAGAGTGAATTTTATTGTTGTACTCCCACCCCTGCCATGACACAGTCTTTGTGAGTATAAAGTTATACACTGTACTTTAGGAAAGCCCTAATACAATCTTTCCCATGAAGCAACAACCACCAGTTCCTCTGCAACTGGGAATTGTTTTCTAGAAAGAAAAAACAAACCATAAGCAAACCAATACACACTCACAAAAAGCACATCTTCAAAATGCTCATGCTAATTTGCCACCAAAATCGATCTCTTCCAGTTTCAGGCACATAGCTTCAAGGGCCTGTAAGCCTCGATACACAGAAACAACCGCACAGCTCCGCGGCACAGTCCCTCCACAGACTATCGTTGTCAGAGACCAGCAGGTGAGAGGAAAAGCACCCCCGCCACACAAAAAAGACCCAAACTACAAAAAAAAAAACACCAAACCCACACCCACAAAACAAACAACCACACTAAACGTCACAACACCACCACCTCAACCAAGAGCAAGCAAACCCCCGAAAAAAAAAAAAAAACAACACCACCACCCAAACCTGCATATATATACATAAAAATAAATTTAATTGACCTAAGAGTTTATGTAATCAGAAGGCCAGTTTAGAAGTGATGGCAGAGAGGAAGCCTACATCTGATACTACAGCTCTCTGAATTTCATCTGTATGGGGAATCATCCTGAGAGCAACATTTGGACAATAATCAATTTTATGATGGCTCAAATAGAAAAAAAACCAAACCGAAAAAAAAAAAAAAACAAACCAAAAAGGCTTTGCACAAAGAGCAATCTGCTGGAAACAAATGCTTCCTTTCAAGCAGCTTGACATGTGCTTGCTTTGAAGCTGTGGAAATTAGATACCTTGCAATAATGAGGGAATCTATTTCAATGTCTATAGCAACAAAAAAAAAAAAGCCAGCAACTTTGTTTAAAACAGCAGAGATCATCAAGCTATGGGCATCTCAAGAAGACTACAATAATCAAGGAGTAGAGCTGATTTTCTTAAAAAGAACAACCAAAAAACCCACACAACCACACTTCAATCCACAGCGCAGTCTATCAGAGCAAACACGGGAGCAGTGTTGGCATTGTAGATCCCATAGTTTAAAAAAAAAGGAGATACTTAAGTTTTTTGCAAGAATAACTAGTTTGACTGGAAAATGTTGACAACTTGAAGGCAGGCAGGCCTCTTCTGAGACCTGAAATTTGGAGCAGATATTCTATTAGAGTATTGGAAATAAACGTACTGGCTACATGATGGAAGCCTTCTATAGCTTAGGCTTCAAGCACCTTGAGAACTAAAACACAAATCAGAAGACAAAGTTGCAAGCAGAAGTGATAGGTAACTGGAAAATTTGCTTTAGTTATTACATCACACAAAGACAGTTGTTGCAGACAGAGCAGAAAAGCACTCCACAAGAAACACCAGTAAAAAAAAAAAAATCCCTCTGATCTGCACATCCTGCCAAGAAGCCTGGAGTTTTAGCTAACCTTATACAGTAATTGTGTAATCAATGTGTTCACGTACCTTCAATCTCTTAAAAGAGACTAAAGGGATACTCGTGCCCTTGACTCTTAATAGTAACACAGAAGTATCTGGAGGTTAAAGAGAAAAAAAAAGAACATAAGAATTTTTAAATGCCTGCAATTCAAGTTGCTCATACACTAATGCTTAAGAAGTACTCAATTGTTTTTTTTTCTCTCTATTTACTGTGATACTTGGCTTGAAAGCAACTCCAGCAAGCCAAAAGTCAGTACCTGATGAGCATGTGGTAAGAACTTCAGAACATGAAGCTCAGACAGCAGTTCAACCTGTGAGAAACTATGTCAGCATGGAACAGGAAAAAACAGAAGGGTTGGGAGGCGGGCTGCCCTTTAGCAGTAGGAATTTGGCTTTGCTAGCAAAGTTACACATCAGTCTATGGTTTTAGGATTTCAAAAGCTAACAAGATACCTACTATTATTTTCATTTAGATTTTTTTTAAAAGTTTCATTAAGCCATTTTAGAGTCACTGGCAAGAGTGAGGAGTTTCAAGAAAGAGTCCCAGAGTGCTTGGGAAATCACAGAAGATAAAAAAATAACCCCTGACAACATCCTTTCTAAGACCACTATACAGCAGCCACAGCTGGACAGGGACAGGAGTGGGTAGGGCAGGCTCTGCAAGAGCACTAGCAGCACACTACAGTTTTCCCTCTCCTTCCACCCCCTGCAGCCAGCCAGAACCAATAGTGAAGGAAGAGTTCTCTTAAAAAAAAAAAAAAATCATCACATGAAGGACTTCTTTCATTGACAAGATGCTATTTCTCTCAGTAGTGAGACTCTGAATCCAAAACATGACTACTCTACTACTGAAAACTTGCTGTATCCACCAGTGACCTACATTGAGCCTCTCCCCTCCCCTCTGCCTCACCTTCTTTCTTGGGCTCTCTGTCCTGCCCTACTTTAATAGAGATTACTTCAGCTAAATCATGTAATAGTTTTACAAGCAGAGTCGGTAAGGACTGAAAACTTGTCACATCTATCTGGAAAAATTGAATAAATGGCAGAAGTAATGGTTTCCACTGCCAGCATCAGTGGTGAGGTGACTATGCTGTGCTATCTAAGTTAGCATGTAAGGGCAGCAAAAAATGAAAGCAAGTCAGGGACTAGCATTAACAATGTGTCTCACTCCACTGCAGCCAGAAAAATACAGAAACCCCACACATCCATTTATCTAAGAGTACGAAACTAGGTTAAAAAAAACCCCAATGTTACTCAAACTACGGAAGGAGCTCTTCCACCGAGGAGAACCACAGTTTTCGATATGCCTGCCTTCCGCAGGCTTTACCCGCAGAACTACGTCCTTGCTAACACAACCGAGCCTTTCCCCCTCAAACTAGACATCTATCCCACTCGGATTGGTGTAGTGGCAGATCCCGGGGGATTTGCTGAGATCTCAGTTCTTCCCAGCTCCATGCCTCTCTCCAGGCATTTCAGATACTCATGGAGTTGTACCACCCCCACCGCCTGCAGAGCAAACAACCCAGAAGCACGCACGCACACAAGCATTACTATAAGGCTACAACTGAGCGAGCAGGATCCACCTACTACTCGGCGCAGAGACTGAAAACAACCTAGCTTTGACAAACTAAAGCTGCCAGCGGTTTGGCAGAGGAGGAAGACAGACGGTGCCATTTTTATTTAAAGCCGCGCTCTTCTGAGGATATTTCGCACACAGAAATACTGCATGCCTATAAAAAGGTTACACTCAAAACACGGGCATGCGATCTTCGCAAGTTAAAAATGCAGATCCATCTTGAATATTATGCACAGTGCAAGATGAAAAAAATTCTGAACATTTATTTCTGTGTATCTATACTTCGTTAAGTGTTTTCAAAGGCTACATTTTGCTGAAGATGCAACCGCGTGTAGCTGAATGAATCCGATCCACACACTAATTCCTTCCACGATGCCGCGGTCAGGCTTAACACCACCACTGTTGCGTATCCTTTACTAAAAGATGGTTTCCCCGCAAATAGGAAAACGGGTTTTCCAGAAATACTGCATAATGAGTCATCGACTGCAGGCAGCTTAAACGCCAGGCACCTTCTGAGCAAGGACAAAAATAACAGAGGAACAAAAATAGCCATTCATTTGGCGGGGGGGAAGAACGCACTGGGAGGATTCATTCTCAAACCTTCCTCCAGGTGCCCTCTCCCACCATTCACCACAAACTCCCTCCCCGCCCAGCTGCTGAGGGGGAAGGGAGCAGCTCAGAGGCCAGTGGGCTGCGCTACCCACACCTCGCCCCCTCCTCCTCCTTCACCACCACCCCCTCCTGCTTCCCCCGCCGCCGCTCACCCATCTCCAGGGCCTGGTTGTACTTCTCCAGGGCGGCCGGCAGCTCCTGGCGCTCCCGCAGCGCGTCGCCCTCGGCGCGGAGCCGCCGCGCCCGGCTCTCGGCGCCGAACCACTTGTGCAGCAGGTTGCCCAGCACCACGTTGACCCGCGGGCGGGAGGCGGGCGATGGCGACGAGGCAGTGGTGGGGGTCGTCTCGGCAGGGCGGCGCGGTCGGTGGCAGCGGCCACAGTCGCCAGGCTCGGCGCAGCGGCGGCAGTGGGTGTGCCCGCAGTGCAGGGTCACCGGCTCGCACAGCAGCCGCCGGCACAGCGGGCAGGCGAAGAGCTCGGGCGGGCGGCAGCAAGCCGGGTCGCCCAGCCCCTCGCCCTCCGCTCCGCCGCCGCCGGTTCCGCCGCTCCCCCAGGGTGGGAGGCGTAGCTCCTTGTCGCGGATGCTGAGGGCGAAGCTCTCGGCCAGTTCCCGCAGCTCCTCGGGTCGCAGCCGCCCCAGCCGCGCTGCCGCGCCGTAGGCGTCCAGCGCCTCGGCCATGCGGCCGGCCCTCGCCAGCGCGTCGGCGCGGCGGAGACACAGGCCCCGCTCGGGCTGCGGCAGCCCCGCCAGCTCCGAGCCGTAGATCTCGGCCGCCAGCTCGAAGTTGCCGCCGCGGAAGGCCTCCTCCGCCACCTGCAGCATCTCGGCGCAGGGTCCCCCCGCCGCTGTAGCGGACCCGGTCCCAACGGCGGGGGGCAGTGCGCAGGGCCCCGGGCCCAGCTCCATGCCCGCGCGGCGCCGCCGGCCCCGGGCCGCCCTACTCCATGCCGGGCCCGCGGCGCTGCCGACTCCGGCTTCTTCCTGGGAGGGGACGGCGACGGAAGGGAGGGAAGGAGGGGAGGGGGCGGGTCACATCGCTGCAGCAGGGGGGCGGCTCCCGTGCCGGGGTGGTGGTGGAGGGAACGAGGACGTGGGAGTGGGAAGGAGGGGATATGGAGGGGGAAGG